>OX456523.1:90336407-90665919 GCA_949748255.1 Eustalomyia histrio
GTTTCTCTAGTGAAAATATACATATTGTGATCATCGCGTTTAAAGGGAAGTTCCTATGCCAGGTTTCTCGATAAATTGCTTTTGCTCCGTGAATGAGAGAGAAGTGCCTACGCCAGGTTTCTCTAGTAAGGATATAAATTGTGTTTGGCCCGTGAATCAGAGAGAAGTGCCTTCGCCAGGTTTCTCTAGTAAGAATAGACATAGTGTGATCATCGCGCTTAAAGAGAAGTTCCTACGCCAGGTTTCTCTATAAATTGTGTTTGCCCCGTGAATCAGAGAGAAGTGCCTTCGCCAGGTTTCTCTAGTGGAAATATACATAGTGTGATAATCGCGTTTAAAGAGAAGTTCCTACGCCAGGTTTCTCGATAAATTGTGTTTGCCCCCGTGAAGTAGAGAGAAGTGCCTACGCCAGGTTTCTCTAGGAAGGGTATAAATTGTGTTTGCTCCGTGAATTAGAGAGAGGTGCCTACGCTAGGTCTCTCCTAAGGACGAATATATGCTCAACCCAACAAGGGGAAGTGCCTAGTCCAGGTTTCTCTGAAATCCACTATTATTTACAAATTTGGTCTGAATTGTTAAAACTAAAGAAAAAGAATGAATTGTACTAAATAAAGATTCCCTTTATTAAATAGAAAACTAACCGTATTTTTTATTTCACTCTCTGTCCGTGCGAATAAAAATTTCTGCAGCGACCCGGACCACCGCGAGCTATACCCCAGCGACCGGAGGAAAACTCGTCGTTACAGTGGCGCCCGAGCAGGGACGTGAGAGTGGAGAACAAATTATTTAAAAAAAAAAACAGAAAGAAAAGGGAACTTTGTTTAGTACAAGTTCTGTGTTTGGGGCAGTACTGCCTACCCATTGTGTTTTTGGGGATAAATCATCAAAGCCGTCATACGTAAATAAGTGAATCCATGACATATTAGTTGTTTCCCCATATTAGAAGGTTTCGGTAGAAAAAAATTTTTTTTTTAAAAAAAAAAAAACCTAGCAAAAATCCACAATTTAAAATATAAAATTTTTCATAATTTTTTAACGAACTTGATCTCAAAAGGCAGATAGATTGTCACAGTTGGCAGCGCTGGTATCAGGTTTTTTTTCGCCACCATTACATATTGTGGGTGAGTCGGGTTTGACAAACTCACCACACACGATGCCCTTTTACAACAGTGGGTAAGCAACTCACATCGGTACATTGCAAGCTAAGATTAGATGCACTTTCATTAAATCAAACAACTGACTACAACATTCAGTTTGATTGTGACCATCGACGCGTGCGGGTGTATCCACGGAAACTTAATAAATTATTTGGTAATAATTTCTTTAAAAAATTATTACAATAAGCGTAAATAAAGAACAAAAAAAAAAAAAAAAAAAAGGGAAAAAAAGAAGAAAGGTGAGAAAAAAAATATATAAATAGTTCGGTAATATTTTCAGGAAAAAAAAAGTGTATTAAAAAACGAAAATTTTTGTGAATAGAGGAGTGAACGTTTTCGAAATTTTTTTTACAAACTCCGGGATCAGTAAAACTTATAGTAAAATTTTTTGTGAAAAAAAAGGGGAAAAAAAAACTTTAAAGGAAAATTTTTTTTTTTTGACAAGTTCTCATTAAAGATTTAAAAGAATTTTTTTTGGAAAAAAAAGGGAATTTTTATAAATTTTGTGAAAGGAAAGGAATATTTTTAATCTTTTTGGGGAAATTTCTGTTTCAAAAAAAAAAAAAAAAAAAAAATTAAAAAAAAAAAAAAAAAATTTTTTATTTCCTTAATAGTAACTTTGAAGACTGTAGTTGAAGAATTAATTTGTTTTTTTGATAAAATAAGAATCGTGAACTCGTAAATAAAAAAAAAAAAAAAATTAAAAAAAATTAAAAAAAAAAATTAATTTTTTTTTGATAAAATAAGAATCGTGAACTCGTAAAAAAAAAAACGTCATGTTACGGGTTTCATGGGCTTATTCCCTTCGCAAAGAGGACCTTGTCCTCTACCTCGCCGATGTCGGTATAGGCACCTCGGGGAGCGTAGATGAACTCCGTAAACGGTTCGCAACATTCCTAGGCGGCGAACACAAACCTGAAGTCCGCGAAAAACTACTCATACTACAAGCCAAACACGAATCAGCCTCCTCCGGATTTACCCCTCAGAAAACACCTTCAATTACAATCACGAACGCGGAAAACCTAGATGGCACGAATCCGCCAAAAGAAAACCGATTGGATGACGAGAACACCGCCATAGCCACAAGTATAAGATCGCCAGTATTGCGGCGCCTAGATTTAGTGACAACAGCCGAAAAAATCCGGAAATGGGGTATAAAGTTTGGAGGCGATCGGGAGCCGCTGGATTTCATCGAAAGGATGGAAGAATTGGCGGGAATGTACACAATAGAATTTAACATCTTACCCAAGATGTTGCCAGAAGTACTTACGGAGAAGGCCCTAATTTGGTTCCGCAATAATAATCAACAATGGACTACATGGGCTGATTTTAAAAGAGATTTTTTCAAATTCTTCCTTCCTCCAAGATATATGGAACGACTCGAGGACGAGATCCGCAAACGACACCAGAAGAACAAAGAACCCTACAAGGTATATACACTTGCTATGCAAAACCTAATGCGACACAGTAACTACACCAAGGAACAGCAACTGGAACGAATTTTCCGAAATTCCGCCCCGGAATATCTATGGTATATCCGGAGAAAAGATTTTAAAACTTTGGAGGAACTGTTGGAACTAGCCGAGGACCTGGAATGCATACCCAACACCCCACCTGGACGAGAGCAACATAGACTTATTACCACCCCAGAACAACTCCGAGGTGATCCGGATAAGATAATAAACCCACGGACTGCATGTCGACGATGTGGACAAGATGGCCATTTCATGATCGAGTGCCAAAACGAATCCGTCCTCTTCTGTTGGGATTGTGGTCGCCGAGGAGTTCGGACAATTCAATGTTGCCGCCAACACTCGGGAAACGAACGTCGGGCCCATATCAAACGAGGGGATACGGGTCCACAGGTATACGGCCCTCACCACTAAGAACATCACTCAGTTTAATACGAGACCGACTTGTGGCCAGGGTCGATATAGATGGTCAAATGGTCTCGGCAACTATCGACACCGGTGCCACAAGCAGCTTTATTAATGAAAAAATGGCACATACACTCGAACTAAAGTGTGGGTGGCGGTCACACAACATCAACATAGAACTAGCGGATGGGTCATCTCGTACTATCAACAAAACCATCGAGACAATAGTAGAATTAGGCAACTGTCGCTCCACGGTTACGTTCCTGGTTATGCCCGGAGCAAAGGAAGAGATGATCCTAGGTTTAAAATTTCTCAGAGGCTGCAAAACAACCATCACTTGCGCAGGCATTACCTACGAACTACCCCTACTTACCAATGATGATTCACCTCCCAACAACGAGGAATTTAATCGACACATCACCTCCGAGAGCTCCACAACTAGCAGCCAGGTTCCAAATTCATCAGACCAGCTAGAAACACCACCGAGTAGTTCTGCTCAAGAGCAGTTGTTAAATTCATCAGACCACGCTTCGGTAAGTGCAATTCATTCCCCAATTCCCAGTAGTATAAACAGTTTTTTAGAAAAGGAATTGGAAAAATTCCTTCAGGTTCAAGGACCATCCAACATCGCCCAACATAAAATTATAATGAAGGATGATAGGCCTTTTAAACTGAGGTACGCAGCAAGAAACCCCGCAATGCAAGCCATAATTGACACAAAAATAAACGAGCTCCTGGTAGCAGGGTACATAGAACCATCACGAAGTCCATATAGCTCCCCAATAACCCTCGCTCAGAAGAAGAATGGGTCTTGGAGACTATGCATGGACTTTCGTCACTTAAACAGTAAATCAGAACCTGACGCGTATCCACTACCTAGAATTTCCACCATTCTAGATCGCCTACGAGAGGCCAAGTACGTAAGCAGTCTGGATCTGAAGGATGGATATTGGCAAATACCTCTGGAACCAAAGAGCAAGAAATACACAGCTTTCACCGTAGCAGGAAGGGGTTTGTATCAATGGCGAGTCATGCCCTTTGGTCTTCACTCCGCCCCGGCTACCTTCCAAAGAGCACTGGATAGCGTTATCGGCCCCGACCTCGAGCCATTTGCTTTCGCTTATTTGGATGACATTATCGTTATTGGGACAACTTTAGAAGAACATGTTCAAAATCTAGACAAAGTGTTCAGAAGACTGCGAGCCGCAAATCTTCGCATAAACCCTCAGAAATGTGATTTCTTCAAAAGGGAGACAAAATACTTGGGTCATGTAATAAGTGAAAGGGGAATCCATACTGATCCTGACAAGGTCGCTGCCATCCGTGAAATGACTCCGCCCACCTGTGTTCGAGAGGTACGAAGATTCCTAGGAGTGGCCTCATGGTATCGACGCTTTGTTCCCGATTTTGCCACCATTGCTAAACCACTTACATCAATGTTGAAGAAAGGGAAACATTGGAAATGGTCAACGGACCAACAGAGTGCCTTCGAGACCCTCAAGACAAAGCTAACTGAGGCCCCGGTACTAGCGTGTCCCGATTTTTCCAAGCCTTTTGTGCTACAGACAGACGCTAGTGACTATGGATTGGGTGCGGTACTTACCCAAGACCTAGAAGGTGCCGAACGCGTTATAGCGTACGCCAGTCGGAGCCTGAATCCCGCAGAGAAAAACTACTCAGCAACAGAGAAGGAATGTTTGGCCATCATATGGGGCATACGGAAAATGCAACCGTACTTAGAGGGTTATCAATTCCACGTCATCACCGACCACTTGTCACTCAAATGGCTTAATACTATTGATAACCCGACCGGGCGTCTGGCCCGGTGGGCTCTCGAACTTCAGCAATACAGTTTAACGGTTCAATATCGTAAAGGGAAACACAACGTAGTCGCAGATGCCCTCTCTCGACAACCCATGGAAACACTTAACAGGGTCCTGGAGGCAGACGGGCCACACCCCACCTGTAAGTGGCTAACGAGAAAAAGGGAAGAGATAAAGAAACAACCCGAAAAATACCCAGATTACGCCATCATTGGTAACGAGCTATTCAGGCACATGCCAAAGACCACTAATAATGATGACCATACCCCATGGAAGCTCTGTGTCGCCACCCCCAACGCCAACGAGTCTTAGAAGAAAACCATAGTCAACCCACGGCTGGGCACCTTGAAATACGGAAGACAAACATCCGAGTCAGCAGCCGATATTATTGGCCTGGAATGTATCGCGATGTGGCCAAGTTCGTCCGCAGCTGTGAATCATGCCAACAATATAAGCCCAACCAAGTCGCCCCTGCTGGCGAAATGCTGGTCCAGATACCGGAAGAACCTTGGTCCGTACTCTGTGCCGATTTCATAGGTCCACTGCCCAGATCAAAGCATGGCAATACCATGTTGTTGGTATTTTTTGACCGTTTTTCAAAATGGGTCGAACTTACACCTCTACGGAAAGCCACGACCCAGGGTGTCATCAAAGCATTTCGAGAAAAGATTCTGGCCAGATTTGGAACACCAAAGATGATCATCACTGATAATGGAAGTCAATTTACCAGCAAAGCCCTCCAAGCTTATTTGAAGGAAGTCGGGGTCTGCCAACAATTTTCAGCGCCCTATTGCCCCCAAGAGAACCCCACAGAGCGAGCTAATCGATCCATTAAACGAATGATAGCACAAATTTCACGCCATCATCACAATCAATGGGACGAGTTTCTCCCCGAGTTGAGCCTAGCCCTTAACACAAGCAACTCCGAATCTACGGGATACAGCCCAGCCTATCTCGTCCAAGGCCGAGAGCCCCGGTTACCCAAGGCCCTTTATGACGAAGTTTCCACCGGAACTGGCGCGACTAACACTAGTCCAGAAGAAAGGGCGAGTAATTTAAAGGAGGTCTTTCAAATAGTGCGACATCAAATGAGCAAGAGTGCTCAGGATCAGCGTCGGCACTATAACCTACGACGACGGACCTGGACGCCCAAAATCGGTGATTTGGTGTGGCTCAAAAATCATCCATTATCCAGTGCCATCGACAGTTTTGCTGCCAAACTGGCACCCAAGTACATAGGCCCATACAAAGTGGTGAATTTTATCGCCCGTCATTGCACAACTCCGGGACCAAGATAATAATACCCTCAAAACCGCACACCTCAGTGAAATGAACCCCTTTTCACGCACAAAAGACCCGTAAAACAACCATAACTGTCCCTACTAATTATTTGTTTTCGTTATCTCTTTCCTCTCACAGGTCCAACAACAGTAGAAACCACAGAAGAAAACCCCTACCATCTCAAGATGACCGAAGAAGACAAATTCGAAAAAAGTAAAAACCAATTTCGTAACAAACTTCTGGCAGCACAATCACAGGGCCGACGCACGATTCTGATAAACAATCCTCCAGGTTGTCAAAGGTCGGGCAGAAAGGGAACAAGCCACCCAATGGTTTCGCCGAAAAATAGTCAAAACCACCACCAAAAGAGAGTTAAAAAGACCGAAAGTCAACCCAATAAGACTGCCACAACATCAGACACCCAACTCCCGAGATGTGTCATCCGGCTGAAAAGAATCACCCCATCAATGGCACAACAAATGGTGAATTCCACGCGAGGAAATCACTCACCATACCGGCCTACGACCTCCCCTATTACCGACGTAGAGGAGTTGGACCATGAGTCAAAAACCACAACAGCTGTCATGCAAACGGAGGAATCAGAGGACGAAATTAACGTAAATGCTGTTATACGACGAAACCGGACCAGTCGCAGTATATCGAGCGAATCGGAAATCGGAGTTCTACCACTACCGTCGGGTCCATCCACAATCACCTCAGGTACCGTTCAACGACCCAAGCTTGCCAATGACCCAGAACCCACAGACGACGGATACCGTTCTTGCCCGTCACCCGCGTCCTCCTGGTCCTCGGAGCTCGGATCCTCTGGTACCATCGACATAATGCCCAGAGGTACTAACGCGGCCATTTACCATCAAGTATACCCGTCGTCGTCAGAAACTTCTTCCCCAGCAAAACGTCAGGACACTCCTCCTCGCAAAATCTCCATCGCGGACCTCATTTACCCGACTTCTTCTAGTGAATCGGACGATGAGTCCCCACGACTTATCACAATCCCGGGGGCCGAAGACATAAGCTCAAGTGATGAGGATACCATAAAGGAAAGGGTAAACTATCGATTAACAAAAACTCGAAAAGAGAGTCCACCACCACCAAAGCAACAGTTTCCCATTATTGGCATAGAGGGTCTAAATCCAGCCGTCCAGTCCATGGTAAGGCAGGTCGCCCAGGAAATGAAGTCCATCTCGAGGAGTAAGTACACGCAGCGCACAATTACAGTGGCGGACCAAGCTAGGTACCGCATAACGATGAAAAACTTTGGGCAGAAATTCCTAGTCAAGCAAATCTAGAACCTTTTTTTTTTCCCTCCCCTAATGGAAGGAGGAAGTGTGATGATGAAAATCGTGCACACTCATTTTCATCAACACCACGAATAAGTTGTATATTGAAATACTTTTATTTTCTGTACTGTCTTTTCCAAACACAAGAATTAATCTTTATTTTTATCATTATTATTATTATTATTATCATTATTATTATTATATAATGACAAATGAAGTGTTTCTATTTGAGAATTAATAATCACACCACCAATAAACAAAAAAACCTGTTTGTCTTAATGTTGTTAGTGCCTCAATAGAAAACACACCTCACCGAGGTGTGTATCCGAACACATACCCACCACAAGTAATAATAAGAATATAAACAGCATCACCGAGAAGAAAAAGGCAGTCAGTCGATGGCGGTGGCCGTGTACACATCGACCATAGGAAGTGCCTAGTTAAGGTTTCCTTGTTTTTGTCGTGAATTAAAGAGAAGTTCCTACGCCAGGTTTCTCTAGTGCAAATATACATAGTGGAATTATCGCGTTGAAAGAGAAGTTCCTACGCCAGGTTTCTCTAGTGCAAATATAAATAGTGTGATTATCGCGTTGAAAGAGAAGTTCCTACGCCAGGTTTCTCTAGTGTAAATATACATAGTGGGATTATCGCGTTGAAAGAGAAGTTCCTACGCCAGGTTTCTCTAGTGCAAATATAAATAGTGTGATTATCGCGTTGAAAGAGAAGTTCCTACGCCAGGTTTCTCTAGTGTAAATATACATAGTGGGATTATCGCGTTGAAAGAGAAGTTCCTACGCCAGGTTTCTCTAGTGCAAATATAAATAGTGTGATTATCGCGTTGAAAGAGAAGTTCCTACGCCAGGTTTCTCTAGTGCAAATATAAATAGTGTGATTATCGCGTTGAAAGAGAAGTTCCTACGCCAGGTTTCTCTATAGATTGTGTTTGCCCCGTGAATCAGAGAGAAGTGCCTTCGCCAGGTTTCTCTAGTGAAAATATACATATTGTGATCATCGCGTTTAAAGAGAAGTTCCTATGCCAGGTTTCTCGATAAATTGCTTTTGCTCCGTGAATGAGAGAGAAGTGCCTACGCCAGGTTTCTCTAGTAAGGATATAAATTGTGTTTGCCCCGTGAATCAGAGAGAAGTGCCTTCGCCAGGTTTCTCTAGTAAGAATATACATAGTGTGATCATCGCGTTTAAAGAGAAGTTCCTACGCCAGGTTTCTCTATAAATTGTGTTTGCCCCGTGAAGTAGAGAGAAGTGCCTACGCCAGGTTTCTCTATAGATTGTGTTTGCCCCGTGAATCAGAGAGAAGTGCCTTCGCCAGGTTTCTCTAGTGAAAATATACATATTGTGATCATCGCGTTTAAAGGGAAGTTCCTATGCCAGGTTTCTCGATAAATTGCTTTTGCTCCGTGAATGAGAGAGAAGTGCCTACGCCAGGTTTCTCTAGTAAGGATATAAATTGTGTTTGCCCCGTGAATCAGAGAGAAGTGCCTTCGCCAGGTTTCTCTAGTAAGAATAGAAATAGTGTGATCATCGCGCTTAAAGAGAAGTTCCTACGCCACGTTTCTCTATAAATTGTGTTTGCCCCGTGAATCAGAGAGAAGTGCCTTCGCCAGGTTTCTCTAGTGGAAATATACATAGTGTGATAATCGCGTTTAAAGAGAAGTTCCTACGCCAGGTTTCTCGATAAATTGTGTTTGCCCCCCGTGAAGTAGAGAGAAGTGCCTACGCCAGGTTTCTCTAGTAAGGGTATAAATTGTGTTTGCTCCGTGAATTAGAGAGAGGTGCCTACGCTAGGTCTCTCCTAAGGACGAATATATGCTCAACCCAACAAGGGGAAGTGCCTAGTCCAGGTTTCTCTGAAATCCACTATTATTTACAAATTTGGTCTGAATTGTTAAAACTAAAGAAAAAGAATGAATTGTACTAAATAAAGATTCCCTTTATTAAATAGAAAACTAACCGTATTTTTTATTATACTCTCTGTCCGTGCGAATAAAAATTTCTGCAGCGACCCGGACCACCGCGAGCTATACCCCAGCGACCGGAGGAAAACTCGTCGTTACAACGTAATGGTAAAAATATCAATTAAAAAGTCAGAAATTTTTGACTGTGTTTTATTGCATGAGATATTTTTCTGCACTGCAATTTCTCGAAGATTTTTGAGAAACATAATGTCTTTTAAGGCTATTCTATTTTCCTCGGCTCATTGAAGACATTTAATTTTAGGAAACGCTGAAGTAATGTCAACATTTTCGATCTCGTCAATGCAGCAATTTTTTTAAATCTTGTTATTGTTGATTTGTGCAATTTATATTTATCGCAAATCAGTTTTGCAGAAATCAAGTTTATTAAGAATATCACTTTTTGTTGCATTAAAAGTTTTATATAAATAAAAACACAAACTGTTTTTTTTGGGAGGAAAGTTGCGATAACTGAGGTTTTTTTGAAAAGTTGCGTTAACTGAGTCAACAATGCAAACAATTTACGAGTTGCAATAATCGAGGAGTTTCGTTTGTCGAGAGTTGCGTTAAGCGAGGTGGAACTGTATATGAGTAACCCTAGTTTGACTAAAAAAACTGTAGCAACAAATAAAAGTGTAGTATAGATATAAGGGGAAAGCACACACCATGCTATGAAATCATGCTTATTATGAACTATGTAAACGGTTTCTTTGCTGCTTGCAACGAGTAGGACCACGTTTGTGGCTATAACTCAGAACAGAATCGAGTGTCCACCTTAATTTTTTCACACAAATGTAGATTAAGGTTCAATATTGAACATACATATATTTAAAAACAAAAGATCAGCGTTTTGGGAAAAATGGATTTGAACTCACCCCAAAATATGACCTTTAAACCTTCAAGTAAAAAAATCGATATAAATATCATTTAAAAGTTCCCTTTCTCACCTAAAAAATTAAGGCCAAGACGACTTTTGTGTCCTCTGCAAATTTTTTAAGTTTTTTTTCAATTTTCATCATGTCATAAAGGGCCCATGATCTGAAAATTTTGTTTCGTTGAGTTCTTGTCGAGTATAAGAGTTATGGTCAATTTCATTTAAATCGGAGATGGTAAATTCGAAAATACCTTTTTCTGATTGAGTTGACATGGATTGACCCTGATGTCCTATTAAAATCTAAACTTCAAATTCAAAATATATTTGGGATCATCGAAAGATCTCTTTTTCACTAAATCATAAGAAGGGCTTTGGATGCAATGAAAAAGGATCATATGAGAAAACTTCCACCCTATGACACCCCTATGTACAAATCATTGGATCTGATCCAAATTTTCACAACACCGGAATCAAAATCACTGCCTCTTTTTCCCTTCTTTTGCTGGGTTCAAGTCCTAACTTCAAGTCTAAACAAAGCCATAAAAACACAGTATTGATTGGTTTTGGTATAGTTTATTAACATTCGCATACTCTTTTTAACATACACACACATTTATAATTTTGGTTTTGTATATTTGATCTTGATTTGTGATGTTTTCTTCACTAATTGTTTTTTTATCTAGAAGCATAGAAATTATAGAATCCTTGAAATAAGAAAAAAAGGTAAGCACGGAGTTTAGCTTCCAATAAATATGGCTTACCTTTTCGTTAAAATCGATGGACGAAATTCAGAATTTATCTTCACAGGGAAATTTTTTATTATAACAAATATTTTAATTTTATTTTAAAATATTGACAAAATATAAAAACATGAATTAAAATACTTTTATTTGTCTGAACTTGATTTTGACTGTAAAAATACACTCAAAATAAAGGGCAACAGAAATCATCAAAGCTTATACGTAAACGGAACATTAATTCCGTTTGGTGTGTCCGTTTCTGTACAGTCAAATACGAGCTCGATTTGTCAAAAAATAATACTTAAAAAATATCTGTGATCATTATACGGATCGCGCGCTAAGGTTAAGAAAACTATATGTCCCCTTAGAATAAGCTCTCTTACATAAAAATTCTTTACCACTATCACACTTCGAAAATAACTTTAAGTGATATCCATGAGGTAAGTATTTATGAAATTTAAAACAAGTTTTACGATGTAGAGTGGAAATTTATACAATTTTGGAAAAGTTTCGTTCCCGAGTAAAAAAAGTAATCTGGCACAATATTTAATTTTATCTAATTTTATATTCCTTATTATCTTATTTGATCCGAAAATGGCAGATAAAATTAAATCCAGCAACAATTTTGGAATCTAGAAGGATCTAAATTGATCCAAAAATGGCAGATATAGAAGGATCTAAATTGATCCGAATAATAGCAGATCAAATTAGATCCGGCAATATATTTGGCGATTTAGAAAAATCTGATTTGATCCGAAAAATGGCAGATCAGATTAGATCCAGCAATATATTTGGGGATTTAGAAGGATCTGAATTGATCCAAAAAATGGCAGATCAAATAAGATCCAGCAAAATATTTGGGGATCCGAAAAATGGCAGATTATTTAGACCCAACAATATATTTAGGGATAACGTAATATCCAAATTATATAGAACATAATTATATATTAGGAAATTTGGGAAAAATATCATGGCTGAATTAATGATTTTAAATTGGTCCCATGGGGCCAGGCCCCATGGTAGCAAAATTATTTCCAATATACAATATTTTTACTATGTTTGGTATACATGTATACAAAATAGATTGTATTTTTTTATTTCAAAATAATTTTCTTTGCAAAACCAATTGATTTTTTGCAAATAAAATTGGTTTTTACCAGATTTCATAGAAATTTGCTAAAATTTGTGTATTATGGAGAAAAATTAGCTTTAAAATCAGGGAAATTTGCTCAATTTTTTCTCAGTCACCGAACCTTGTAATATGTACAAAATTTTATTGGGCCACTGCTTACGATGAAATCTCTATGCTTATCCTTCTGTATTAATAGTTCCCAGCAAAACTTTTGTAATGACCTTGTGACTTAGCTCGTTACCTTTTTCATTATTTGTAATCCTAGATGTACGAACTGGGAAAACTTCTGTCATCATTTGGAAAGCAATACCAACTTTTCCAAGGGCTCATTCTGAGCTCAGGGGAAATTGATTCTGAGGCGCCGAAATTCAAGGGAATTTAGCTTCTGCTTACGCTACGAGCTGCCCACAAAAGACCAGGAGGACGAAGAGAGATGTTTCATGGTGGAATGATGGTCTGGAAAGCTCAAAAGAAAAGCTAGGAAATGTTTCAATAATGCCAAACAAACAGGTGACTGGGTCACCTATAAGGCCGCACTAACTGCATACAACAAGGAACTACGCAGATCCAGAAGGTCCACGTGAGAGGATCTCGAATCTTTCAGAAGCTGTGCGACTTCACAAGGCCCTATCACAGGATCACACAAATCGTCTCTGTACTCTCAAGAGACCAGACGGTTCCTACACTGAATCTCCCGTTGAAACCTGCAAACTCTTGCTAGATACGCACTTCCCGGGATACGTAACCTCCGGCGGATGACACATGGGGAATCCCAAGCCTAACGGGGAGAAATGTACATCTATCGGGGTCTATCTTTCAGAAGAACAGGGTTATGTGGGCGATGGAAAGGTTTTCTCCATACAAGTTTTCAGGTCCGGACGGGGTCTATCCATGTCTTTTGCAGCAGGGGATGAATTTAATTATCTCAAGGCTAGTTAGGATATTTAGATCCAGTCTGCTATTTGGTCATGTACCAACACCGTGGAGAGAGGTGAAAGTGGTCTTTATTCCAAAGGCAGGGAGAAAATCCGAACGTATAAACCAATTAGCCTCAGCTCGTTTCTCTTTAAGACTATGGAGGAAGTCTTGGATCACTATATAAGGGACACTTACCTTGTACGGTGTTCGCATATCAGCGGGAAATTCTACCGAAACAGCTGTTCATGACGTTGTCAATATGGTTCAGGGGGCACTAAGGGCAAAGCACATTGACCTATGTGCCTTTATAGATATAATTAGCGCTTTTGACAACACGTCCTACAGTGCGATTAAGGGGGCCATGCTGAGTAAAAGTATCTCTCCAATCATAGTTATTTGTACTCTGTAGATGCTAAGGTCAAGGGTATTCACCGTTGGTATAGGGTCTGCATACAGGACCGTGAATGCGACCAGAGGGTGTCCTCAGGGAGGAGTTTCATCGCCATTATTATGGACACTGGTCATAGATGAGTTGCTCGAGGGTCTAAACAACCTGGGCTTTAGAACTTACGGCTACTCTGATGATCTTGTCACATCCGTTGTCGGATAGGATGACAGGACGATCTCAGAGCGCATGCAGGAGGCTCTGAACTTTACTCTTTCATGGTGCTAGGGAAAGGGCTTATCCATCAACCCGTCGAAAACGATACTGGTACCGTTTACGAACAGAAGGAAGGTTAATTCACCAAGGCCTGTTGTGGGGGGCATGGTGATAGATTACTCTGTTAAGGTTAGGTATTTGGGGGTTACTCTTGAGTCTCTAACCTGGAATGATCATATTAACTCGCTATCCAAAAATGCCACCAAGACTTTCTATGCCTGCCAGAGGCTCTCTGGGAGAACATGGGGTCTGAGACCGCGGATGGTGTATTGGTCATTCAATACTATTGTCAGACCTATGATTACCTATGCGGCTATCGCATGGTGGCCAAAGATCGAAAAGTTGAAAACGATGGATGCTCTCAAGAGGATCTACCGTCTGGCGTGCATTGGTATAACGGGCGCTAGCGGGAAGTGTCCTACGGATGCCATGGGGGCATGCTGGGAATTCCTCCGTTTCATATCTCTGTAATGGAGGCGGCCATCATTGGCTCAACTAAACTCAGATAATTCGGTAGCACGAGAAACGGTGACCTAAGGGGTCACATGAGGATCGCCGGAGTTCTTATGGATGACCCAATCACAGAGGTCGCGGATAGGATACTACAGGAACAGATTTTGGTCAGGTACTTTGACGCTATGTCTTTTGATAGGAGCAAGTGGACCAACCGGACTTGGGAACCTGAAGTTGGGGCCCAATTATGGTTCACAAATGGCTTGAAACAGCTGAATAAGAATACGGGTGCGGGGGTTTTAGGACCCGGGTTTCAGCGCGCCCTTCCCACGGGCTAATATCCCTTCATTTTCCAGGCGTAAATTTACTCCATATATGTGTTTGGAGGAATGCCTACGGAGGCGTGTTGTCAGATCTCGTTTCTATATTCTCTCTGACAGGCGGCACTCAGGGCTTTTATGCCCCACGAGGTGTCATCTAAACTTGTCATGGAATGTATTACGGCTCTCAAACAACTCGGCAGGAGCAACTCAACTCCCTTACCCTGTGCCGGATTAGAGGCCATGAGGGCAACGAGAGGACGGATTGTCTGGCCAACCGTGGTGCCCGTCGGCCATTCATAGGCCCCGAAGCTTTTTGCGGGGTGTCCATGGGCTATATTAGGCAGGGGCTCAGGATGTGGAAAGAATCAAAATTTTACGATTATTGGCAGACAACTCGTGGCCAACGACAGGCCAATAGATTTATATCTATGTCCAGTGGTGGGTCTGGGCGACTATTGGCCCTTGGTCGAAGGGACCTAAGGACCCTGACTAGATACTTTACTGGGCATTGTGACCTTAAGTACCATAGGCACAAGATGGGTCAATCGGACACTGAGTTGTGCAGGTTGAAATCGGAGACGTCGGAGCATGTCTTCTGCGATTGTCCTGGGCTTTGTTTCAGAAGGATCAGGTTTTTGGGTGACCGTTTCTTGTTGCCTTCCGACATTTGGAACACTTCACCCGGAAATGTTCTTGGCTTCATCAATGGTCGCGGTGCGCAGTGCCATTTGAAATAATAATAAATATAATAAGCATAAAGTAATAAGTTACTGATTGCACAGTGCAACAAGAAAAAATTGCCTCAATGGTTTGAACGCAGTATGAAAGTATACCATTACAAGAACAAAATCCCCAAGGGGTTTGGTGAAGTTAGTTCGAAAAACAAAGTTATGGCTGCTTGAAGTTTGTAATTTTTTACCATTTTTTCCATGAGTTATTTATAATGAGTATATTAAAAATTTATTTTTTTCTTTATTGATCTCTTTTTTATTTGTTTTTTGTGGTTTCTTTAAAAAAAGAGCACTATTAATATAGTTTTTAATTATACACTCAAAAAAAATTAGTAAACAAATTAAAATTTTTATTTTCTTTGTTTTTTGTAATTTTTGCCAACAATTTATTTTGAGTGTAAATTTGTTTTTACTTAAGTGATTATTTGTATGTAGGTATATTTTAGAGCAATTTTTAAAGTCCTTAAGCAAATTCTTATAAAGGAATCATTCATAGACCATCTGAATATTTTATTTTTTTATAAAATTAATGCCAACCTTTTGTTTCTTTTAAAAAAATTAATGCATGTTCATTAATTTTAGTAAAATTTCAGGGTTAATTGGCAAATTTTTTTACTTAATCCAGAGTGGTTTTTTAAATAAAATTTATTATCATTATTTTGTCACAAATACTCTTTGGTTTTAGTACAAGAAAGCAATAACATTATTTATGAAATTCATTGTTAGTTGAAGCATTGTTAGTTAAAGCACTAAAATGTTTGTATAAAACAAACCAATAAGTAAATTCCATAGTCGTTACTGTCTTTCAATTAGGCAATGTTAAAGCTTAACTTTTATTTTTTTTTTTTTGCCTTTTAAGGGGGAGACTGAATTGACTGCCCTAAAGTTACAATATTCTTTTACTGTGTTTCCTTGTTTTGGTTTTATAGTTAACTAAGTTAAGTATATTTTATATGTATTTTTCTTGAATTCGGTGGAAAAAACTATATATTTTTGAACTTTAGAAAAATTTGTTATTGTATCTAAGTAATCGAGTGCTATTTTATTTGTCTCTTCGACTTTTAAAAAAGTCTAGAAAAAATATGTATTTCAATTTTAATTTTTTTTATTTTAGTTTTTTTTTTAAGAATATGTCAACAACAAAAGTTCATCTCAATTGAATCCAAATCTTAAAAACTTAAGAAGTGATTAAACTTCAATATTATTATAAAATTAATCTAATTTAAAATCGTCTCTAAATCTTTAAGTATTTATTTTAATTTAACTTTAAACTTCAAACTTTTTTTTTTCAAAAGATTTTTTTTTTCATCGAAAAACGTGTTTTTGTATAACAACGAAAAAAAAATACAAATTTTAATTTTTTTACAAAATTTTTTTTGGGTGTATAATAAAAAAAAGTTTTAATTGTGCTATTTTGTAAAAAAATACTATATGCGTCGATAGCTCAGTGGGTGGAGTTCTTGGCTGGCAATCAGAGTTCCCAGGTTCGATTCCCATCACGACCACATTATTTTTATTAACGTTTAAAATATTTGTAATGATTTTTTATTAATAAAAAATCCTCATTTTTAAAAATCTATTTTTATACACATTACTTTTTCCATTCTCGTAAACATATAAGTAACCCCTTACATTATCACCTCTAAAGAAATGGGTCTATACATTACTTTGAGGCTCATCGCCTGTAAAATTCATCAGTGAAGTTAGGTGTAAGTTGCGTGTAAAGCAATCCATGAGCCCCTATGGCTACACATTACTTTATTCATTATTTAGTAATGTGTGGTTTTGCTGGGTTATTTCCACACTCGTAATATTATTTGGGTAAAAACAACCAAAAATACACTTTTAAATTTGTAAACCTCGGTTAATTCCCTTTCTTTTATTTAATTTAACGCCTTTTAACTTTTTTTGAACGGTTTCTCAAAAGTAATTTAAGGTTGATTTACACGACGAATGCCTTTATCTGCTATTACTCAGTATTGGGTTAAAAAATCAGCACAACAAAAAAAATAATAAAAACGTTAGAAAAAATATACTTAGTTTATTGTTTTTAAATGTTTGTGTGGGTGCGAGCTGGGTTAATAAAATCTATAATAAATACAGGTTTACACATTTTTTTTTATTTTAAATGTATCATTTAATTATGAATGTATTAAAATAATGGAGAGCCAGTCTACTGTGATTGAAAAACTTTATTATTATAGGACTGCTTCAACATGGATTGGTTAAACTTGACTTGTTGAGTTTCAAAATGACTGTCGATGTTATGATGTTTTAGAATCTTTCAAAGTCAGCCTTGGCCTTTACAATTGGACCTGCAAATGGAATATTTCGACATCTAGCCTTAGCAAACCAATCAAAGCATATTTTGTATATTTTTGAGCCACCCGCTTTTACAAACATCCTCTTTTGCTGAACATTTACTCCAGACTCCCATTAGGATCGAATGGCTTCTTTTTTTATAAATTTTTGCCGCCTGTGTTTTTGCCAAAACTGAACCATCAAAAATAAAAAAATTATGAACAATTGCATTGTTTAAAAAACAAGAAACTTCACCTCTTCGCAATTTCGCGCACCGACAATTGCTCTTTTTCAAATTCATTAATTATTTAAATTTTTTCTATAACAGATATATATATATATATGTCCTTTATTTATTTAAATACAATAATATAACATAATATACTTAAATAAAAAGTTCACGGAGAACATAGGGCGACAACGAATTCTCTCCATCTACTTCTGTCTCTGGCAAGCAGTTTAATTTCGTTTCAGGTTCTTCGAGCTGTTTCATGTTCGTTTCTTATGCATCGGATCCATGTATTACGTGGTCTACCTGGTCCTCGTTGACGTTGATTCCATGTCCATCTACGTCTTCGAATGTCAAATTCGATTGAGCAACAATCTGCCTTATTCCAAAGATCTTCATTGGATAACCAATTAGGCCAATAGATACGTAATATCTGTCTCAGACACCGATTTACGAACGATTGTATTTTCTTCATGGTTAGTTTTGTAAGGCTCCATGTAGTGCATCCATATAGCAGCACAGATTTAACGCTACAGTTGAATATACGTAATTTCGTTCTCTGGGAGATGTTGTTAGCGCGCCAAATTTTATACAATTTGAGGAACGCAACACGGGCCTTGTTGATACGATCGCCAATATCGGCTGCAGAACCACCGTCTTTCGCAATTTTGCATCCAAGATAATTAAAAGATTCTACATCTTCAATTACGGTACCATCAACAATAAGTGGTGACGAAAAATTAGTACCAATACGCATCAGTTTTGTTTTCCTGTAGTTAATTCTCAATCCTACACTGTTAGCATTTTCGGAGAGTCTATTTATCTTCTTTTCAATGTCTACAAAACGGTTAGACATTGGACATATGTCATCAGCGTAGTCTATGTCATTTAGGTACTCCATCATGTTCCACCGAATGCCGATTGGGGCCTCACTATTCGTTCTTTCCATTATACAGTCCAATAGTAGGATGAATAATGTGGGGGAGAGGATACAGCCTTGTCCTACGCCAGATAACAGATAACATATTTGTTTTTTGGTACCATTTTAATGCTCTGAAACTGATTAAGTGATTAAGTAATTAATTTTTAAAAAGACAACTAACCTCGTGTTAAGCACAAAACTTTGAGCCAATTTATACGATGCATGCAACTTTCTTCATTCCCTGTTCGAAGTTGCTTCCAAAGTTATGTCTATTTATACGGTGATTTTTGTTGCACTAAAACCGAATGTGAATGAAGCAACAGAAGGATAATACATATGAGTGCGTAAGGGAAATAACAAAAACATCCACGAAAAGCGAAAACCGTGTTTTTTTATTACCCCGCTTTTTTCTCTATCCCCAAGAGTTGTTAAAAATGGAAACTAGAGATTTAATATAATTCCTGAACAAAATTTTGTAAATTGTAGTGTCCGCGTCTGGTTATTGGAGCGTCCGGTTATGGGAATGCAATTTGTATAGAAAAAATTATAAAAAGTTTAGGTCGACGAAATTTGTCCGGTTATGGTGTATTTTTTCTTTTGGTTGTCTAAGGAATCAACCCCTTCATCAACAAATCCTTGTTTTTGTTCTACAAACAAATTAATTTTCTACGAAAAGTGAGGTAGGTGCTGTGTATATTTTTATAAAAAAAGTGCTAGTGGAGAAAAAAAAGTTAATTTACAATAATAAAAAAAATTGTTAATAAAAATATTTAATATTATTGGATATTTTGATAAGAGAGTCCGACGCTCTCATTAGGTTAGGTCGAAAGAAGGAAGAAGCATCGAAATACAACCTCATATCGCTACGATATACACCTAGGCCTCTGCTGGGCCTGTTGTGCGCTCCCTAAGAACATGGAGATTGTTAACGTCCGGTTTTCAGAAACCTGGTTTCCCGGACGTAACTCCTCAAGGTATTCCAGTCGACGTTCCTCAGGTATTCCAAGTCCGATATAACATCGCCCCCGAGGTGCCTGGATCTTAATTCTGCAAATGTCTGACAGTGGCAGAGAAAGTGCTATAGCGTTTCGCTCTCCTCGCCACACGCTCTACACTCGTCAGAATCTGCCCGTCCAATCCGGTAGAGTTGTGCCCGTAATCCTGCATGACCAGTCAGGATACGTACCATCACACTGACATCGGACTTACTTCCATTAAGGAGGCCTCTTGTCCTCTTCTCGTCTGGGCAACCCCACAAAATCCTAGTGGTCCCGGCCACCGTCCCGTTGTTCCAAAAGGCCGTGTGGGTTTCTCTTGCCCACGACTTCAATTCCGCTTTCGTTGCCTCAAAGGGTTTTGCGTTCGCCAAGTTAACTGCCTCGAGTTCTCTTCCCCCGACGGCTAGTGTATTGGCCCTCTCGTTCCCGGCTATCCCCGAGTGGCCCGGTACCCAGAGGAAAACTCAGTAACGGCTCTTATACAGTCCAGCAAGGTTCTGGACTTAACCCTACTAGCTGATATCGCCCTTTGGCTATCGGTGAATATGTTAGCCCCATATTCGATTCAATCCATCTCACACACTCCGTAATAGCATGTACTTCCGCTTGGAAGCTGGCGTTGTGATCAGGAAGACGGTAGGATATCTCGGTCTCCGGGTTCTCAATATAGACGCCCATACCCGTTCTATTCCTCAACTTAGATCCGTCTGTGTAGCAACAGATCGCCACGGGCATTCGCCCCAGATTTCAGCTCGACCATTCTCCCCTATCAGGGTTCATAGTCTCGCAGTTTCCGACAATTTCCGTCTCCGGTATGCGGTCGGGCATGTCAGATGAGTGTGTGTAACCGGGCAACGTGCCCAGTATGATCTGCTCTGAAATCACCTATATATAGCTCGCCAAGAGATAAGAGGCGTTCGGCCGCGAGTGCCGCCTCGTACATCACCTGCGTTTCGATTGGTGGTATATCCAATAGTGTCTCCAGAGCCTTGGTTGACGTGGTGCACATTGCCCCACTTATATCCAAGCAACACGTACGCTGGACCCCCTGAAGTAGTCTTATGTTGCACCTTTTGTCCAAAGAAGTCCACCAGATTACAGAGGCATACGTTAAGATCGGTCTTATTACGCTCCTGTCAAGCCAGTGTATCATACTCGGACTTAGGGCCCATTTATGGCCTATGGTCCTCCTACATAGCACCCGACACCGGCTCTCCTTGTTGGTTCTATCCTCTATGTGGTGTTTCCATTTTAGTTTCCGATCAAGGATTACGCCAAAGTCCTTAACCCTGTCGGTCACTGGTATCGCCCTGCCTAAAAAACGTGGTCCCCTGTAGACAGGAATTTTCGTTCTCCGCGTGAACAGACATATTTCCGTCTTCTCCGGGTTAACGTTTAGACCCCTAGGCTGAGCCCAGCCGAAGGCCGTGTTTAGGGCCGCCTCGGCCCTTCTGCACAAATAGTTCGGATCCTTGCCCCTTAGAAGTATTACAACATCGTCTGCATAGCAGACTGGTTCGAATCCCTCTTCGGTCAAGGTCCTTAGGAGACTATTTATCGTGGTTACCCATAGCAGTGGAGATAAAATCCCACCCTGTGGCGTTCCGCGAAGTACCCTTCTCCTAATAGTTACACCGTACATTTCGCAACTATTCCATCTATTCCTTAGCATGTGGGTGATCCAGTCACTCAGCGCCCGGTCAACCCGAAAGCGGCTCAAGGATCGGATAAGAGTATCGGTCAGTACGTTATTAAAGGCTCCTTCGATGTCAATGCACACCGCCAGTGTGTACAGTTTGCCCTCGAAGGATTTCCGTATATAGTGTACGACCTCATTTAATGCGGTCTCCACTGATCTGCCCTTAACATAAGCATGCTGCTTATATTTCATTTCTCTGTCCGGTATCATACTTTTAATAATGGCATCAACTATCTGCTCCATGGTTTTAAGTAGAAATGACGTTAGGCTAATCGGGCGATAAGCCTTTGGTGTCGCATAGGTCGGCTTCTCAGGTTTGGGTATAAACACTACCCTAGCAACCACTAAATTCGAAGCAAAGTTTAATGAACTTCGCGAAAGTGTTCATGCGGTTTTTACTCTCGAAATACGCAATTTATGGGAAAATTTTAAACGTCTTATAAATCGTGTTTAAGTTCTTTTGAAAATGCGGATACGACTGAACCGGCTGATGTAGATGCGGCTGAAGTTAAGTTTGACGCGAGCTTTAATGCGTACGTAAGCTGTTTAGCAGCAAATAAGGAAAGATTGCATAATTTCGAACCGCAGAACAAAGATTCAAAATTTCAACATTCCGCCGTGCAATATCCCTGTCTTTGACACCAAAATTACTTCTTGGCCCACTTTTCGCGATCTTTTTACCGCGGTTTACATTAATAACTCGCGTCCTAGCCCAATTGTACGATCATTTGCTTTTTGGAGAAAACAAGTGGCGATGCACGGGATCTCGTTTCAAAAGCGCCGCTTGGAAAAGTTTGACCGATTAGTAAGAAAACTTACATCGGTTGATAAGCCATCAACTCATTTTGCTTTTCGAACTCCCTTTTCTTGATAAGGAGACTGATGAATGGTTGGAAACTTTACAGCGCAGTATAAATTGTTGTCTTCCGGCTCTGTCTACTTTGGACATTTTCGCGTCGGGGGAATTAAGTTCACATATAATCGTTTTTATCTGTATCCAAAGGTTATCTGGTACAACTGTTAACCTTTGGGAACAGTCCGTTAGGGATAAAAAGGCTTTGTCACGCTGGAGTGATTTGGATCGCTTTCGTGGCTCACACGTTTCAAAAAGGTCCGTAGAATTAAAGGTGAAATCGCACCATACTGCGGCCTCTACTTCGTGCATTTTATGTAGAAATCAGGTGCATTTTTTGCGCTCTTGCCCTACAGTGAAAAAGTTCCATTGTTGTGTAAATTGACTTTCCACCAGGGTATGACGTACCTTGCCCGTGCTCTTATTGACCCCTGCTTAGAGAGTACCTTTATTTCGGAACGCTTTAAAAATCGCTTGGGAATTTCGACGCATACTACTAACGCGCAAATATCTGGGGTGGAACAAGTATTGACTGCGTCAAATAAACTTTGCTCCATTACAATTGGCTCTCCACTTGATTAGTCTTTTTCTGTGGAAACTTTAGCTCTTGTATTGGCTACTGTTCCCTCGCCTGGGTAACTATCTTGTCGAGATGTGAGGGCTTAAGTGATTATGTTCCCCTGTGTTGATGTATGGTTCTCAGTACATCTTCACATGGGATCTTGAACTTTAAAGGACCAAAGGTTACTCTTTTTTGTCGAGATATTGGGGCGACGGTGAAATCATCAGCGGTATGTCCTCTTATTTGACATAGATTTTTGGCGCATCAGCCATCAATAACTACGGAGGTGTCTCTCGATTCCCCATGAGTTTCCCTGGTAGTTCTGATGGTACATTGCAGTATTGGTTCATACTCAAAATGAACCCCCCAAGTTCCAAGTGTTATGCGACCCGTGCTCAGGAACTTTACGGTTTGCATTCAGGGGTTACCAAAGACTGAATTCTAACGCGAGCCTCACAGATACCTGGACGCCTCTGTGAGTAAATAGTCTATGCAACATTAACGGGGGCTATTATGTGATCGACCTTCAAAACAAACAATGAGCACAACAGAACCTGTGCCTGACAAAAGTTCCAGCGATCCTACCTCCTCCTCCAAGGCTGCGAACTTGCCTGACACTTTGTTGTCGAAAGGCAAGCATACCAGACCTTCGAAGAAGAGGTACAATGATCGGCGCCTCTCTCTCAGGATTATGCAAAACAGAAAGAGTCGCTAAAATGGGCGCGTAGCATTTCTGAGCAACAGGATGCTGCGCAACCGAAACAACCTACGGGAAAGAGATTGGGTTCACCTGATGATCCGCCGGCACCCAAAAGATCCAAAGTCGGTGGTGACACTGGTTGGAGGGTCTTTGCTGAGGTTGTCAAGGACAGCCTGGTGATGGCGGTCATCAACAGGGGGGGTGTGGATGGTATCGTTCCTAAAGGCCAAATGAAGTCACATTGAGAACGCTATGTCCTCAGTGTACTCCCAAGTCCTCAAAGAGATTCCAGGCACACCTCCCTTGTGCAAGGATGCAGGCTGGTTCCAGGGCCGCATAAAGCTTATTGCTTTCGGTGATATGCGCTCTGTTGAGTGCTATCGTTCGGCTCTTAAGAAGGTTGATGAGGTGTGGCCAGGGGCGGTTTTGGATGTTGTCGAAAAAAGTGACATCCCGCTAAGGGCACACGCATGGATTACGGCGATCCCAGAGGTTGAATTATCCATAATAAGTAGGCTCAGGGAATGTAATCCTGGCCTTTCAACATACAATTGGAAGGTTGGTAGATTGGATGAGGCTGATGGAGCTCGTAAGCATGCGGTATTTATACTGAATGCCGAGTCTCTACCAGGTCTCGTCCAGTCCAAAGGCCTACTTTCGTATGGATTTCATCAAATCCAAACGAAGGTCTACAAAATCGACAAGGTAGGTGAATCAGCAGATACCGCGTTAGTTAACACTAATGTTGTATCTGAAGGTGAGAGTACCTCGTCGCAAGTTCCTGTAGGGTATCTGGAAGATACTAGCGTCTCGTCCTTTTCTGATGCACTCGGGGGCGTGGATGATCTCTTCATCACAGGACTAAGTGAAGAGTTTTGTGAAGAGGAGCTTCTCGTAGACTCTGAAGAGGAAAAGGATGTGACGGAGGTGGAGAAATCTGATGGTACTTCGGTTTCTTCAGATAAATCTCTTTGCATTTGCAGCCCTTGTGATCCTCCTGACGCAAGGAGGTCTTTATTCGGGAACCCTGGCTGAGTGGTGGCAGGATTTGTGGAATAAGGACTAACGGGTTTAAGCTGATCCAAAGTACTGGTGATGGTAGGCACAGATCTTGTTTACTTGTAAGGAACAGTCTTAATATTTTTCTTCTCTCCTCTTTTAGCAGCGAAGACATGACAGTGGCCAGCCTTGAGTGTGAAAACTCTCAAATCTGGCTGGCATCGGTGTATATGGCGCATGAAACCGATGTAACTCCGGTCACTCTGACGGTACTGGTGGGTGCTGCTGGAAAACCTGATTGTGTGCAGTGATGTCATTCAAATCTGGGGAAGCTCAGACATCAATGATAGAGGTGAGTTACTCATTGAATATATTATGAACACCAACCTAACTTTATATAATAGGGGCAATGACCAACGTTCATTACTAGGAATAGACAAGAAGTACTGGATGTTACCCTTGTCTCTGATGAACTTTCTGATAGGATTGGGAACTGGAAAGTTTTGGATGACCATAGCTTTTCAGACCACCGTTATATTAGCTTCTGTTTAAATGAGTTAGATAGTATCCCACAGCCTGCTTTTCCACCGAACGTTCGAAAAGCAGCCTGGGGAAAATACAGGGAAACATTCTGCAGATTCTTTTCGGGAGTATCTGACATGAACGTTCGGGATATAGGGGATATTAAGCGATCAGTGTAACAGGTCACAAGGGCCATGAATGACTCGCTGCTAGCTACATGTCCCAAAGGTAAGGCTAGGGGTAGGAAATGACCGCAATGGTGGTCGCCAGAGCTAGCAAATCTTAGGAAGTGCTGTAAGAAATTCTTTAACAGGGCAAAGTCCACAAGGTTTTCACAGGATTGGGACGTTTATAAGAGTAAACTTAGAATATACAGGAGTGCATTGAGGAAGGCTAGGAATAGGTCCTGGTGTGAATTCTGCAGCAATGTTGAGGACACCTCTGAGGCTGCAAGGCTAAAGAGGATTTTGGCTTCCACACAATGCACGGTAGGATATCTTAGGAAACCGCAGGGGGATTGGACAACATCCAGGAGGGAATCACTGGAGCTGCTTCTGGATACTCACTTTCCTGGTAACTGCAGAAACTAAACTACTGCGGTTAGTACTGCATCAAGTCAACCTTCGGCCGCTGCCAGGAAGATTGTAACCGAATCCCGAATAGCGTGGGCTATTATTAGCTTCAGACCTTTTAAGTCACCCGGACCAGACATGATCTCACCGTGTGAACTGCAGGTGGTGGCAGATACACTGATTCCTTGGCTCAGGAATCTATACACGTACTGTATCGACCTAACTTACGTCTCTATTATGTGGAGGGAGACCAAAGTGGTCTTTATTCCCAAAGCGGGGAAATCCGCTCACACGGGACCTAAGGATTTCAGGCCTATCAGTCTGTCATCGTTTCTTCTGAAGACAATGGATAGACTCACTGACAGGTATCTTAGGGACAATATTGATCAGAGGCTGCTGTCGAGTCGCCGGCATGTCTACTGCAGGGGCAGGTCCACTGAGACGGCCCTGCACAACCTGGTCGGATTCATTGAGGGTTCGCTCGCCGTGAGGGAGTATACCATGGTGGCTTTTCCCGATATAGAGTTAGCGTTTAATGACGTTACTCCAGATGCGATAGCTGCGGCGCTATCTGGTGTTATCGTCTGGTGGAGAGCTCTCCAGAGGCCCACATACCGTGTGATGCTGGATAGGTTCCAACGGATGGCTGGCATGTGCATCACGGGTGCGCTTCTTACCACCCTATCTGATGCGCTGAATGCTATTTTGCATTTGCTGCCTTTGGACATAATTGGTTCACAGACTGCTGCAGCTGTAGCAGTCCGGTTGAGGGCGCTGTCACTTTGGTCGGATAGTGGCTATGGTCGCAGTGTAATCCTTAATATGATGCCTGAACTTCCAGGCATCATTGACTATACTGTGGCCGAACAACTGTTCGACAAGAGGTACCAGACGCTTATATCGCATAGGGATTCGTGGAAAGACAGAACTCCCAATGGGGGCGTTGTGTCGACTTCTATACTGACGGCTCTAAACTCGCAGATCAGGTAGGCTTCGGGGTCTACTCCAGGGACCTACAGCTGAGTATTGCGCGGAGACTGCCGGATCACTGTAGTGTTTTTCAGGCTGAAATTCTGGCCATTAGGGAGGTAGCAGAGTGGCTTAGGTATAATGTCCTCACAACGGTGAGGATTAATATATTCTCTGATAGTCAGGCTGCCATTAGATCTCTGGATTCTGTCTTCCTGGATTCAACATCAGCCCCGACCTATCGCAGATCTCTTAACGAGATGGCTTAGCAGTTCAGCCTCCATGTTATTTGGGTGCCGGGTCACAGGGACATACCAGGGAACTGTAGGGCAGACGAGCCTGCAAGACTTTGGACTACCTGTGCAAGTTTCGGCAGCGGGAAAGTGCTTATGGGTTGGCAGGGGATAGGTGGGCCTCTGTCGGTGGTTCGTTCCAGATAGATGTGGCCCCGTCTGGATAGGAAGCGCACGCACAGATTGCTGTTACTTTCAAGGCCCGATATATCCCTACTTGTGTCCATCATGATGGGACACTGTCTGATTGGAAGGCACGCAGTTAGGTTGAGGGTTGCGGCTAGTGACTTTTGCAGAAGTTGTGGTGACTAAGTGGAGGAGGAGTCTGTGGAGCACCTTCTCTGCACTTGTCCTGCCTGGGTCGTAGGAGGGGACTGCATTTGGGCGCATGTTTCTTTGAAGACCTGGTTGATTTGGCTGATATCGATATCGGCCAACTTAGGCTTTTTAAGGCAATCGGGATGGTTCGACGGGGGAAGCTAGTGATACAAGTTTAACTAGCTTCCGTAGTATCACAAGGGAATTTATAGTCTAAGTGAGTCTGATTGGCAGGCTACCACTTCTACCTAACCTTATCATTGGCTACTGTTTCAGGGAACATACAGTCTTTTTCATTACCTTAAAATATGTAGAAAATTTTGCTAAATCTTTGTTTGGCGGTTTCAAATTATTGTGATAGCAGACCTGTTTATCTTTTGCTTGGTGGTAAGATTTATCCTTGAATTTGTCTAAGGGAAGCTCCTCTAGATGTTTTGGGTTCATTGCTAGCTCAAAATACAGTCTTCGGTTCGATTATTACTGGTCCAATTTTGCAACCTCAAGTTCATGTTTTTTCTACTCGTGTCGAATTTTCGGAGAAAGATTGTCTTAATAGAAGACTTCTTGGGAACATGAGGAAACTCCTAAACGGAAAATCTCATCAACTTTTGATAAGATTTGGGAGGAAAATTGTAGAAACACAACACGTCGAGATTCTGATGGTCGCTACATTGTGACGCTTCCTTTTAAGCCTGAATTTTCTCAGCAGTTGACTTCAGGTTTGTCTAGGTCAAACGTCATGAAGCAATATCTTAGGACAGAATCCTCTCTTCATTGCCCTGCCTTTTCGAGGATGATATCTTGGATGACTACGAGGAACCCATGGTAGTAGCGGATAATGTTCCTCCAGTAGCGCCTACCTTTAAGAGACATCCTCCTAGAAGTCCGTTATCCCAAAACCACCTTCGTTATCAGTGTCCAAAGTTGTACCTCTTCCGATCCGTAACATTGTTACGTTTTCGCCAACTCTAATAGTCCGACTACAAACGTCGAAAAATTCCATTCCGGTTCGAGCAGCCTTAGATCAATGCTGTAGCATTAGCTACATCTCTGAACTTTTAGTTCATCAAGTATCCAGTATGGACAGTAGCAGCTATCGTCGAATCACCGTTTCTTCATCTTACGACTTTGAAAAACAAATTTCTATTACGGCCAAGGTAACACAGATGAAGGGCGTACAAACTCCATTGGAGTCTGTTTCGCACCTTGTGAGTTTATGCTAGCTGACCCACGATTTAATATATAAACGCCTGTCGCTTTGGTTTTGGGACCAGGGGCCTCAAATCCTCAAAGGAACCATACATTCGAGCCCTTGTCTTCCACTGGCACAATATACGATTTTTGGCTGGATCATTTCTGGCCAGTCATCAATCTAGGCTCTTCGGAGACCCCCCGGCACTCTTGTAACTACCCGGCACTCTTGTGACCACCCGACTCTCTTGTGTCAAATCGAGCTTTTTAGACCACCAGTCGCACCTAACCACATAGTGTTGAGTGTTTTTTGAAAGAGTAAAATAAATGAAGCACAAACAAACCAAAAATACCTATAGTTTAATTATATTGATTAACTTTTGTTGCAACATCCCTTAATGTTGCAAGGTGGCCGGCAATGTTTAAGCCCAAATACTTAAACTTTGTAAATTTTTATATTTGTACCGTTTGGTTAACCCCTACCCTCTGTTAATAATTTGTTAAATTCTAAGTTTTATTCCCCTCTTACACAACATTGGTGGCAGTATTACACTTAATCTAACGAATAGAACCGCTAACAGTACCATTTAAGCATTGTTGGTCGCATTTTTATACTCTTTTTTTGTAATAGTTACCTCTCTTGTTAATCAGCCATTTTCGCTTTTACAAGCAGTGTATACATTATTTTTAACAAGGTAATATTTTTTAAATAAATAAATTGAGATCTTTTTTTTTCTAACAAAAATTTGAATATTCTGTTTTTTATTTCCATAAATCCGCATTTACCGCAATAACTGGAATCCCCAAAATTTCAGAATTATGATTTTATTTTTATATCATTGCAAATATTTAATTAACAACATAACTTAAATAGACTTTCAAAGCAGTTATTGTAGTTAAAAAGTATGAATTTATAAAAATTTTAAATTTTTGGCGCTTCTCTTTTAAACGTAAAAAAATACATGTATATCTCATACACAGAGAAAACAGATTCATCGTGGTAACCGAATTTATTGTCAACTGAATATTTTGGTTTCAGCAATCGAATTTCTTGGTTGTCGCAACCAAATATATTCCTAATACAATTGAAATATATGGTTTCAACCGAAATTTTGTTGTATAACCGAGTTTCGGTCGCCACAAATATATATATCGGTGGCTCCAATCAATCCATTTGGTTGGCAAGAAATTAGGTTGCCACAATGAATCTGTTTTCTCTGTGTAAGGATATTTAAAATTTTGGTATTTATAATTTAATTAAATATTACAAACAACAAAAGCTAACAAATTAATTAATGGAAGAGCAGGGAATACAATATACATAATTGCTATATTTCGCGTTCTGGTGAAGTCCACATACGAAATCAGCTTTCATACACAGGCGGCCCTAAATGTTCAAATTGTACACAGAGAAAGCAGATTCATTGTGACAACCGACTTTCTTGCCAACCGAATGGTTTGATTGGAGCCACCGACATATTTGTTTGTGGCGAACGAAATTCGGTTAATACAACAGAATTTCGGTTGAAACCATATATTCCAATCGGATGAGGAGTACATTTGGTTGCGACAACCGAATAATTCGGTTGCTTCAACTGAATTATTCAGTTGGCAATAAATTCGGATGTCATAATTAATCTGTTTTCTCTGTGTATTTGTATAAAATAATGAAATGTCAGGGAGGTAAGGATAATCATTTTCTTTACAAGTAGCTAAAGATATAGAAATAAAAGTCGAAAAAACAAATCTTTTTTTATAAAATGAAAATATTTGTCAGTATTCACATAATATAATTTTAAAATTACCCATATAATTGCCCAAAAATGACAATTGAAATAAAAAAACCGAGGTAAAATAACACAATTTGAATTAAAAAAATTACAAATAAAATTCGCAATTGATACTTAAGAAATATCAAATTAAAAAATACCAAACGCAATTAAAAAATTATTACAATTCAACAAATATGTATATAATTTGGAGTTTTTGAATTTCAATTGATGTTTTATAAATTACATTCGAAGTCATTTCAAAAGTTTTTGAAACAATATAACCGCTTTTGAAATGGTCTTTGGATTTGCACGTGGCTATTCTACGTTCTCATGATATCAGTCCATATACGAAAACAGCTTTCGTACAAAGGCGGCCCCAAATGTTCAAATTGTATTTGTTTACAAAAAATTAAGAAAAGTCAGGTAAGTAGGGATAGTAGTTTTTTGTCGAGTAGTATAAAATTCGAAAAAAACAAACCTGTTGTTCTCTTAACCCTTTAATCACTGGAGTCGAAATACGAGGTATTTTCTTATGAAATTTTGGTTCTAGTATCATTTTAGACTAAAAAGCACGAATGTGAAGTCCATTTGTCAAAAAAAATTAACCTGAAAGCGCCAGGTGGAAAAAATGAAAGACAACCTGAAGACAAAAAGCTCGACTTAAACAAAAATATTTGTTTCACAAATCAAACACGCAACAAATTATCAAAATACAGCTTGAAGCTACTTTCCAAAAATTTCGAGTCGATTGAGCATTTGGAAAGTATGTTTTTTTTTAGTTATAATTTTGCACCAAAATCATAAATAATTTTCGTGTCTGTTTTGACAAAAATCTTGACAGAAATGATTGTATCTATCAAACTATTCAACTGAGCGTGTTCAAACCGGCACTGTTCGGAAGGTAAATTCAAACAGACAAACATGTCGTTGCTTTGGATATAATTGGACTTTAGTGATGACCTTCTGTAGACGGTCTTAGTGGTTAAAGGGTTAATTTGAAATAATATTTTATAAATTTAAAATGTAAATACATATGCATTTGTGGAACAAATAAAACTACCGATCTTTATATTAAAAATTAACACAAAATACTAAAAATTTAATTTGAAATTATTGACATAATTTCAATTTCGAAATCAAAGTGAACTTGATTTCATTAAAAGTATAAAGCTAAAGTATTTCTAACTTTATTTTGTAAAGTAGATGTACTCTAGATTATTCCTCCCCTAGTGGAACGTTACTCTTTTTTCAAAGATTTTACTTGATTTGTAAGGTTTTCATCGATGTTGATATTAGAAATTACATCTCATTCAAATGCAGGCTTCAGTCTTTCAAGAGAAATATGTTTTTATGACTGGATATGGTCCCAAGTATTTTGGTTGAAGTGGCTTCTTTATTCCATCATGTCCTATCCAGACATATTTGCACTTATTCATGTTTTTAAATGAAAGATATTATTGCTTGAGGAATATTTTGGTAGTTTTGGTTTGAAAGTATTCGTACTTCTTTTAATGAAAGAATAAAATTTGATAGTGTTTGCAAATTCAAGAGTTTAGTTTCAAAAAATTCACCAGGAAAAGAAATATTTTCGCCATATAAACATTCAGCTGCAGATGCTTGAAAATCTTCTTTATAAGATGCGCGTAATCCCAATAAAACTATTGGAAGTGATTTGGTCCATGGAATGTTTTCATGACATGATATTGATGCTTTGAGAGTCCTATGGAATCTTTCGATCATTCCGTTGGATTGTGGATGAAAAGCAGTGATATGTTGAAGTTTAGCATCAATGGTTGTTGTTAAATCGGTAAACATTCTGGAAGTAAATTGTCAACCACGATCACAAATTGCTACCCAGTTATTGAAGTATGCAGAAATAATAAATTCTGCCGTACAATCTAAAGGGGAATGGCTTCTAGCCATTTAGAGAAACGGTCAATAATTGTTAATAAATAGGTAAAGCCTTCAGATGGAGACAATGAGCCAACTAAATCATAATGAATAACCATATATCTTTGTGATGTTGTAGGAAAATTACCTGCACTTGTTTTGTTGTGCTCCATAATTTTCGATTTTTGGCATTGAGTCCAAATTTTGCAATCTATATTCATTTTTGGCCATACGAAACGTTCTGTTATCAGCTTCCGTGTTGTTTTACTTCCTGGATGTGAGAGGTTATGGATCATATCGAAAACAAATTTTCTAAATTCTTGAGGTGAATATGGTGGAATTTTTTTAGTTGAGACGTAACATTATATTTCAACTTCACTCCCTGGTAATTGAAAAAGTTGAAGTCAAGATGGAATATAAAGTAGATATTGTAATTCATTATCATTACGTTGAGCTTCAGCAAGTTTTGAATAATTGACTGATGTTATATCCTCTATCCATCTGTCACCGTATTTGACGAACCAGAGATGCGAACAATATTTGTAGTGTAAATGAAATGTCAGTGGCTTATGATCAGTGTACAAGGTGAACTCTTTCGCTTCTAAAAAATACCGAAAATGTTTTACGGCTTTGAATGTTGCAAGTAACTCACAATCATAAGTACAGGCTGTCCGCCGGAAAGGTATACTACTTTGAATGTTTATAATTTTTGACTAAATGAAAGAGAATGGCTCTTGTATTGATAAATGTTTTATTTAATGTCGGAAATTATGTATACAATACAATATCAGATAAATGTCCGCCTCTGTTAGCCTCACAAATGCGAGCCCTTTTGAGAACATTTTTCATTACGTTCTCACACATTTCACGCGGTATTTCATTAATTTCGTCACGAATATTTTGTTTGAGTTGCTCAAGCATTTCTGGTTTGCTTGCATAAACCTTGCTTTTCAGATATCTCCGCAAAAAGAAGTCCGGAGCAGTCAAATCAGGCGACCGTGGAGGCCAATCAACATCACCATTTCTCGAAATAACTTGTTGTGGAAAGAGGTCTCGCAGTAATTCTGTAATCCTGGCTGTATGCGATGTGGCACCGTCTTGTTGATACCACATGTTAATCTAGCACAAAGCATGCAGTTGTGCCATTAAACAGTTTTCAATCATATCACGATATCGCTCCCCATTCACAGTAACCTTTACGCCGTTTTCATTTTCAAAAAAGTAAGGTCCAATGATTCCTCCTGAACAAATTGCACACCAGACTATTCTGTTTATTCACATATCCATTCAAATAAAAATGTGCTCGTCACTCATTATGATTTTTTCATAAAAATCGGGGTTGTCATGGGCGAGCGAGTTTTAACGATTAAAACACGTTGGTTTATCAAATATTTTTCTATAATAAATTTGCCACGTGTCTACTTCACGACTGCCAAATATGAACTGCCAACACTAATGTTTATTAAAATTGCGGCAAAACAAAGTAGTATACCTTCCCGGTGGACACCCTGTACTATACTTACATTCTGCAGGACTTAGCTTTTTAAAGAAGAATGAAAGAGGTTGCCAAATACCATTTTTTGTTGTTCTAACATGCCACCAACAGCAAAATCCGAAGCATCTTCCTTTAAATCAAGTGGAGTATTTTAAATTAGATTAGCTAGCAATGTTGCATTAGCAATGAGAGATTTGCAATATTCAAATCCTTCTTCCGCTTCTGGAGTCCAATCAACTAAACGTTTATCGTTTTTAACTGAACCTTTAAGGTATTCGTTAAGTTGAGCTTGAAATTTAGCTGTTTGAGATGAAACTGCGGTAAAAATTTATCATGCACACAAAACAACAAAGATCTTGAATAGTTTTAGGTTTAGGAAAATTAATTATGGCTTCTATTTTGGATTTCATATGACCGCAGTTTTGGGTATGTCTTCTGGTGGTATGAGCGTACGAGAACAATTTTAAAGAAAATGGTACGACAGTGGAGACAATGGACATAATCTGTTATGAATGGTATGGGATACCGATCTGCAATAGTTATTTTATTCAACTGACGATAATCCCCGCAAGGACGCCAATCTCGGTTCTTTTTAGGCACCATATGTAAGGCATTTGACCACATACTTTTTGACCACATACTTTTTTTGCTATACTGAGTTTTGTTGAATCTAAAGGTCTTACCTTGACTTTTACAGGTGGTCCAGATATACGTTATTTGGTTTGGGATAAACTGATGATGACACATTGTGTATTTCAGGAAAATCTTCTAATAGTTTTTGGTAGGGGCTTCGATTTTTAATAATCGTTGTGATTCCAAGCGTTGAAGTTTTTTGAATTGTGCCACGTGATGAAATTAAAGTCACTCCAACCGGGTCTATAAAAACACCTGTACATGCTCGCCCAGTTCGTTCTAGTTCATTGCTAGTGTGTCATGAGGTCGGCCGTGAATGGTGTTCGCTATCACGAGATGATAACGAACTTATTGTGACTATGAATTGAGGATATGACCCTGGACGATATGTGGTTTCAACATGACGGTGCCACTTGCCACACAGCTAACGAAACAATGGCTCTTTTAAGCGACAAATTCAATGGCCGTGTTATCTCAAAATAAAGAAATACGAAAATCGATTTTTAAGCTCCGAAGGACCGTGGAGGTTCACTTGTAATGTAATTCTATTATAAATATTTCTATAAAAACAGAATGAGTGAACCGATTTTAATGCTTGAGCCAGTTTTGAAACGGGAATTAAATTTGGATTTTTTTTATTAAAAAACAAATTTTTTTCTCCGCTAGATGGCGCTTTAATTTTCATGTCAAATTAAAAAATAACCAAAAATGAACGAAATTCATTAAAAATACATGTTGTTAATTTGAAATCCAATAACTAAAGTAGAATCTGCTTTGTGAATACTTCTCATCAGCGCTTTAACGTTCTAAGCCAACGACCAACTTGTTTACATTGTCACTAATTGCAGCTTCTCTCCTTTTTTTCCCTCTCTCTTTCTCACATATAAATGGTTTTTTTTTTCCATTACAATACGTTAACCTTTCCTTACTTCACGCACTTGTGCTGAAGTTTTTGAAAAATTCTATTTATAGAACATAACTTATATTTTAATTTTTGTTATTGTTCTACATTTTGGTGGGGCTGTATCATATTTTATATATGTATTTGTTTGATCTGGAGTTGTTTATAATTGAATTTCAACGAGCTAACAAATCGGGTGTCTTCTGTAACATCCATACCAAGTAACTTAACAATATACAGTCCACTAAAAATAAAAATAAATTAACAAAATGAACCATACTTTATAAATGACAGCTAATGCTGCAATTTTTTTTACTTTGACATTAAACGTTATTATTTGGTGGAAAACACTAGTAAATAAAGCGTTTTTAAATATAAATATAAAGAAACAAAATAAAATAAAAATAAATTTTTGTAATATAACTCGTAGTGTTGTTACTGGATATGAAGGTGAGTTTGTTGTTGCATACGTTCCAAATTTATGGTTTGGTAGAATGGAAAGGTGAAAACATCATTTAAAATTCGTTTAACCATTTATTTGGCTACCACGTACAGAACATTCACCTGATGCTTGTTATTTTTGTTTATCATATCCAAAAACAGTTGGTTTTAAATTTAATATGCTGATGTTGTTTCAATAATTTTTGCTAAAATACGTTCTGAAGAAAATCCAACCGCTCCTTCTGAAGAAACATTTGAAATAGAAAGTAATATTAATATGCTTACAGAATCATCTTTACCAACAACATCTTCTGAATTTGTGGCAGCAACAAGTGAATTAGGATACAAAGTACCACATTGTATAACACAAAAAGATTTTAATGACCTAGTTCGTGATTCACATATGACAAAAGAAATTAGTGAGGTTGTTGGTTCACGTTTGAAACAATGAAATTTGGTAGGCAATGATTTTAAAATAACTGGTGGACGTAAACGTGGTCATACTGTTCAATTTGATGAACTTTTTGATTTGTATGAAGATGAAACAAAAAAAATTGCTTACTGCAATAGATGAATTTCATTTAAAAATCGAGATAAAACTGAAATTTTGAACCCGACCAATTCAGATATCGATGAAATTTTGTTTATAGCTAAATTTGATCAATACAAACTAACTCTCATTTTTAGAAATGACTGATTTGCGATTTTTTGGGCGTGGCACAGTGGGAAAGTTTTCGAAAAAAACGCGAAAATAGTCGAAAAGAGCTCCATTTAAACTACAATAACTCAGAATCGACTGAACCGATTTACATGATCTTGGTATCATTAAAAAGATATTTTAACAGGCTTTATGACACGTTTAAAAAATAAACTGTAAAAAATTTATAACAAAAAGAAAATTTTAACTAACGAAAAATCCAAAAAGATCAAGGGTTTTTTTACAGTGTATACCATATCAAAAAATAAAAATGGGTTCTTTTTTAGTTTTTTTTATATAATTTATTAAGTAGTGTCACTTCTAGTAATTGCCCTTATATTTTATATTTACGGGTAAAATAAATAAACATTGTCCCAGGAAAATTGTGAATATGTTTTAACCCAAATTTTTTAAGTAGTGTCACTTCTAGTAATACGTGCCGAAAGCCTGTTAAAATATCTTTTTAATGATACCAAGATCATGTAAATCGGTTCAGCCGATTCTGAGTTATTGTATAGGTAGTTTAAATGGAGCTCTTTTCGACCATTTTCGCGTTTTTTCGAAAACTGTCCCACTGTGCCACGCCCAACAAATCGCAAAAAAGTCATTTATAAAAATGAGAGTTTGTTTGTATTGATCAAATTTAGCTATGAACAAAATTTCATCGATATCTGAGGGGGTCGGGTTCAATGCATCTCGATTTTTACATGAAATTCATCAATAATGGTTATGAATTGTTGAAAGAAGTGGGATAACGACATATTTCAAATGAATGGCGTCTGTTCATCGATTCGCCTGTGGAAAGCCTAAAAGGAGTGTTATTGCACAATGAAAACAAACATCCATCAGTTCCAATCGTTATCTCAAGAAATACGTCAGAAAATTATGAAAATATGAAATTAATTCTTGAGTTAATTAATTACAATCAACATAAGTGGATGATTTTTTGTGATCTCAAAGTTGTTGGAATTTTAACCGATGTAAAAAAGGTTTTTCAAGTTACCAATGTTTTTTATGTGTTTGGGAGGGGCGTAAAAGACATCCACATTATACTTATCATAAATGGGATGTACGTGTACAATTCAAACTCGGTCAATTCAGTATCGATCACATTCCTTTGGTAGAGTCCAACAAAGTTATTTTACCGCCATCATTACATATCAAATTAGGATTAATTAGAAGTTTCATTTGTGCATTGGATCATGAAAGTAAAGCTTTCAAGTATTTAAAAACTGTTTTTCCTGGTGTAAGTGACGCCAAAATTAAAGCAGGTAATAACAATTTATAGTTTATAGTTTATTTTTTAACTAACTTTAATTGATTTTATTTTTATTTTCTTGCAGGTGTATTCGATGGTCCACGGACAAAAACACTAATTCAAAATGATGTATTTAGGAGTTCATTGAATCCTGTTGAAAAACGAGCTTGGGATGGTTTCATTGATGTCGTAAAAAATTTTTGGGAAATAAGAAAGCGGATAACTACAAAGATATTGTTAAAGAAATGGTTTCAGCGTATGGTGAAATGAAAGTTTAAAAATTCATTTTTTGCACAACCATTTAGACTTTTTTCCTTCAAATTTGGGTGATTTAAGTGATGAGCATGGAGAATGTTTCCATAAAGATATGGTTACAATAGAACATCGTTTCAAAGGAAAAGACATGACTCACATGCTTGCTGAATATTGTTGGAATTTAAGCCGTGATACAAATCCTGAAGCTTACACACGAAAAAATAAACGACCAATATTTTTAACACAAAATAATAGTTAAGATTTCATATTAATTTTTGTATTTTTACATTACATTTTTGGTTATTTTTTAACTTTATATGGAAATTAAAGCGCCATCTAGCGGAGAAAAAAATAGTTTTTTTAATAAAAAAAAATCCAAATTTAGTTCCCTTTTCAAAACTGGTTCAAGCATTAAAATCGGTTCACCCATTCCGTTTTTATAGAACTTTTTATAATAGTATTACATTACAAGTGAACCTCCACGTTCCTTGGAAGCTTTAAAATCGATTTTCGCAAAATTCTGACGTGCTTTATTTTATTTATTTATTTCTTTATTTTAAGCCTATTTTCATATTCTGTTAACATTTCTCATGTGTACCAACCACAGTCGTACTGTGTTATATAAGTCAGGGGAGACCTCTGCAGGGAGTTTATTCCACATGCGACTAGTCCAACTTATGAACTATTTTTCCCTTTAATGAGTTTTGCGGTTCATTGGACAATCGACCACAAAGGGATGAGCTCTACTGCAGAAGCGAGTATTAAGGACAAAAACCCGGGCCCTAGGGATAAGTTCACTTATTTCAGCAGAACATATCCCATTATAGTATCGATAGAACAGTGTCACACAGCCCACATCGCATTGATGCTCCAATGAACCAATAGAATTGAATATCCTACTGTTATTGATAAGCGCCGAAGCCCTCCTTTGTACACGGTCCAAAATTTCCAAAATAGACCTTGAAGTACCTGCCCATATATGGGAGTTATACTCCATTTTCGGCCGGATAAGGTGATATATATAATTAGTAAGAATATCAAATGGGGTGAAGTATTTCTTGCATGGTTTTAAAAAACCTAAACACTTGAATACTTCTTTCGACACTTCAAAAAAGTGTTTATTCTAACGGACATCACCCTGGATTCTCTGCCCAGAAAATAAAGAGTTTCCGACTCCTAAATATCGATTTACACCTCGACTATCCTTATCTGTTATTACTTAGTATTGGGTTTAAAAATCAGCAACATAACATAACAATAAAACGTTAGAAAAAAATATATGTAGTTTATTGTTTTTAAGTATTGTATTTTTGTGGCTGAGAGCTGGCTAAAGTAAATCTAAACTAAATTCAGGTTTCAAAATTTTAAAAATTTTTCAAATATTTTTCAGAGATATTTTAAAACCTTTTGTAGATTTGTATTTAGTTTAGAATTTATTTAGCTACCTCGCACAGGTCCTAAATGGAATTATTTAATTTTAAAACAATAAAATTCGTAATTCAATTGTATATCTTTTTTTAAAATAAAAGTCTGAGATTCAAATGCCACATTAAATCTTTCTTTCTTCTTTTTGAACTTCAATTGTACTATTGTTAACAAATTAAAGCCCGCCTGGTATTCTGTTATAATATTGTTCTGATAAGCCCAGTTACTAATTCTTTCTGTTATGACACCTATTAAAATGTTGAAGATGCAATTCATAAAAGATATTCCCCTATAATATATTGGCTGATTTTTATCACCTTTTTGAAAATTGGGAAAATTAAAATAGTATCGTATATTTTGCCAACATTCATATTATTAAACAGTGCATTGTAATATGTTACCATTTCCACAATAAGTTCATTTAGTGCATTTTTGAGAAACTCATGCGGAAGTCAATCTTCGTCTGGTGCTTTATTTAATTTTGCTTTGAAAAGTACTTGATATTGTTACGATTGTACCTTTTAAAATCGTTAATTTATTTCCTTTAAATAAATCTAGTTATTTCCTTATTGCAAATAATGAACACCGTTGAAATTCTTTTATAGCCACTTTCTATTTAAATACAAACTTAAAACGATTACAAAAAAAATTATTTAATTATAAACTTAACTTATATAGACTTTTAAAGTAGTTATAGTAGTTAAAAAGTAATATTCTATCAAAATGCTGCCAGGTAAGTCGGGACGACTATCCCCTTCACAAGTAGTTATAGATATAGAGATATAAAAAATAAAGTTTTTTTTTTAATTAACCATAAATGTAGACAAAATTGCCCAAAAATGGCATTTGAAATTAAAACAAACTCGAAATAAAAGAACACAATTTAAATTCAAAAACGTACAACAAAAATTCAAAAATTTGCAATAAATATTTAAAAATGACAATTGAAATTGAAAAAAAATTCAAAATAAAAGAACACAATTTAAATTCAAAAAATTACAAATAAAATTTAAAAATTCGCAATTGATATTTAACAAGTAAGAGCGGCTAAATTCGGCTATGTCGAATCTTATATACCCTTCACCATGGTTGGGAAAATAGTGAAGTTTATATATGGACATATATGGAATGGACAGATTTATATACGGACATCTTTAAGTGGAAATTTACCATTTAGTTTAGTGATAAAACTTGGACTCTGAAAGAATTATGGTTCCCGAAAATACGTATTTAAAAAAATTTATGTTTTGGTCATAACTACTTTCTACTAAAGATTTTCGATCTTTGGATATATAAGACGTATCCATAGGTCATATTACATTTTAGTTTTTATAACAATTTTGATGTTTTTAGCCCATTTATGGAGTATTTAATTACGGTCTTACCGTTGTTAAGATATAAATTAATATATTTTGTGCCACACCCAATTCAAGGATCCCACCCACATTTGGTCAGATGTTGTGTATTGATAATCAAGACGCTTGCACCTTATTTGGAAACTTTTCCTCTTTCCGTTCTTCAATTATACAGAAAAGCTGACCAACATCGTTAAGACAACTGTGCTGGACGCATTTGTTTTGTTAAAAAAAATCACAAAATGTATTTTAGTCGCTCTATCGCGCGACTAAAAGAAAAAAAGAATTTGTGACAAAGCGCTTAGACCACTGAGCCATTAAAGGACATAAGCAAACGTCTTAATCAACATTCTTTGTGCCCTTGAAATTGTAAATATCTCTCATTAACTGACGACTCAAATGAAAAAGCTATTTTATAAAAACCCCATTTTTTATAAAAAATTGCGATTGTAAATCAAAAAGTCAAATTAAAAAACGACGTTTGAAATTATAAGTTGGGTACTTTTAGCGGTTCAAAGTTGGATAAATACATAAGCATATATTTTTACAAATCGTATCTCATATGAGAGCTTAGATCTTTTTAATTCTAAATAATTGTTTCGAAAATAAGCTGTTTCTTTACAGAAATATTGCAAAAATGCAAAACTTTATTTATTCGCGAATATTTCAATAAAAAACATCTTCGATTTGAAAAAAGGGGCCACCAAATCGAAGTTTAAAAAACAAGAAACATGGAATAGCCACATGCAGTTTTTACTCAAATCAAAAGAAATTCTCAAAAACGATTAGATTATTTTAAAAACTTTTGGAATGACTCTAAATATAATTTATAAAGCATCAATTGAAATTCAAATTAGATTAAATGAATATTTGTTGAATTAAAATATTTTTTTAATTGTATTTGTAAATTAATTGATATTTTTATACCCTTCACCACAGGTGGAAGAGTATATATAAGTTTGTCATTCCGTTTGTAATTTCTACAATATTGATCTTAGACCCTATAAATTATATATATTCTGGGTCCTTATGAAGAGCGAAGTTGATTTAACGATGTCCGTCTGTCCGTCTGTGTGTTGAAATGGGTTTTCCGAAGACCCCAGACATGATGAGGACTTGATTGTTACATATTTCTGTTAAATGTGATCCATTTCTGCCTTGCTATTAAAAATCAGCCAGATCGGTTGATAAATGGCTGAGATATTAGCAAAAAACCAGGATTACCTCTAAGTTTTTCCGTAAAATTCCTTTGTTTTTATATGTATGTTGAATTTTACGCATAAAAAACACATCAATTTCTTTTCTTGCACCTCTTCACCTTTTATACACAAACAACAAACACATACAAAGATTTCTCATTTAAATAAAAACCAAACAAATCTCTAATGAACGAAGACTTTTATATATGTTATTCTATTGACGATGATTTTGTGTGAGCTTCATTAGCTCAGTTGTCTAGACGCTATGTCACAAATACTTTTTTTCTCTAAGGCCGCGGGTTCGAATCCCGGTCAATTCACTTTTTTTTGTACATTTTTTTTTATTATTTTCTTAAGACTTTTTTTTTTATTTTTGGTTTTTTTTTACATTCAATAGGGATTCTATTGAACGAAAACTGTTCATTTAACTCTATAAACGATGATTCCATATAGCCTTCATAGCTGAGTTGTCTAAACGCTATGTCACAAATACTTTTTATACCCTTCACCACAGGTGGAAGGGTATACATAACTTTGTCATTCCGTTTGTAATTTCTACAATATTGATCTTAGACCCTATAAAGTATATATATTCTGGGTCCTTATGAAGAGCGAAGTTGATTTATCGATGTCCGTCTGTGTGTTGAAATGGGTTTTCCGAAGAACCCAAATAAACAAAATTATGAGGACTTGATTGTTTTTTATTTCTGTTACATGTGATCCATTTCTGTTTGCTATTAAAAATCAGACAGATCGGTTAATAAATGGCTGAGATATTAGCAAAAATCTTTTTCTAATTTTTTCCGTAAAATCCCTTTGTTTAATATGTATGTAGAATTTTACGCATAACAAACACATCCATGTGTTAAAATTCTTTTATTTCATCTCCACCTTTTATACACAAACAACCCACATACAAAGATTTGTCATTTAAATAAAAACTAAACAAACCTCTAATGAACGAAGACTTTTATATATGTTATTCTATTGACGATGATTTTGTGTGAGCTTCATTAGCTCAGTTGTCTAGACGCTATGTCACAAATACTTTTTTTCTCTAAGGCCGCGGGTTCGAATCCCGGTCAATTCACTTTTTTTGTACATTTTTTTATTATTTTCTAAAGACTGTTTTTTTTGTTTATTTTTGGTTTTTTTTAACATTTAATAATTAGTTTATATAAAATTTTATATTTATAATTAAATAATCCATAAATAGGCTAAAAACATCAACATTTTTATAAAAACCCTCTGATACAAACAAAAACGTTTTTATACTCTTCACCACAGGTGGAAGGGTCGCGGGTTCGAGTCCCGGTCAATTCCCTTTTTTTTGGACATTTTTTTTTTATTTTCTTAAGATTTTTTTTTTTGTTTTTTTTAACATTTAATAATTAGTTTAAATAAAATTTTATATTAATAATTAAATAATCCATAAATAGGCTAAAAACATCAAAATTTTTATAAAAACCCTCTGATACAAACAAAATACAAACGGTTTTATTTCTATTTTTTGCTCCGATTTAAAAGAATTTATAAAAAGATTCTTGAACCATTTTATTTCTCATATATTAAGAAAATTTTATACATAATTTCCCTTTGAGTGCAACTATTTTAGGTCATAACTTATACTAATTTATAAAAAAAATTATAAACTATTTTCCTTCAAATTTTTAAAATTAAGTTAAATAAATTAAAAATATTTTGTAATAAACAAGCGAAATAAAATCCCAAATGCAAGTTTGCCAGCTAAATCAAACATATTTGTAGAAATAAAACACATGCAGGTCTAGTGATTTCTTTTAACGATTTGTAAAAAAATATTTTTTTGGTCGAAAAAAGCTTTTTTTAGAACTAAAAAGATTTTTGAAAAAAAATATGACAACACTGATTGGCATTATGATCGTGATTGTTGTTGTTTTTATTTTATTTGTTGAACTTTTTGTCTCTCACCTCCTCACCTTTTACCCACAAACAACAAATCCATACAAAGGTTTGTCGTTTAAATAAAACCCAAACAAATCTGTTTTAAACGAAAACTCTTTATTTACTTCTATTAAGGTCGTAGCTTACCAAAAAATGCAGTCAATTCGGCTTGTGTTTAAATTACTTTTTCTCTGTATTCTCCATGATTACTAAATAAAATAAAAAAATTTTCATTTGAAAAAATTTTGTATGGAATATTGATATAAAATTCGGGAAAATAAACTAAAATCAAAGCTTAACGACATAATGACAGATAAATTTGTTAAATGGGAAGTTGAATACAATTTTACAACTGACAAACGAAATACAAAAACTAATGGCATATTTAAAAATAAAACCTAAAAGTATATTAATACCCAGCAAAATAAAATGGATGTTATTATTTATGAATCTCTTTTTCGGAACATCCAAAGAAGTTAATAGTGCAAATTTTTCGATTTGTAAGAAGTCATTTTAAACAACTTCCAAAATGTTGATATTAACCCCTACTTATGAAGTCATAAGAATACATTTTTTGTAACAATTCCATTGAAAATTTTTTAATTTTAATATTTATTTATAAGAATTTATAATTGTAGTAAAAAAACAATTATTTAGGTGGTCCATAAATGGTTAATTCCTGCACTTTGTCCTAATCGGAATAATAATTCTTGGAGTGTTAAAATCACATTTTAAATATAAAACAAGCCACCCCCTAATTTTATTTTGTAGTCCCTATACCTAACAACTTTGGTAAACTAATGAAAAAGTTCATCTGATCATCGATTTTTCATAGCATACAAACAAACTACTTCTTTCTCAACTCTTACTTTGCTGGGTATGTAATACATATAACAATTGAATATTTTCAATTTTAAATACATATTGTTACAAGAAATTTCTATCATAATAAACTGGAAATAACTAGAATACCTGACTACTCATATAAATACAGGTACTTGGTGACGCAGTAGTTAAATTGATAAGTAAAACGCAGAGTGTGAAGAACTAAAGTGTGGCTAACGTTTAGTGTATCTGCATCGTGTAAATAAAGTGTGCTATTAAAGTGTTTTCTGTAATTTTTAGTGACTGTTATAAATAAATAGAGCTATAAATAATTTCAAACAGTGTTTATTATTTGCAATATAGAAAGAACTCGATTTATTTAAAAAGGTAAATAAATCAACGATTTTATAAAGGGTAAAATCGTAACAATATGTTATGTTTTGATATAAAAATAAACTCATAACTCCAAATTTAGGGGATTCAAGTTAAGCCTTAGGTGGTATAGGAATCTCAGATGTTTAATTAAAAAAAGTAATACAATTTAAATCACGATATTTATTGTTTTAAAAGAAATTATACAATTTGAATAATTCCATTAAGCACCTGTGCGAGGTAGCTAAATAAATTATAAACTAAATACAAATTGACAAAAGGTTTAGAAATTTCATTGAAAAATATTTGAACAATTTTTCAAATTTCATAGGAATTTAGTTTAGATTTTATTTAGCCAACTCGCACCCGCACTAAATATTTTTTTTCCATTATTTATTTATTGAATCTTCACCTAATTTTGTGAACTAACAATAAGTATGCAAATCTTAAATCTTAATATTAAGTCCAGCCAGTGCCAGACGAATTTTCATTTGTACATAAATTTATATTCATACAAATGTATGGTATCTGAAAATTTTTCCTTCATATGTTTGATAGGTCTGCAGTGTCCCTCCATCTTAGTCGCCCATGCCCATCATTATTCAAACGATTCCGTGCTAGAACATTGGGATGAGTTTCCAGTTTCTTAAAGTAGTTGTTGCTATATCTAGTGATTTTGTACTAACTAAGGGTACATTGAGATCTTTATGAATGTTTTCATTCCTAACATACCAGGCGGCGTTTGTAATAATTCTCCAGAGCTGGTTTTGCCTTCTCTGAATTTTTATAATATTAGATGGTGAGGCAGTACCCCAGAGCTGAATTCCATAGCACCATATGGGTTTTATAATTGAGTAGTATAGTAATAGTTTACAATCCAAGGCAAGTAGAGTTTCTACCGATTAACCAAGAGAGATGAATAGCCTTTAACTTTATTTGGGTAAGTTTCGCTTCTATATGACTTTTCCATGTGATATGACGGTCAATATGGATACCAAGATACTTTACACATGTATCTTGGGGTATGTTCCGACCATAAATCCGGATCGACGGGCAAGTTTCTCTTCTCAAAGTAAAAATCATATGAATACATTTCTGCTCATTAACCTTAATTCTCCATCTTTCTAGCCAGTCCGCCAAAACTGTTATATGGTTCTGAAGCAATCTAGATGCTATTAGCGGATCATTATGAACGCTAAGTATTGCTGTTTCATCAGCGAATTTTGATGTGAGTATTTTCATTCAATGGCATGTCCGAGGTGTATCAAATATACAACAGTGGACCCATTATACTACCTTGTGGGACTCCCGCTTGTATATCCTGGGGGGAGCAGATACAACTTTTTTCCGAGAGGGTAAATTTTCTGTTTGTAATATAGGTTTTTAACAGCTTATGGGTATTTGGGGGTAACATAAGTTTATTGTTATATATTAGTCCTTCATGCCAGACTTTATCAAATGCCTGAGATACGTCAATAAAAAGAGCAGAGCAGTATTTTTTATCCTCGAAGGCTTTTCTAATAACGGTTATTAATCTATGAACTTCCTCAATGGTACTGTGTTTCCGTCTTAAACCAAATTGATGAGCTGGGATTAAGTTACCTTGATCTATCAATACTGTCAGCTTTTCAATTAGTAACTTTTCAAACAACTTAGACATATTTGACAAGAGACTGATTGGTCTATAGGATTCAACCCTTGTGTAATCTTTACCTGGCTTGGGTATCATTTTAACGAGTGAAACTTTCTACTCTGGGGGATAATATTCTAGGCGCATTATAGCATTAAAAGTAAATAGCATTATTCTTAATGCTACACGGGGCAGCTCTATAAGTATCCTGTTACTGATATTATCAATACCAGGGGCTTTTTTTGGAGTTTAATTCAAAGATTGCCTTTTTGACCTCCCGAATCTCAAACGATAATGGGGGTAATCTGCTATGTGCTGGGGTACAAATGGTGGCAACTCTTCTATACAATATTTTATATTTCTCGGTATCATTTTGTGCCCAACCTCCGTTTGATTTACGCAAAGGAGGCTTACATAGGACAGGTCTTTTAAGATTTTTCGTAGCACGCCATAACGAGTAATCGGTTGCTGATGTAGTATCCAAGTTCTCAAGGAATCTATTAAGTAAAACAGTTTTCTGGAGTTTAAGTAACCGTTGTAAGTTTTTTGTACATTCTTTCAAGCGTTGCTTGAGTTGTGGAGATCAGTGCAGTTGCCACTCTCTTCGAGCTCTTCTTTTTTCATTTAAGGGTCGTTCGACATTCGCAGAAAAAAATTATATTTTGTCAGTTGTGTCGGGAGGGTTCAGTAGCAATTAGCAGAAAGGGTCAAATCGTCTGGTGTTCTTAGCGGTATGTTTTCCGAGCAATGAGCACTGAGAAATTTTTTATATTTTAGACAATTTGTTATTCTGCCTGTCAGTGCTAAATCACCAGTGGGTGATACAATTTCTTGAAGGTTTAAAATAGTAATAATACTGGGGATACCCTTTGTTACTCCAAAATCAATAAGATCTGGTATTTTCTGCAGATCTGTTGGCCAATAAGTAGGTTCTCCACTTGAGATCACATCTAAACCCATTTTAGAAATTGCATCAAACAAAACACGGCTCTTCGGGGTAATCAGTCGTGACCCCCAGAATGTATGCTTGGCATTGTAGTCGCCAGCTGCCAGAAAACGTGATCCCAATGTGTCTTCGTAATGGAAAATTTGGGGGGGAAATAAACTGACGAGATCACTATGTTATTATGAAATTCCTCAAAGCATAAAGTATTTGCTTGAAGATAGTTCTCACAAAGGTCACTCATGGTAGAATGTTTTAGTCGGGAATTTAATAAGAATGGATGAGCCTCCACATGCCCTATCTCTAGGGTCTTTCGTGTTATAAACAGTGTAACCGCGGATTAAAAATACACTTTTCGAGGTCAAATGAGTTTTCGCACTAAATATAATTTTTAAAAACAATACACCACATATATATTTTCTAATAGTAGATAAGGGTAGTCGACTTGTACATCAACCTCTAATTACTATTTTTTTAGAAAACCTTCGAAAAAAGAAAAAGGCGTTAAATTAAACAAAAAGCCAATGGGCCGGGTTTTAGAAAACCTTCGAAAAAAATAGGCGTTAAATTAAAAAAGTAAATTTACCACTTGAAAGATTATTTTTGGTTGGTTTTACCCAAATAAAATTATGAGTGCGGAAATTATAATTTTGGTGTCGTCATGGAGGAAGAATAAGTATGGATATTTCATCGTAAGCAGCGGCCAAATGAAATTTTGTACGGATTACAAAGGTTTGGCAACTATGAGGAAATTGAAAAAATTTTCCTGATTTTAAACCAAACTTATCCCCATTTTGCACAAATTTGTGCAAATTTCCCTGAAATCTGCTAAAACCCAATTGGACTTGCAAAAATCAATTAGTCTTGCAAAGAAAATCAATTGGAATTGCAAAAAAAAACCTATTAGAAAACAAGAGTCCGTTTTTGTATCAAACTGTGTTATGGCTTCAATCGTACCTCCTCAAAAATCCACGTAACTATCACCTAATCTTCTTTGCTACTTAAAAAGGTAATTCTTACCCTTACAGTTTTAATAAAAAACTTATAAATTTTATTTAATTGTACCACGCCATGACTAAGTATCTCAAAACGCAAAACACGTTATCTTGGTTTTTATATGTGCAGATTACAAAGGTTCGGCATTCCTGTCTAAAAATATCAGATCTTCTTTAATTTAATTAGATAGGATCGAATCTAGATAGATCTGGGGCCATAGGTAATAATATATGATTAAATATGGCATATGTGATACACTTTATGGACAGGATCTGGAGTATTTGTTGATTTTTGTGGCCAGATATGAGCATATATGGTCATCTAGTGCCATATCTGTTCTTATCTATTATCAGAACTAGTACTAGTATCCCTTTAAGCCGTTTTCAAATGAATATAAAAAATAAAGGTGTGTTTCTAATTTCTTATTAAATCTGATGGACATATTCTAATATCCAGATCAAATTGGATCTGACTATATACGGCGCACATCTGTCTAGACTTGATTAGATCTAATTTGATGTCATATTTGTCGCTTGCTTTGAGATCTAATTAGATCAGGTACAATTGGATCTAATAAAATCAGTTCTTTGATCTGATCTTTTTTACGCGGGGTTTTATATACAGTCTTAAAATCACTTCGGAGCCCTCGCCTGGGAACGCCACAGCCAGGCCAAAATACGGCTTATAAAAATTAAAAGTTAGGAATTTAAAACCATTCGTAAGATTAAAACCAAACAATTTGTTTACTTTTATGACAAAAAATAGTTCCTTTTTAAATAATTAGGATATGTATGACAATAATTGCTATGTATTTTTAAATATAAATTATATACTTTTTCCCTAGCAAAATAAACAATATTTGTGCAGAATTTCATTAAAATCGGAGATGACGATTCCGAATGCTGTGCGATTTGACATTAAATGGCCCATAATTTAATTGGCAATATACTCCCTTAAGCTGTTATTAAATTTAAATCTAACTTTTTTCCCTTATTTGAAATAAAATTTTGTATATTAAATCATATCAAACAACAAACAACATAAAACAATGTAATTGAAATGTTTCATATTTTACCTAGTCTTTTGTGTGGTTAAAGGTAGTGTTGATGGTAGTTGGTGCTTTATGTTTGCATGTATATTGCTTGATAAAATTTGTTTGTTGTTTGTTGAAAAATTTATGTTAAAAGTCTTTATAACAATAAATTTATGATTATGTATCTAGTGATGACAACTTTATTATCATTTTAAAACACACACACACCGTAAAACATTTTCAAAAAGTATTTATGAGTTGGAAAACGTGAAATAAACGAAAACAATGTTAACGTATATAAGGGTATAATATATCATAAGATTAATGGCAAAAGTTTGTTTAAATAAGTATTTTATTCTTTTTTTGTATTTTTGTAAAAAAAATAATAAATACTACTTACACATGACATTGAGCATTAAAGAGTCTTCTGAAGCTGAATTTTGTAATCGAGGATTTGATCCCTCACATTTAAGTAGGGTACCATCATCTTCTGGTTGCGGATTAAAGGTAAGTGTTGATAAAACTTTACTATTTATTTGTGAAGTTGAGAGCTAAAAATAAACAAGAGCAAATGTTAAATTTAAATTAAAGTTTCATTATGCCTAAGAATAAGATAATATTTATATCAATTACTGTTTTTAAAAATATTAAAGGGTCTGCCTCAATTAAAAGTAGAGATGAGCACGCTCACGCACAATCACGAACCAAAAATTACAATCACGCAGGAAGATTTTTTTCTAATTTGAATTTTCGCTCACGAAAACATAAAAGAATTTATGCCCTCATTTTGCAAAACGCAATGCCTCACTTTACATGATTTAAAAAAAATCGATTTTGTAAATCACTTGAATAAGTAGGTTATTGCTCGCGTTGAATCAGCTGTTCATTACGTTATTTGAAATTTTATACATACAAATTAGAGTCATATATAACACAGTGATATATAACACTGCGCTGAAAAATTAATCACTTGAGATGTCAAAATCATCACTTGAATTGTTTGAGCGTTGGTTTGAAATTTTTTCCAATCTATTTAAAAAAACACACAATTTTTAATTTGACATCAATACTGTACCGTAATTGACGATTGGTAACACCAATACCCTGGTTAGGTTCTTCATCACCCGAGGAAGACGTGGTATCAAAAAGTAATGTACAGTAGTGGTCAAAACATTTGGAACTGAGATCGCATTTTAACTTTTCATTAATTAGTTTTCTCCAAATCACATTTCGTTACTAAAATTTAGTTTTTTCATGTCATCATATATTGTTTTTGTTAAAAATATATAAAAAAAAAACAAATTCCGCTAAAGTAAAACAACAAAAAATTAATTTTAAAAGATGTATTCAAAATGCAGATGTTCAAAACTTTTGCAATTCTTATTACTCTTAACTATACTATTAGCACTAACAAATGTTAGGAAATAACGGTAATATCATTCCTTTTATTAATTCGTGATTAAGATCTTTGCATTTTATTAAAAAACTCATCATAATTATTTTGCTATAAGAGTTTTAATAAGATATTGGAAGCATTAACATCGTAAAAATTACTTTTGTTTAAAATGGTAAGGTCAAAGTTTTAAATGACTTTAAAAATGGACTTTCTTAAAAAGACATTTCCTTAAAACATTCCGTTCCAAAATTAACAATTTGTCGCATTGTTAATAGTGGTAACATCTATATAACTCACAAAGGAGGAAGACCCCGTACTACTACTGTAAGAGAACACAGAAAATATGTTCTTAAAAGTTTAAGATGCACAAAAAACCCTTTATGTCTGAAAAAAATAGAAAAGCTCGGCTTAACTTTGCCCGCACCCATTTAAATTGGACTCAACAGCAATGGAAGAACTTACTATGGTCCGATGAGCCGAAATTCAACCTCGGGGTTCAAATAGAAGAGCCTACATTCGACGACCACGAAGCGAAAAGTTTAATCCCAGATACACAACCGCCATAGTGAAACATTGTGGTGTGAGGGGTGTTTTTCGGGAAATCAGATTGGCCCAATTCACCGGATTACTAATAAAATGACGATCACAATATATAGAGACCTTTTAAGTTCAGTTATGCTTCCATGTGCTAAATGGGAAATGCCTCTTTCATGAATATTCCAGAACGATAACGTAAACGATAAGTAAAAAAGGGTTAAATTCGGCTGTGCCGAATCTTTGAATACCCTCCACCAATATCCTAAAAAGATGTTCTCTACTGTTTTTGATACCAATAACATAAAAAAAAATTTGAAGGAAAATTATGTAGGTGAAAAAATTTTTTGAGGTGAAAAACTTTTTCAGATGAAAAGAACTTTTTTGGTGGGAAAAAAATTTAGAGGTGAAAAAAATTTTTAAGGTGAAAAAATTTTCTGGGGTGAAAAATATTTTAGTAGTGAAAAAATGTTTGAGGTGAATTAGTTGGCGCTGAATTAACTAAAACAATACCCTGCCCCATGGCTAGGTCCAAAGAAATTTATATATAAAGAAAGAGCAAAATGCAGACATTAATTTATTAAAGAAAGAACATTAGTTGAAACTATTTCCCAATAGATGGCGCATCAGAAAATAAATTCTGCCTATTAGGCATATTTTGCTACAATATGCAACAGGGTATTATTGATTTTTATTTCGTTCGTAACATAAAAGAATACTTGCCAAAAACTATACAAAAATATATGTTTTATGTGTATATTAGACTTTAATTTTTTAAATCAATAGTCATTTAGATGTTTAAGAACACAGTATTACAATTTTTCGTATGTTTATTTATTTTTTTTTGAAAGAAAGAATTAACATAAATATGCAGTTTGCAATGGCTCAATACTTGAAAATTATACGAATTTACCGAAAAAATACCATTTTGATCTATGAAAATTTGTTTTTAAAATAAAAATGTGAAACAAATGCTTTTATCACGTCGAACATTTCAAAAATTGATTTTAGTATTATTAAATAAGTCTGCTAGTGACTGTTTAATGTACTAGAATTTAAAATATGTATTAAATGTCACATTTGTGGTTCCTAAGATAATTAAAAGCCAAATCCAGGGGCATGCCGACCTAAGCATGGCGCAGGGTATTGTTTTTTATTTACTTGATCGCCATCTACTTCTAAGTATAGACACTAAAGCAATTATGCATTTTGCTCTATCTTTATATATACATTTCTTTGGCAAAATGCATAATTGCTTTAGTGCCCCTACTTTTCAATAGGTGGCGCAGAATCACATTAAAACTATATCCTGCCCCATGGCGATATAGACTTGGATTAGGCTTTCAATTAATTTATTTACCAAAAATATTAAATTAACTACATACTTTAAATTCTAATGCATTTAGATGTTACTAGTACACTTATTACATAATTTAAAAGTCAATTTTTCAAATGTTTGACGTAATAAAAGCATTTGTTTCAGATTTTTATGTCAAAAAAGAAATTTTAATAGAGGAAAATAGTATATTTTTTATTTCATTTGTATTTTTAAGAATTGAGGGATTGGCAAATGTACATTTATGTGAATTTTTTCTATTATAAAAAAATACACATGAATAAAGTGCAATATTGTGCTCTTAAACATCTAAATGAATATTGATTTAAAAAATTAAGGTATAATATGTATATAAAACATATATTTTTTATAGTTTTTGGCAAATATTCATTTATTTTACGGAGAAGATAGAGAATCAATTTACTGCATATTGTAGCACAATATGGGTAATGGAGACTAGCTCTGCAGCAAAATATGCCTAATGGGGAGAATGCACCTTCTGATGGGCCATCTAGTGACAAATAGTTACAACTCATGTTCTTTCTTTAACAAATTAATTTCTTTGCTCTACATATTCTCTCCATTAGACAAACACACTTCAATTTTTTAAAGAAAGAACATTCGTTGCAACTATTTATCAATACGTGGCGCATCAGAAAGTGCATTCTCTCCATTAGGCATATTCAGCTGCAGAGCTAGTTCCCATTAACCGGAACAAAATTGAGTATTTGACAAAAACTATGCTGTAAAATGTGTTTTTTGTGTAGTCCATTTTTAAAAAAACTAGTGAAAATGTAAAGCTGCCTCTAAGTTGCAATTATGTATTTTGCTCTTTCTTTAGATATAAATGTCTTTGGTTACAAAAACAAAAATACATTTAATGGAATGAAACGAAAAACCAACAAAGCTTAACAGAAAAACCCAATCTGGTTTACTATATCACCTATAATAGCCAAAGAATTGGAGATATTTGAACGGAAAATCCTAAGAAAATGCATCGGAAAAAATTATGAAAATTTCATAAAAAGATTTTCAAATAGTTACGTCTATATAAATGCCGATGTTCTGCCCTTCTGTAGGTACTCCATGTCGTTGCAAGTCAGATTTGTTGAGAAACTTGCGCTACACGATAATATGCTTGTCAGCCAAATATACGAAAGAGAGAAAACCACCATCTGGGCTGGATCTACTGAATCTTTCTCCTGTCGGTATAATTAATGGGCGTATTAACGACGATCCAGCTCCTCTGGACCTTACCTCATTCTATATGAGCCCAGCCTCCGGCAATCATAGGGTCTGAAGATGATATACGTATATTCTAAATTTTGCATGAACCGTACTATGAATATTTTTTGTCAATTTATGTAACAGAACTTTTGTTATTTAGTTTAAGTTATGTTATTTATTTAGTTTAGTAATGTTATTTACAGAGGTCTGAGGGTAAATTCTCGTTCTGTGAAACGGTGAAATGAAAAGTTTTTTCACATTTTCATAGTACTTTTGATTCGCGTTCTGTGAAAAAATGTAAAGAAATATCAAAACGTTTTCATATGAAAAAAAAAGTGGAACCAAACAAGATTTTTTCACGATTGCACAGCACTGGCGATTCTTGTTTTGTGTAACAGTGCAAACAACTGTCAAAATATTTTCATATGAAAAAATTGTTTACACAGACTATATATAAGTGAAAAATCATGGAGAAGATTGTAAGAGGAAAGCGTGCCAGCGAAAGCCAAAAGGAGTATTTAATTAATTATTGAGAAAAGCATGTGGACATTGCAAACGATAAGTAAGTAGCTTAATAACCATAATCACACTTTTATTAATTCCATATTTACAGATTTGTAACCGCAGATGGTGCCAAATTTAGAGACGAAAAGTGTAACGAATTAGCGGCGAGCCTTAACAGTTTTAGTGCGACCCAAAAGGACAGTGAAAAATGGCAAAAGTATGTCATATTTATTTATAGTTTATTTATATTCTTTATGATTTTTTTTTTAAGTAGATTTATTTATAGTTTATTTATATTCTTTATGATTTTTTTTTTAAGTAGATAAATATAGTTCACTTAAAGTAAGCCGATATAAATACATGAAGTGCTTGTCGGTTGTCATCTTGAATGGATTGTGGTCAGCACGAAGTATGCGTCTCAGCACTCTCAAAAAATTCCTATAAATTGTTAAATTATTTACTGCAATGAAATGCTTGTAACATCATTGTCTTACCTTTGTTCATCCGGAATTCTTTGAGTAATATCCAATGATACAATTAATCCAGATATTTTTATATAATTATTTAAAATAAATTTTACGAACTTAATTCACTTTTGTTTACGTTTTTCTCTGTTTTGACATTTGCTTTAAATTTTGGATAACACAGTTACAAAAGTTTCATGGGTACAGTGCGAATGAAACATTTTTTTCATAATACATACGAGAATCGCAATTTATGTATTTGTGAAAAGTTCGAGTGAAAAGTGCTTATGAAAAAGAAAATGAAAAGTTTTTTTTCACTTCACATTATCACAGAACGAGAATTGACCCTCTGCTCTGTTAGCGACTTTAACAATGTTGCTTTTTACGTTAACATAGTTATTAGAGTAACACACATATAGCTCTAAGAATGTTATTATTCTCATAGTATGTAAGACAATAAATGTAATCGAACAAGAAGAAGACTTAATAACATTTTTACTTACTTAACAGAAAATAAAAATAGATACAGAAAAATTGTACAAATTTGTATGGAAAATTTAGAGGTACCTTCACATTTTCACTCATAACTTTTGAACCGCTAAACCGATTTTGCTCATTTTAAATACCAAACTGCTCGGGAGGATGTTCAATAATCTGGGTAAAAATAGAAACCCCCGCTTGCGTCTTCGCGTCGTGATCGCCATTTCAACAGACAGACAGACGGACATCGATAAATAGACTTAAAATTGTATAAGGATCACGAATATATATACTTTATGGGGTCTTAAACCTATATTTCGACATGTTACAAACGGAATGACAAACTGATATATACCCTCACCATATATGGTGGAGGGTATAATAATCCGATTACCTTCAAGTATTATTTTTGATTATTTTCAAATTAACATTATTTTATTTTCAAAAATTTGCATTGCCTTTCGGAGACATCCCGAGGAATTTGTTTTTATAAAACAGCCACAGGGTGACCCATTTTTATAAAATTCCATGAAACCCTTCGGGAACCTATCGAAGGGTAGCTTTTGTCGAGCTTTGCAAACATTTTCTTGTTTTGCGATATCTCGCTTAGTTTTCGAGATATTCGCCATTTTGTAAAATTGCCATTTATCAAAAATGGCCGGTATCTCAAAAACTAAACGAGATAGGGCAATACGAATAAAAATTTAGTTCTAATATATACTGCGATAATAACAATAGGCCAAGTTCGAAAGACATCACGGGATATCTATTTTATCAAACAGACACAGGGTGACCCATTTTAATATGAACGAAGTGGGGCGTTTTGCCCTATCTCGGTTTGTTTTCGAGATACCGGCCATTTTGAAAAATGGCCATTTTATAAAATGGCGAATATCTCGATAGCTAAGCGAGATAGCGCAAAACGAACAAAATTTTTGCAATGAAATTTTATAAAAATGGGTGATAGATTCAGTAGGTTTCTGAAGGGTTTCATGGAATTTTATAAAAATGGGTCACCCTGTGGCTGTTTTAAAAAAAAAATAGATAGATGGGGATGTCTTCCAAACCGCAATGCAAATTTTTGAAAATAAATAAAAAAGACTGAAATCAATCAAAAATAATCGTTGAAAGTAGTTGGATTATTTTTTTATTATATTCTGGTAATCTTTAGTAATCTTGATTATTTTTGTATTATTTGTAATCATAACACTGCACAGTGTCGTGATTTCATATAAGAGTTGGCCAAAAATAGAAGGAGTTATCGTAGGTAAATAAAAATTGGTACAGAAAATTTACGTAAGTAGACTAAGAAAAAAATTAAGTTTTGGAAAAATCGGCCCAAGGACACGCCCACCTCCCATATATCCTGAAGTAAAAAAATCAAATATTTTCTAAAGTTTCAATCCGAATCGAACCAAATTTTGTACGTATCGTCCTTGATACATTCTACCTCACTGTGTTGAATTTGATAAAATTACATCAAAGGACACGCCCACTTCCCATATATCCTGAAGTAAAAAAATCGAATAATATTTCTTATTTACTATTATTTATTTACTATTATTTATTATTTACTATTATTTATTATTAACTATTATTTCTTATTTACTATTATTTCTTATTTACTATTATCATCGCCTACATCTTCAATGTTATTGTAGAAATCATCCTCAGATATGATGCTTTCATCTTCCACAAAAACAAAATCTTTTATATCATTTAGATCATATCTTGTTAAATTTTTTTTTTTGACTGTTCATCGAAATATCTGGCTCTGACTGCAAAATTAGGTAATGTATTAGATCCTTATTGGAGTCAACTCTACTCGTCTTTCTTGTATGCCTCAGTCTATTATTCCGAATAACTTTGTGACAAGACTCTATGGCCTCTTCTGATAACATTCCAATTGGTACATTTGAATACTTGATGTAATTAATACCGTGAACTAAAACTTTGTGCACAGTAACAGGCATGTAGTACCAGGGATATAGCTTAATATATAAAATAAATGTTTCTTTTAATAGCCTTTCAAAGTTTGTCACATTTATGTGCAGTCCACTGGAAAATGTTCTTAAAATAACAGAAAAGTTGTTTATTAAAGTTTTATCAACACCTGTTATCTGAGCCGCTTGTTCAATATTTGAAAAGAAGCGTCTAGCCGTGTTTCCATCATTCGATGTGCCATATCCTGATTTAATCATATCTATAATAAGCCCCATTTCATTCTTGAATTTCTCTTGAATCCTCTTTTTATTTACCATCACTTCCTGCTTATTTTGTTCATCCACTATACGCCATGACTTAATAGGTAGTTTATATGCAATGTGAATAATGCATTGAAACAAATTTATCCACGCATGTAAGGTCGATATACCATATTCATAGCAGTTTTCGTTGACTTTTCTTTCAAGAACTAATTCGGTATTCATTTGTGTAGGTTTAGCTCCACACAAAACACAAGTCGCACTACTTTTATGCCCATGTATAGCATTTAACACAGCCCCGTCGATCATGGTTAATTTTAAGCGATACTGAACGATAATTTTCTTTTTATCATTATTATAGACGTATGTAGTTAAATTTTCAATTTCACGCTGTATGTTGTCTTTTACTTCCATTATAAGTTTAGGATTTTCTTTAGCAAATAATATTTTTAGAGGTCTACATAGCCTTAGAGAAGAGTGTTTGCTGTTTTGCCACACAATTTTTTCATTTTTGTCCTCCATGATACGCAATGGTACGAAAGATGTAACAAACAAAAACTCGTCAGTAGCATCTTGGCTTTCAAACTTTTGTTTGTATACGCTATGACCGCTACTGCCATCAAATCCCCACTTGCACTCTAAAATAACATTACTTTCAGCGCCGAATTCTAAATGCTTCAATATGCTGTTTGCGGTTTTATCCAAAATTGCCTGTAATGGAACAGTTGCTGACGTTTCTGAAACTTCAATTTCATCTGGAATAAGTTTTTTTTTTTGCTTCTACAATAGAATAATAGGATGGAAAACAATTTTTATGTACAGCATTCACAACGTTTCTCATCATGTTGTATTGTCTAAAAGAGATATCCATATCCACGTATAATGCTAACGCTTTTTTTACTGAAATAGTTCCAGTCTTATTTGTTTCTGAAATTTTTTCTGCTGCTTTTGTAATAGCTTCAGCAGAGGTTGACACAACAAGCTCATCAACCCGTCTTCGCTTAGTTCGATGTGATGCTTCTTCGAAACACAGACGTGGCCGACCTCTAACAAAGCTTGAACTTGGTTCCTAAAAAAATAACAGACCTGTTTTATCTCTGATTGATGCCAAGAACTGATGGCAACTTACAACACAAATAGAATCCCCATGGAATATTTCACTATCCAACCAGTTATTAAGGCATTTTTCAAATAACGCTTTTTTCCGTCCATACTTTTCCCAATTAGTGCTAAATTTCAAAAGCGTAAACATGAGTTTTCTTTCCTCAGTGCAGTGTAATGTTCTACGCAAATGATTTTTTACAAATTCATTTATTTTACACACGATAAGGCTCTTTTTAATTTGTTTCACTTCTAACCATTTGTTAAAAATATCGCGTATCTTCAATGGAGTAGACACTGAAAAATATTCATAAAAAATAAAATCGCACACTGTCGCAGTTGAGATTTATAGATATTAAAATACATACTTTTTCAGACTTAATATCAAAAAATTAAAAAAGTGTTTTGATGTGTTTTTTTTTAATTGTCTTCTAAACACGCGGTTCGCTTTCAACAGGTCACTTTGTTTTAGACATATCTTTGAGCTAACGGTTCTTTCCATATGATCAATATTTGTCAACAAAATTAGTGTTGCCATATTAAATGGTACGTAAATTTAACAATCTATTACAATTTATACCGACAGTTACATTAAATATTTGAAATAAGAGCGTTTAAAAAATATGTAAAATTCCAGATTTTTCAATGATCATACCACATGGTTAACAACTATCACAATTGAGCTACTATAAAAAAAAATACTAGTTCACATATCCAGGAAAAATTTTAGATTTCATCTAATTTAAGTGTTAATTTGTTAATAAAGAAAAAAAAAATTGGAAATTTGAATGTTCACTTATATCATTTTTGGCCACTGCCGCGACACAGTGCACTGGGCAACACTAGTTTTGGTGCCGATGAGTTGAAGGTATTATTTAACTTAGGACTTTATTACATTAATAGCAATAATTTTGATTTCCTAGGTGTAGATTTTGACTGGTACAGAAAAAAAATACAACAAAAACTGCATTTATTTCATTATTTTGCATTATTATGTACATAAAAACTTTTTTTCGAGACTGAAGTGTATTGGGACAATCACGTTGCATCCCCCAGCAGTAGTCAGCCATCATATGCTGATCCCATCGGCCTTGGTACCTCTCTTCCACAGTTATTAGGTCCTGGTGAAACCGCTCGCCTTGTTCTTCGCTATAAGATCCAAGATTTTCTGGGAATTGATCAAGACGACTGTGGAGGTATTGAAGTTTGATGGACATATAACATCCTAAGTTTTTAAGGTTTTCTAGTAACTCGTTTTCAATTTCCGAATAGTTACTTGACTTGTGAATTCCGAGAAAGTTTTTAGAACTTAAAAAATTATTATCTTTTATTAAAACTCTTATATGTGGGCCATCGAAAATTCCCGCTTTCATCTTTTCAATACTCAGACCAAGAAATTTTTTTGCTATATAAGGAAAACATTGCCCATTTTTAAAATTGTTTCATAAGACCTAGTTTTATGTGCAAGGGGGCAATATTATTCTATCTCTTGCAACCAAAGATGGATTAATGATATACTGCTGCCCCAGTTCCATCGTCTCACGAACGCGCCAATCTCTTTTTTCCCAATGTTGATGCTTGGCACGGCTTACAGTGCTTTGTCCCCATATAGTGAATCGGCAAAATTAGAGGAGCTGTCGCAGAAACTTGATATTTGGTGTGCTGGCTCAGAATATCTAAATTAAGAAAAATTTGAAGTTTCGAAAAAATCGGCCCAAGGACACGCCTACTTCCGATACATCCTTAAATTTAAAAGAAGAATGTTATTATTCTCATAGTATGTAAGACAATAAATGTAATCGAACAAGAAGAAGACTTAATAACATTTTTACTTACTTAACAGAAAATAAAAATAGATACAGAAAAATTGTACAAATTTGTATGGAAAATTTAGAGGTACCTTCACATTTTCACTCATAACTTTTGAACCGCTAAACCGATTTTGCTCATTTTAAATACCAAACTGCTCGGGAGGATGTTCAATAATCTGGGTAAAAATAGAAACCCCCGCTTGCGTCTTCGCGTCGTGATCGCCATTTCAACAGACAGACAGACGGACATCGATAAATAGACTTAAAATTGTATAAGGATCACGAATATATATACTTTATGGGGTCTTAAACCTATATTTCGACATGTTACAAACGGAATGACAAACTGATATATACCCTCACCATATATGGTGGAGGGTATAATAATCCGATTACCTTCAAGTATTATTTTTGATTATTTTCAAATTAACATTATTTTATTTTCAAAAATTTGCATTGCCTTTCGGAGACATCCCGAGGAATTTGTTTTTATAAAACAGCCACAGGGTGACCCATTTTTATAAAATTCCATGAAACCCTTCGGGAACCTATCGAAGGGTAGCTTTTGTCGAGCTTTGCAAACATTTTCTTGTTTTGCGATATCTCGCTTAGTTTTCGAGATATTCGCCATTTTGTAAAATTGCCATTTATCAAAAATGGCCGGTATCTCAAAAACTAAACGAGATAGGGCAATACGAATAAAAATTTAGTTCTAATATATACTGCGATAATAACAATAGGCCAAGTTCGAAAGACATCACGGGATATCTATTTTATCAAACAGACACAGGGTGACCCATTTTAATATGAACGAAGTGGGGCGTTTTGCCCTATCTCGGTTTGTTTTCGAGATACCGGCCATTTTGAAAAATGGCCATTTTATAAAATGGCGAATATCTCGATAGCTAAGCGAGATAGCGCAAAACGAACAAAATTTTTGCAATGAAATTTTATAAAAATGGGTGATAGATTCAGTAGGTTTCTGAAGGGTTTCATGGAATTTTATAAAAATGGGTCACCCTGTGGCTGTTTTAAAAAAAAAATAGATAGATGGGGATGTCTTCCAAACCGCAATGCAAATTTTTGAAAATAAATAAAAAAGACTGAAATCAATCAAAAATAATCGTTGAAAGTAGTTGGATTATTTTTTTATTATATTCTGGTAATCTTTAGTAATCTTGATTATTTTTGTATTATTTGTAATCATAACACTGCACAGTGTCGTGATTTCATATAAGAGTTGGCCAAAAATAGAAGGAGTTATCGTAGGTAAATAAAAATTGGTACAGAAAATTTACGTAAGTAGACTAAGAAAAAAATTAAGTTTTGGAAAAATCGGCCCAAGGACACGCCCACCTCCCATATATCCTGAAGTAAAAAAATCAAATATTTTCTAAAGTTTCAATCCGAATCGAACCAAATTTTGTACGTATCGTCCTTGATACATTCTACCTCACTGTGTTGAATTTGATAAAATTACATCAAAGGACACGCCCACTTCCCATATATCCTGAAGTAAAAAAATCGAATAATATTTCTTATTTACTATTATTTATTTACTATTATTTATTATTTACTATTATTTATTATTAACTATTATTTCTTATTTACTATTATTTCTTATTTACTATTATCATCGCCTACATCTTCAATGTTATTGTAGAAATCATCCTCAGATATGATGCTTTCATCTTCCACAAAAACAAAATCTTTTATATCATTTAGATCATATCTTGTTAAATTTTTTTTTTTGACTGTTCATCGAAATATCTGGCTCTGACTGCAAAATTAGGTAATGTATTAGATCCTTATTGGAGTCAACTCTACTCGTCTTTCTTGTATGCCTCAGTCTATTATTCCGAATAACTTTGTGACAAGACTCTATGGCCTCTTCTGATAACATTCCAATTGGTACATTTGAATACTTGATGTAATTAATACCGTGAACTAAAACTTTGTGCACAGTAACAGGCATGTAGTACCAGGGATATAGCTTAATATATAAAATAAATGTTTCTTTTAATAGCCTTTCAAAGTTTGTCACATTTATGTGCAGTCCACTGGAAAATGTTCTTAAAATAACAGAAAAGTTGTTTATTAAAGTTTTATCAACACCTGTTATCTGAGCCGCTTGTTCAATATTTGAAAAGAAGCGTCTAGCCGTGTTTCCATCATTCGATGTGCCATATCCTGATTTAATCATATCTATAATAAGCCCCATTTCATTCTTGAATTTCTCTTGAATCCTCTTTTTATTTACCATCACTTCCTGCTTATTTTGTTCATCCACTATACGCCATGACTTAATAGGTAGTTTATATGCAATGTGAATAATGCATTGAAACAAATTTATCCACGCATGTAAGGTCGATATACCATATTCATAGCAGTTTTCGTTGACTTTTCTTTCAAGAACTAATTCGGTATTCATTTGTGTAGGTTTAGCTCCACACAAAACACAAGTCGCACTACTTTTATGCCCATGTATAGCATTTAACACAGCCCCGTCGATCATGGTTAATTTTAAGCGATACTGAACGATAATTTTCTTTTTATCATTATTATAGACGTATGTAGTTAAATTTTCAATTTCACGCTGTATGTTGTCTTTTACTTCCATTATAAGTTTAGGATTTTCTTTAGCAAATAATATTTTTAGAGGTCTACATAGCCTTAGAGAAGAGTGTTTGCTGTTTTGCCACACAATTTTTTCATTTTTGTCCTCCATGATACGCAATGGTACGAAAGATGTAACAAACAAAAACTCGTCAGTAGCATCTTGGCTTTCAAACTTTTGTTTGTATACGCTATGACCGCTACTGCCATCAAATCCCCACTTGCACTCTAAAATAACATTACTTTCAGCGCCGAATTCTAAATGCTTCAATATGCTGTTTGCGGTTTTATCCAAAATTGCCTGTAATGGAACAGTTGCTGACGTTTCTGAAACTTCAATTTCATCTGGAATAAGTTTTTTTTTTTGCTTCTACAATAGAATAATAGGATGGAAAACAATTTTTATGTACAGCATTCACAACGTTTCTCATCATGTTGTATTGTCTAAAAGAGATATCCATATCCACGTATAATGCTAACGCTTTTTTTACTGAAATAGTTCCAGTCTTATTTGTTTCTGAAATTTTTTCTGCTGCTTTTGTAATAGCTTCAGCAGAGGTTGACACAACAAGCTCATCAACCCGTCTTCGCTTAGTTCGATGTGATGCTTCTTCGAAACACAGACGTGGCCGACCTCTAACAAAGCTTGAACTTGGTTCCTAAAAAAATAACAGACCTGTTTTATCTCTGATTGATGCCAAGAACTGATGGCAACTTACAACACAAATAGAATCCCCATGGAATATTTCACTATCCAACCAGTTATTAAGGCATTTTTCAAATAACGCTTTTTTCCGTCCATACTTTTCCCAATTAGTGCTAAATTTCAAAAGCGTAAACATGAGTTTTCTTTCCTCAGTGCAGTGTAATGTTCTACGCAAATGATTTTTTACAAATTCATTTATTTTACACACGATAAGGCTCTTTTTAATTTGTTTCACTTCTAACCATTTGTTAAAAATATCGCGTATCTTCAATGGAGTAGACACTGAAAAATATTCATAAAAAATAAAATCGCACACTGTCGCAGTTGAGATTTATAGATATTAAAATACATACTTTTTCAGACTTAATATCAAAAAATTAAAAAAGTGTTTTGATGTGTTTTTTTTAATTGTCTTCTAAACACGCGGTTCGCTTTCAACAGGTCACTTTGTTTTAGACATATCTTTGAGCTAACGGTTCTTTCCATATGATCAATATTTGTCAACAAAATTAGTGTTGCCATATTAAATGGTACGTAAATTTAACAATCTATTACAATTTATACCGACAGTTACATTAAATATTTGAAATAAGAGCGTTTAAAAAATATGTAAAATTCCAGATTTTTCAATGATCATACCACATGGTTAACAACTATCACAATTGAGCTACTATAAAAAAAAATACTAGTTCACATATCCAGGAAAAATTTTAGATTTCATCTAATTTAAGTGTTAATTTGTTAATAAAGAAAAAAAAAAATTGGAAATTTGAATGTTCACTTATATCATTTTTGGCCACTGCCGCGACACAGTGCACTGGGCAACACTAGTTTTGGTGCCGATGAGTTGAAGGTATTATTTAACTTAGGACTTTATTACATTAATAGCAATAATTTTGATTTCCTAGGTGTAGATTTTGACTGGTACAGAAAAAAAATACAACAAAAACTGCATTTATTTCATTATTTTGCATTATTATGTACATAAAAACTTTTTTTCGAGACTGAAGTGTATTGGGACAATCACGTTGCATCCCCCAGCAGTAGTCAGCCATCATATGCTGATCCCATCGGCCTTGGTACCTCTCTTCCACAGTTATTAGGTCCTGGTGAAACCGCTCGCCTTGTTCTTCGCTATAAGATCCAAGATTTTCTGGGAATTGATCAAGACGACTGTGGAGGTATTGAAGTTTGATGGACATATAACATCCTAAGTTTTTAAGGTTTTCTAGTAACTCGTTTTCAATTTCCGAATAGTTACTTGACTTGTGAATTCCGAGAAAGTTTTTAGAACTTAAAAAATTATTATCTTTTATTAAAACTCTTATATGTGGGCCATCGAAAATTCCCGCTTTCATCTTTTCAATACTCAGACCAAGAAATTTTTTTGCTATATAAGGAAAACATTGCCCATTTTTAAAATTGTTTCATAAGACCTAGTTTTATGTGCAAGGGGGCAATATTATTCTATCTCTTGCAACCAAAGATGGATTAATGATATACTGCTGCCCCAGTTCCATCGTCTCACGAACGCGCCAATCTCTTTTTTCCCAATGTTGATGCTTGGCACGGCTTACAGTGCTTTGTCCCCATATAGTGAATCGGCAAAATTAGAGGAGCTGTCGCAGAAACTTGATATTTGGTATGCTGGCTCAGAATATCTAAATTAAGAAAAATTTGAAGTTTCGAAAAAATCGGCCCAAGGACACGCCTACTTCCGATACATCCTTAAATTTAAAAGTTTAATTCCAGCTACTATTATGAGCAGAATGAAGCAAAAATTGGTAAATCTCTGTTAAATTATGTCACTTAGCTAAGTGCTTAATTTTGTTTCATTCGGAACAAGGACATAACAACCTCCCATATATCCTTTTTCTTAAAATCTACATTTTGGCTACATTAATGATAAGAATACAGTAAGAATTCGGAATAGTTTATGAAATTATACTTTTTTGCTCTGTGACAATTTTCGTTTCATTCGGTGCAAGGACATTACTACCTCCCATACATCCTTTTCCTCAAAAACTAAATTTTAGCTACATTAATGATCAGAATGCACTAAAAACGGATAATAAGTTTTAAAAAGATACTTTTTAGATCTCTGGAGATTTTTTTTATTCGGTACAAGTACTTGACTTTCTCCAACATGTCCTTTTTCTCAAAAACTAAGTTTTTCCCAATTTTGCCATTTATTAATACAGATATATACTTCTGGGATTTTATTTTTTTACACAGATATCCAAAAAGCAACTATACACAATTTTAAATACAATTTACCATTATCGAAAAATATAACTTTACAATTATAAAATAAATTTTACAAAATGGCTTCATTATGTATATACATATGTATAGAGAAAATATGTCAAAAATTGATCATTTTAAAAAGGGCTACACTTATTCCTTCAAATTTTGTAAAATAACTTCAAAATAATGTTAAATTTGTTTAAGAACGATAGCAATCGTTTTCAATGCAATTTTATAATTTTTTGGAAATGCACTCTAAATGAAGCATTGTCCGAATTGATCCATTTTTTTAAAATGCTTGCAAGTTTCGATTGTGTGAAAAAATGTCAAAACTATTCTTTGCTTTAAAAACATGTTATTCGACCAATAAATGCGGTTACCTATTGTATCCAATTCGTATAAAACTAGGTACAAGAGATTTTATCCGATTCGTAAAAAATTTCCAAATTATAGACTTAGAAAAGCCGAAATAAAAAGTTGTATAATTTTATATAATTTTTTTTTATACTCAATCAAAAATAATAAATTTTTTCAAACAAATGCGGTAAAAATCACAAATTTAGCCATTTTTACAAAAGCCAATTTTTGATTTTTTGTGAAAAACCGGCACTTTTTTTTTTAATAATATGTTAGATAATATTATAGACTTACAAAAACCGAAATAAAAAATTATTTAATTTTATATAATTTTTTATTATACTCAATCAAAGATAATACATTTTTTCAAACAAATGCGGTAAAAATTACAAATTTAGCCATTTTTACAAAAGCCAATATTTTGATTTTTTGTGAAAAACCGGCACTTTTTTTAATAATATGTTAGATAATATTATAGACTTACAAAAACCGAAATAAAAATTTATTTATTTTTTATATAAATTTTTTTTTATACTCAATCAAAGATAATACATTTTTTCAAACAAATGCGGTAAAATCACAAATTTAGCCATTTTTACAAAAGCCAATATTTTGATTTTTTGTAAAAAACCGGCACTTTTTTTTTAATAATATGTTAGATAATATTATAGACTTACAAAAACCGAAATAAAAAATTATTTAATTTTATATAATTTTTTTTTTTATACTCAATCAAAGATAATACATTTTTTCAAACAAATACGGTAAAAATCACAAATTTTTTTACAAAAGCCAATATTTTGATTTTTTGTGAAAAACCGGCACTTTTTTTTAATAATATGTTAGATAATATTATAGACTTACAAAAACCGAAATAAAAAATTATTTAATTTTATATAATTTTTTTTTATACGCAATCAAAGATAATAAATTTTTCCATATTCCTAGTATGTTCTTCTAATTCATTGGAAGCTTAAAGAATAGTTTGTAAGTAGACTATTCAAAATTTTCATCCGATTCGAATGAAATTTGGTACATGATGATTGTAAATAATTCTTTTTACTGATATTTGTACATATATCCAATTTGCTGAAAATTGGTCAATATTCAATCATATAAGTCAAAAAAATGCGGTAAAAATCACAAATTAAGCCATTTTTACAAAAGCCAATATTTTGATTTTTTGTGAAAAACCGGCACTTTTTTTAATAATATGTTGGATAATATTATAGACTTACAAAAACCGAAATAAAAAATTATTTAATTTTATATAATTTTTTTTTATACTCCATCAAACTTAAGAAATTTTCGAATTTTCACCAAAAAAAACCTATTTTTTGGAGTTGTAAAAAATATTTGTTTTCAAATATATATTAAATAGTGTATTAAAGGTTTACTACAAATATATCTAAGTATTCAAAAAATAAAACTTTAAATCAGTATTTAAAAAAATATATTTTTGAGAATTATTTTCGTGAAACAACTGAAAACAATATTTTTTGTTCAGTAATTTTTGCTTAATATTTTCAAACTTTGGCGCCCTCTACTGACGGCGAAAGCAATCAGACTAAATTTTTTTTTGCATATTTATTTCAGTTAACTTCTTGTCTTTCAAAAAATGTACTTTTAAGAACAATTTGAGCCCATGCTTAATTTTTGATTTTTGCCTATGGGACAAAGCACTATGCGGCTGTCCCACAGACAAAAAAACATGGGTATTTGGTGTATCCACTTTGCTGTCCTAAAAGGAAGTTAACCATTTTTAAATCAACACAAATACTCCATTCGTGTTCGCTATATTTGACAAGTGATATATTTTGATATTTTTCTTTTAATTTTGTGGAATGAGCAATGGGAACTGAACTATATTTATTGCCGTTGTGCAAGAGCTGTCTATAAAGAGAAGCCATTCATTTAGCTTGTATTCTGAAAGACCCATTGCGAGAATAAGACCTCGCACATCCGAACAAGAACAATATCATTTTCTGAACGAACAAATGGTAGCAAGTCTCTCTCTCTCTCTTGTACGATAGAACGTCACCTGTGTACCTGACGCCAACACGTTTTTTTTTCTCTTAATCCAAAAGCCAATACCTCTGCAGATTCTTTAGATAGTTCAAGATCCCTTACCAAATCATGTAATTATGCTGGGTAAAAGTTTTTGGCCAGTAGACGCTATTCCATCGAAATCACTGTCGCTACTTATTTCATAAAAGATTTGTTCATTAAAATTTTCTTCAAATGAACCATCATTGAATAAAATGTTGGAACAGGTTCTTCCTCTGAATGTGGTAAGGGTCTTCTAGCCGATTCTAAATCAGGATAAATCATTTTTTTAACGTTAACGCCTCTTAAACTTACACAGCAGAAGTAACAGTCATCGAAGTGATTTTTTGGTTCTGTCCATTGCATAGGCACTCCGAGTCTCATACGGCTTAAAAGAAGCCGTACACACAATTTGTGGTATCCACGGCTTGTATTCGACTTTAACTTTCATTTTAAAATAAGAAAAATAAGCACTTTTTACAAAATCAGTTACAGGTTTTTAATTGTGTTTTCACCACAAATGTAACAAAACCCATTTGGGTCATTAAAACAACGTCTTCGCGACAAGGACATGGTAATAAAATGAATTTATTTATAAAAATGAATCGATAAGACTAAAAATCCAAACACGAATGTTTTGATCACAACCAATATTCAAAACTGACAATAGATCCAAAACTACACGTAGGAAAAAAAATTCAAAATATTTTTGGTGTTGCCAATGGACACCTAATACAAAACCACTAACGATATCTCGGCAACTTTTTTTTTTAATTTGATGACTTGTGTAATCAATTACTAATAGTGCAAATCCAAATATCAGCGTAATCACCTTTAAAAAAATGTATCTATTTACTAACCATTACGATTACATACTAATCATTACTTCACAGCTATGGTCAAAACCAATAACACAATTAACACAAACTATATTTTGAACAACGAATTATGTCAGTGTTGCTAGCAGGGTTGCCGAACTTGGTCTTTTCCGACCAAACGTGGTCAGATAATTTTCGTTTGGTAGGATGGTAGGCTAAACCTCATTTTGGTCGGTTTGAGACAATGTACTATTTTACTTTAAAGAATTTGAAACACTGGTAGCATAAAACTTTCCGGCAACGCTATTTACTTTTCAACAGACGAAAAACAAACAAAACAAAATGTCAAATATTTCTCTGTAAAAAGCATAAAACATTCTATAACCCATATGCAAGGTAGTACTAATTATGCAACAAGAACAAAAGGAGTGTTGTTGTTTTTTGCTTTTTGTCAAATCTGTGTGAAACCACCACAATTGTAAAAGGTATTCTGTGTAATCGGTCTGTGCAAAGTAATTGTAACGGCTTTGGATTTGTTTTGGTAACAAGAAGCAAATAAATCTCAACTGTGAAATTTGTGTGGTTTTAAAGCTTTTAAACTTAATTCTATTTTTATATATTTGAAAAATGGATAGGTAAGTTTATTTTTAATATAAGTACCTATATACATATTTTCATACACAGAAATTAAAACATATTTTGTATACAGATTTTTAATAAAAAAAAAACAAAACATTATCAATTGATAATGACGATGCTTCCAACACTTTAGATAGGTAATAAAATTAAATTTAGACTTATTTAACGATTTACCTATATGTAGTTTATTATGATTTATAGCGATGAAACCACTAAACAGCAAACAACAAAAAGAAAATTTAATGGTTACAATCTTTCGATTGGCTCCGAGAACGGGATGGTTTAGCATTTTGTATTGCTTGTTCAAAACAGATAATAAGCCACTGTGGTCATCTTAAGGCGCATGAAAAAACAACTTAACACATTCAAAGTTATGAAAGCCGAAAAAAGCAACTTACAATCGAAAACTTTTACGATAGTGAGCAACAAAGTCGAAGTCAACAGGTTAGAAATGCCGAACTCACACTTGTTATGTTTTGCGTAGCACTTAATTTACCATTTTTGCTAATGGACTACTTACCAGCCTTATTGGTTCAGTGTTGTCCAGATTCAGCTATAGCAAACCTTATTAAATGTGTTAGGACGAAGTCTGTTGAAGTAGTTAACTATATCGCAAAGCAGGCAAGTGAAAATATAATATCTATTTTAAAAAACAAAAGATTTTCATTGATTGTTGATGAAACTATGGACGTAGCAATGAAGAAATGTATTGTTTTAGTTGCACGTATAAAGTATAGTTTTTTCACCTTATTAGAGCTTACAAAGTCAGATGCCGTCTCAATTTTTCATCTTATAAAAAATTTTTTATCGGAAAACAATATTCCTTTAAAAAATTTGATTGGTTTGGCAACAGACGGCGCTAATGTCATGGCTGGTAACGTTGGTGGGCTTAAAACCTTACTTTGCAATGAAGTTGATTTATTATTACATTAAGTGTACGTGTCACTCTCTCCACCTTTGTTCAAGTTACGCATGTAAACAGCTGCCAAAAAATACTGAGGTTCTTTGTCGTAATATTTACAGTTTTTTTCCCATAGTCCTTAAAGAATTACTGAACTAAAGAATTTCAGGAATACTGTGCTGTACCACCTCATAAGATACTAGGTGTTGCTTATACAAGATGGCTTTCTTTGGAGGGAGTTATTGTTAGAATTATAGAACAGTGGGATGCTTTGGACTGTATTTTGTATCCTGTTTTTACGAAGTCAATGGTATAAGAGCTGCAGAACTCGCGGAAAATATGTCTTCTAAAGTCAAATGCTATTTTTTATTTTTGTCATATATACTACCCATAATAAATAATCTTAACAAAGAATTCCAGTCAGAAGGTTCACGTTTGCCATATTTATACTCAAGTTTAAAGTCCAATTTTTTACTCATTTTAAGTTATTTTATAAAATACACAGCGACACTGAAGTCGATTTCAATAATAAAAATAATCATATTAACGTTCTAAATATTTTTATTGGTGCAAAAGCTGAGATGTGCAGAAGTTAAACAGGATATATTGAACTTTTATATTGAGCTTCTAAATCAAATAAAATCTAGATTTGACTTTAAGCGTGAAGAAATTAAAATTTTACAAATAATTACTCCTTCTAAAGTGTTGTCTAATGAAGATTTGCCTATATTGTCACTAATTCTTAAATTTTCCAAACTTGTAGATTGTGACCCCGATATTATTATTACACAGTGGAACTTGTTACGCTTATCAGAATTAAACCTTTTAGTAGACGTAGATATAGATATATTTTGAAATAAAATTAATTGCATTAAAAACGGATTCAATCAAAAAAGCTTTGGCGATCTTGCCAACTTTATCTTTAATTTACTTTCGCTCCCACATAGTTCCGCAGCTGCTGAACGCAAATTTTCAACACTTTTTTTAATAAAAACAAAATTGAGAAATAAACTCGAAATAAGTACAATTAACAGTATAATGCTCTGTAAAGAGCTCATAAAAAATAATGATGCACGCTATGTGTGGTCAGCAAAAAGGTATTTTTCTAAAAAGCAAAAATTTTACATAATTGTACTTAAGCAGTTAATCCAAATTTAAGTTAACAAATTGTGATAAATTTTTTTATTATTTGTTTTGTTTTAATGTATTATTAATATTACATATCGATGGCTAAATATAAAAAAGGCGTAACTCGATTTTTTGTAAAAGTTTGAATCGATTTTTAATAAAAATATGCAACAAATTTGATTCAATAGCCCCCTAAAATTTTAAAGCAAGATGCATTTCGCATTTGTCTACCATAATAAACAAAAAAACATTTTTAAGAAAAATTGAGTTACGCCTTTTTTATATTAAGCCATCGATATGTTCAACGAATAATTCTAGTTTATAAGCCTTATTAAATAAATTTTTATATACCTTTTTTTTTTGTTACTTTTTGTTTTTACTATTAGTTGCATATTGCAAAAAAATCCAATAAAATTATACTTTATATCAAAAATACATATACATATATTTGTTTTTAAAAATGTTTAAAATTGGTCGGTTTCAAAGGATTTTGGTAGGTTTTGCAGACAATTTTGGTCGGATACAAAATTTTCAAACAGCAACCCTGGTTGCTAGTCATGTCATGTAGTCGTGTAGCCGCAGTCGTCTATGTGTTTAATGCATTACACAGTAACAAACTTACTTGCAATAATTTACAAGTTTTTTATATGGGCAAATCCTACGTGACGAACGCTACATTCGTACGCGTTTTTGGATTACAATATGGAAATTTCTTGGTCTATTAAAGGAGATACCTTCTACTTAAACATAGTGTTTAGTGGGATTTAAGTGTACTTTCGAATGGCATAAAACTTAATTTATTAACAGGTATTTGTTGCGAAATAATTAAACACAAAGTTTTGTGACGCACGCTACAAAAAATAGAAGTAACTTTGAAAGTTGAAGTACGTTTTCGTAATTTTTAAGAATTTTGCATAACAAAGCACACAAAATCTAATACCTAAAAGAAAGATGGATATAAGAGAATTCTAAAATAGTTTATTTGCTGCCAAAAAATTGTATCGTTTTTAAGCAAAAGCCGTGAAACCTTTGTGACGCACGCTACAATTTTTCCAGTAGTATATAAACAAACACAATTGAATTTATTTTAACAAAAAAATTTATTTAATTTTTTAATAAAATTTCTTAATACGAAGTACTGAGTAGCCTTTAGGAAATAGAATAGACAATTTTTAATTTTGGTTCTAATTCTTTAAAAAAAAATCTAAATCATGTAAATTATATTTTGATGTATTTCAAGACAAGGCTGCATTTGTTTTCGATGCCATAACAGAAAATAAATATTTTAACTCTAGGAATTCTGCCAATAAAATCCTTTTAAAAGAGGTTCCCAACCAAATTAATTATACAACATTCTCTGTGAGAACAAATTCCAGGGAACCATAAACCGTTTACCTTGACTTAAATAATAAGATACAATATAACTAACTATAACTAGCTCCAGAAGTGTTTCTAGGAATATCTGGTTACTTTTGGAATAATTTCCAACAAAAATTATCGGTGCTTAAACCGACAGAAAAACGGATTATATAGGGCAAGAAGTTATTTATTTTATTTATTAATCTTATAATTACAAATTATATGTTAATACCCTAACCGAGCACTAGCAACAAAGGCCTTCGGCTCGTTGTAGCGAAAACAGACCAGAGCCTCTGGTGGGAATTGAACCCACGACCCCCGCACTGATAACCTAGCACGCTACCAACTAGCCTACCGGGCTAGTTGATCTTAGAAATAAAAAATTTGCCTGTTAAATTATTGATCTATTGTTCAGATCCTATAAGATGAGCGAGGATTATTGTCCATTATATTCATGTAATACGGTAGATATTTAATTTCAAAACTTGATGATAAACGGGGTCTGAGAAATAATACTTCACTCTCAAAATTTCTTAATATATTACAAAAGCTAAAACCTCCAGAATAGGCAGATGTTAAACAAAGCATTTTAAAATGCAAATTTTGTTCCAATAAGTCAAACACGTGTCTAAGTATTTTTCTAAAAACACTATGACGTTACTGGTTTTTCATTTATTTATATTTACATTTCATGTACAGTATTATTTTGCCCTCAGCGCCAAAACAACATATAAAAATTGTTTTCAATTGGAAATAACAAAATGTTTAAGAACTAAAAAAAGTTGATTTGTCAAAAAATTTTGAAAGAATAGAAAAGCTTAAGTAGAATCTGAAAAAGATATCGTTACAATTACTAAGAAACGGGCATGGCAGGAGGATTTCTGAGCTTTTTTAATAGAAAACCTCTTTACCTTTAACCTAAACCAGAAAATTAATGTGGCAGCGAAAGTTCTATTAAGCTTTGTAAATTTCGCAAAAACAATACAATATTTTTAAGAATTATTTATTGAAAGTATTTTAGGACAGCTTTGGTTTATTTAGAAAAATTTTCTACAATAATTTCTCTGCTGTAAAACACTGTATTTTTCTGTTTTAGATTTAAGGGCACTTTGTGTTCTTACTGGTGAAAGATATACTTTTATTTTGCATTTAACGATTAATCTCCAATTTTTCCGATTAATCGACCCGAAATACTGATTAATCAATTTTCGCAATTTTTTAAATAATGACCTAACCGGTTAACCGGCAATATCGAATAATTGGAAACACTTTTTAATACAATTTTTGAGAAAACTCAAATCGTCAGTTGATAAATGTCTATGCATTTTTACCTAACAGTAACATTTTTCGTACCAACAGTCGTTGAATAGACATTGGAACATTTTATATTACATTTCATATTATCTTACATTAATGTGAGATGGAACTTCTTAATTAGACAATCTTTCTCTATGTATTTTATTCATTTTGTACATGCTTTCATTCAACAGTCCTTGGATGATCATTAATACAAAAATTATTACCAAATCCTACACTACCTCAGATCTCTTAATGTTATACAAAAAATTAACATTTCTTGGGTGTTTATATCATTACCTTAGTGTTAACATAGATGGTCCGATCGAAGGCCATATTTTTATTCATTCAATTCTCTTCAATTTTAATAAAAAAAATTGTTTTTTACCATTTTGGAAATATTGAAATTAGTTATGAAATGTTAGGTCCATGCGTTGTAGCGTGCGTCACGGAAAATAAGGAGTTTTTTATGTTGTGAGTAGAATGAAATTAGTTTTTTGCAAGTCATCTATAATTTTAAATTAATTTTATATACCGCTTTAAGTAAATAAAAATATTAAAATTCTACAATTAAAAAAAATATATATATAAATAACATAATTATTTCTGTAGCGTGCAAATATTGCCATGGAAAAAGATTATTTCAAGTTAAGAATTCTCATTATGAAGTTCGTTGCGATAGGTAACAAAAAATTGATATAAACATATATTTTACACAAAAATAAGTACAATTTGATAAAATAAACACTATTATTCATTTGTTTTTAATTTTTTATGTTTTTTCTTTATATTAACTTAATTTAAAATATATTAATAATTAAAATCTTATAAATCTTATACAAAATCCTTATTACACACTTTGTGACATTTTAATGCGCCGATTAGGTATCTGCACTTTATGCATTCCCTTTGTTGAATTGTCTATGCAAAAAGTGCAAATACTTTAATACATTGCATTTTATTCGTTATATTACTTGTTTTAGTGTTATTTATTCGTCTTTTTATACCCTTCACCACAGGTGGAAGGGTATATATAAATTTGTCATTCCGTTTGTAATTTCTACAATATTGATCTTAGACCCTATAAAGTATATATATTCTGGGTCCTTATGAAGAGCGAAGTTGATTTAACGATGTGCGTCCGTGGGTTGAAATGGGTTTTCCGAAGACCCCAGACATGGTGAGGACTTGATTGTTATATATTTCTGTTACATCTGATTCATTTCTTTTTGCTATTGAAAATCAGCCAGATCGGTTGATAAATGGCTGAGATATAAGCAAAAAACCAGGACTCCCTCTATTTTTTTCCGTAAAATCCCTTTGTTTTTATATGTATGTTGAATATTACGCTTAACAAACACATCCATTTGTTGAAATTCTTTTCTTTCACCTCTTCACCTTTTATACACAAACAACAGACCAATACAAAGATGTGTCATTTAAATAAAAACCAAACAAATCTCTAGGAACTAAAACTTTTTATATACCTCTATTTTTTATTTTTTATTAGCTTCAATGGTTCAGTTGTCTAAAGGCTATGTCACAAATACTTTTTTTTTCTCTTAGGCGCGGGATCGATTCCCACCCCCTTCAATTCAACTTTTTTTTTACAATTTTTTTATATTTTCTAAAGCCTTTTTTTTTGTTTTTTTAACATTAAATTATTAATTTAAATAAAATTTTAAATTAATAATTAAATAATCCATAATTAGGCTAAAAATATAAAAATTTGTATAAAAACCCGATGCTCCGATGTAAAGGAATTTATAAAAATCTTTTTAAACCATTTTTTTTCTCATATATTAAGAAAATTTTATACATAATTCTCCTTTGAAAGCAACTATTTTAGGACATAACTTATAATAATTTATAAAAAAAAAATTATAAACTATTTTCCTTCAAATTTTTAAAATTAAGCTAAAGACATTAAAAATATTTTTTAATAAAAAAGCGAAATAAAGTCCAATATGCAAATTTGGCAGCTAAATCAAACGTTTTTGTAGAAATAAAACACATGCAGTTCTAGTAATTTCCTTTAACGATTTGCTGAACTACTTTCCTTCACCTCTTCACCTTTTATACACGTATAACAAACCAATACAAAGATTTGTCATTTAAATTAAACGAAAACTGTTTATTTAATTCTATTAACGATGATACCACATGACCTTAACGGATCAGTTGTCTTAACGCTATGTCACAAATGCTTTTTTTCTCTAAGGCGCGGGTTCGATTCCTACACCCGTTAATTCAACTTTTTTTTGTATAATTTTTTTTTTTTTATTTTCCTAAGACTTTTTGTTTTGTTTATTTTTTGTTTTTTTTTAACATTTAAAAACTAATTTAAATTAATAATTAAATAATCCATAAATAGCTAAAAACATCAACATTTTTATAAAAACCCTCTGATACAAACAAAATACAAATGGTTTTATTTCTATTTTTTGCACCGATTTAAAGGAATTTATAAAAAGATTTTTACCCATTTTATTTCTCATATATTAGGAAAATTTTATACATAATTCCTTTTTGAGTGAAACTATTTTAGGTCATAACTGATAATAATTTATAAAACAAATTTTTATAAACTATTTTCCTTGAAATTTTTAAAATTAGGCTAAAGAAATTAAAAACATTTTTTAAAAAGGCGAAATAATACCTCAAATGCAAATTTGCCAGCTAAATTGAACGTTTTTGTAGAAATAAAACACATGCAGTTCTAGTGAAATCTTTTAACGATTTGTAAAAAAATATTTTTTTCTTCAAATACTTTTTTCTTTTAGTCGCGCGATCGAGCCCCGTCTATTCAACTTTTTTTATTTTTATATTTTTTTAACACTTTTTTTATTTTCTTCAGATTTTTTTGTTTGTTATTTTTTATTTTTTTTTTAACAAAACAAATACGTTCAGCACAGTTGGCTTAACGATGTCGGTCAGCTTTTCTGTAGAATTGGAGAACGGAAAGAGGAAAAGTTTCCAAATAAGGTGCAAGCATCTTGGTTATCAGTACACAACATCTGACCAAATGTGGGCGGATCCTTGAATTGATCTGATGGGGTGTTAACATTCTTTTTCATAAATCAATTTAAAAACAAATATCTGTAAGTTAATAAATTTTAAAATTTTAGAAAATTAAAAAAAATGCAATGTTGCTTATTTTAATTTGCAAACAAAATTCATTTAATAAGGTTTTGCTTTTACGATGTTGCCAATTTTCATTTGCTAACGAAAATTTATTGTCTTTTTAAAAAATCTTAATTTACAACATTTCAACAAAAAAATGAAACAGAAAAAGTAAGAAAAATTAAATTTGTGATAAAATATTTTAAAAGATAATTTAAAAAATTTCATTTATTAAAATTCCTTATTTTTTAAAAGGGTGGGGCAAAGTCCAGCATCTAATGTTCGTGCGCTTTAAACTTTGTTTAAAGTTAAAACTCATTTGGTTTTTCATTGATTATATTTATTCGCACTTATAAATTTTATTTCAATTAATTGTGGAAATTTATGTTCAGCAAATGATTTTCGTCCACGTTGATGCAAATTTGGAATCTTTTGATAATTCGGCTGGCCAACGCAAATTACAGAAACAGAAAATTACGCGCTCTTGTAAAACATTCTTCAAATACGCGCTATGTCGTGTGCAGTGAGACAAGTGCCATTTCCATATAATATACATATTTTAAGTTAAGCATTTCACTTTTTTAATTTAACAAAACTGTTCAATTCACTTTGACTGTTTAAATTGTAATTTGTTTAATAATTTCACTTTTGCCAGTTGAAAACGTTATTGTGAAAATCATAGAATATTTTGTATATATGCACTCACAATATATTTTCCGTTACCGACTGTAGTTTATTTAAAAAGTAATACGTAAAGTTTGTTTTTAATTGAATAAATAATTAAAATACACAGAACATTTTTTTTTTTAACTTTTTTTTATCAGTTATTCAAAAAACAAACTACACATTAATACCTTTTCTGTAGCAGTTAATATTTTCAGTTAAAATTTTCTTGTTAAAAAAAAAAACTTATGTCAAACCAAAGATAATAGTTTTTTGTAAAAAGTTTATTAAATTTAAAATTATTTGTCTTCCAACCAATATTGTTTACTAAGTCATTTTAACAAAAATGCAAATAATCCTAAACAGTACATCTGGAGCTTAAACTGTTAATTAAGCCAATTTGGGATGTATTAATGTGGTGTTTCCAGATCCCGTTTTGCTTCAGAAGAAACAAGGATATGCAATGCAAAATTAATATACATGCAGTCACTCATTCTTCGCACGAAGCCCTATTTTAGTATCTTTCACAGTTTTCTGAATTATTAATACGGAATTTTTGAGTTCACATTTTTCCATTCGAAGCAAAAGAGGTTAACTGGTGTAGCCAACCATAATCTTCTAAAAACTAAACTGCGATCTTGACGATTTTGGCACAAAAATGTTAAAATTATGATTTTTTTACAATATATAATTTTTGAAACTGTCTTTTAAGTCTATAATTTCAAATAATTCCAAACTACATATCCGATCAGTACATCATTAGAAAAGTTCTTCAAATATCTTTTTATTTAGGTATTATATAACTCATCAATTAACAAATTGTGAATTAGTGAAATGCTTTTAGTTTTTTCAAGACTTTTGTAAACAGCCCATTAATTCAACGTTTGAATGTGCTTTTATTTAATGGATATCATAACAAATTTTAAAGTGATTGGAGTTTAGTCTCTGGTTTTATGGCGGTTAACTCTACTTAACCGATTAATGGAAGAAGTCCTTTAACAACTATAAGTAAATCCTGTTTTAGTATTATGAAAAAACAAAACGAGTTAACATCTAAAAAATTGTTTTACAATAATGAAAACTAAGATTGAATGACTCAATAAGATTGTGAATACCATTGCGATAAAGTAAATATTAAGGGTGTTTTTTAAGCCATACTCGAATTAGTGGCCAAAAATTGCACGTCAAGAATGCCCTTCGTCAAGAACAACTGCGGTGGCCATAGGCCCGAAATCATTTTTAAATGTTAATGCCATGTATTGATCTTTTGAATAAAAAAATTGTTGGATTAACATTTAATTTTTTGTGTTATTTTTTAGAATTAAAAGTTGTAAAAAATACCCTTTCCAAAACAGTTGCACATGAAAAATCGGGAAGAATAGCAAAGAAAATTCCGTTAATTAAAAGGGACACTATGCTCTTATGGGATAAGACAAAAATGAAAAGCCTATTACAAAATGTTTTTTAGTCTGCAGAAATTTTATAATTCTATAACGAAAACTATAATTTTTATTAACAAATTTGTTAAAATGTTTATTGATGGATTTGCATTTATGTAACAAAAATTAATATGTTGGTTACGTATTTTGCGTTTCAGCTGACGATATTCTCATTTATTTTCTATTTGTGTTTTAGAGAGATCTTTTTTAATATGGAAATATATTAAGTTCTTTCATCAGTTCTTGCATGCATATACATGGTATAAATATGTAATGAAATTTACTTCACCATAATCAACTTGTTTAAAAGAAACTTTAAATAAAATTAAAAATCATAGTTGCCTTTAAACAAATATTCTCTTTAAATTTCTCTCAAACAGTGCTGCTTAATCTTTAATAAAAAAAATTGTTAGTAGTATGTGTAATTAGAAATACAGAGATTTCCTAACATTTTGGGTAATTAATTAAGAATTACTTTCTTGGGGGTAAATATTTGATAGTTAAAATAAACGAAAATCGTTTATTTTTATATTCTTGGGGGTAAATATTTGATAGTTAAAATAAACGAAAATCGTTTATTTTTATATTCTTGGAGGTAAATATTTGATAGTTATAATAAAGGAAAATCCTTTATTTTTATATTCTTGGGGGTAAATAGTTGATAGTTAAAATAATGGAAAATCGTTTATTTTTATATTCTTGGAGGTAAATATTTGATAGTAAAAATAAAGGAAAATCGTTTATTTTTATGGTTTTGTGTTTATTTTTTGATAGTCAAAATAAACCAACATCTTTTATAATGATGAATTACGCAATTATTTTTTAATATTTAAAATAAACGATAGAAGTTTGTTTTTACTTATATTGTCAATTAATTTTTTAACAATTAAAAATAATTGTATAATACAATTGTTTTTAACGAAATTTTAGTAGTCCTCTTTTTAACTACTTTATTAATAGTCTTAATGTACAAATTAATTTGTTTTTAAGGAAAAAATATTGTGAGTGTACAAATTCAACTAAAAGGTCAGAAGGTATATATAGGGTGTCCCAAGAAGAACGCAACTTTTAATTTTTTTTTTTTTAATTTTTAAGTTTCACGATTTTTTTTTAAATATCTGTGTTTTATTTAAAATTTAAAAATTGCGTTCTTCTTGAGACACCCTATAGAAACAAAATGTAAAGGTAGCCAACTTTCATTACCATCACTAATGCACCAATTAAAAGAAAGCATTATTAACCGTCATTTTATGAGTAAATATTTATGCTAATAACTAGAGTATTCAAAAAACCGACCTTTTGAAAAAACTGGCTTCGGTTTTCTTCGAAAAATCGAATTTTGAAAAAACCGGTTTCGGTTTTTGCAGAAAAAACCGGTCAACCGGTTTTTTTTAAATTGTTTTATAATTGTTTTTATAACAAACAAAAAAAGAAATTTAATCTGTAAATTTAATTTTAATTTTTTTATTGTATTTCATTTCAAGATTTTATTTATTGGTTTTAATATTTTTTAATATAATATCTCAAAAATTAATTAAGTTTGAAAATTGAACGTTCAAAACGTTTGGCATTAAATAAGTTTTTTAATATTACATTTTAAATATATAAAAAGAAAATCTATTTTTCAGTTCTAAAATAATATTTTAGAAATAATATGCAATTTAAATGTTTTGTTTTAAGACGATTTCTTTGTTTGCTTTTGATAAAGCTAGAAGTGGAAAATACTCTTTCACTAATACTAGATGTTGGACAAATAGTCAAAAAACAATTGTATAAATTTTCCAACTTTTCAGTTATTTTGTCGCATTTATCAAGATATATGAAATCATCATATAATGATGAATGATTTTATTTTGTACAGTCTCTTTTTTAGGATTTTGAATACTGTGTATTGAGTTAATTAGATCAAAAATTAAACTATTTGAATTTGGAATATCCAAAGTTAAGTTTTCATCGGAATCTATCAGACTTACATCTAAATCTTCATAACCAAACAAACGATTATAAAAGTGTTCGGAAAAAATAAAAGAGACCAGTTGGTGATGTAATTAAAAAAACCGGTTAACCGAACAAAAAAGACCGGTTTTCGGTTTGCTTCGAATTTACAAAATATTCGAAACCGATCGGTTTTTAAAAATAAAGAAACCGGTTGACCGGTTTTCGGTTTCGGTTTTTGAATACTCTACTAATAACTATTTACGCGAGTATATATTGTTTTATTATTTTTTGTATAAAGCAACTTTCATAATTTTTAAATAGTTTAATTTTTTGTAAACAATGATTTTTGAATGAATTAAAAATTGTTTATTTTATCAAGCATATCTGAGAAATAGTAGTATTTTTACAAGTATGTATGTTAAAAAAATATTAAGAAGGTGGATAGTTTCTAAAACAAGATTGACAAATCTTTTTATATAATATGTTTAAAAACCTATTGTAAAGAATAATAGTTTCTCAAACATGATTAAAAAGACTTTCGCAATTTTGTTACAAACAGCTTCTTCTGGAGAACTATTATACTTTTTTATGGTCAAAATGTTAATGACAAATATACATCGAAATAATTTGTTGTAAAAACAAATTAGCATAGCAGGTAGCCATTTCCTTGTTGGTTTTTAATAAAAATATATAACATAAAATGGAGCACGTAATAAAAAGCGCAGATGCAGAGATATATAAAGAAATGGGGAGAACGCATTTTATATGTTTTTTTTATTGAGCCTTTACATACGAGAAAAATTGTGCTGGCATAACATGACAGCTTGTTGGCAAGCAGGGAGAATTGAATGGGTTTTTGTTCGCGTAAAGTTTCAAACAGCTTCTATCACATAATGGACACTTTTAAAAAACGTCAAATGAATACAAAACACACTAACTCCCACTTGTCAGATGAATATCATACCGTGTGTTACGAAAATATCAAAAATTTTGCGCATAAATATGTGATTTTTCATTTATTTTATATTATATTTTTAGTTAATTTAAACTACAAACTTTTTTAAGTGTAGTTAAAATAAAAAATAAGGAATTTTAATAAATGAAATTGTTTAAATCCCAATAAAAGCTAATTTTTATATTATCTTTTAAAATATTTTATCACAAATTTAATTTTTCTAACTTATCCTGTATCACTTTTTTGATGAAATGTTGTAAATTTAGATTTTTTGAAAAACTTTTTTAGACAATAAATTTTCGTTAGCAAATGAAAATTTTCAACATCGTAAAAGCAAAACCTTAATAAATGAATTTTGTTTGCAAATTGAAATAAGCAACATAGAATTTTTTAAAATTTTATAATTTATATACTTACAGATATTTATTTTTAAATTGATTTATGAAAACGAACTTTAAAACCCCATAAGATCAGGATTTGAACCCGAGACACCCCAAGAAATAATCAATTATTTTTTGCACAGCCTGTTACCACACACAGCCACGCATGAGTTGTGTGAAACTGTGTTATACTTAAATACAATATATAACATACCACTCTTAAGCTCAAAGAATTAAAAACAAATAATACTATTATGTTAGGGAATTATGAAAGAAAACAACGAATAAAACAAAAACGACTAATAAATACAACTAAAACAACGAATATAACGAATAAAATACAATGTATAAAAGTCTGCACTTTTTGAATAAACAATTCAAGAAAGTGAATGCATAAAGTGCAGAGACCTAATCGGCACATTAAAATGCCACAAAGTATATAATAAGGATTTTGTATAACAAAATTAGAACCACACTTTATATGTTAATATTTAATTTTTAAATAGATAGATGATAGAAAAAATGTATTAAAAATACAATAAAAACATTTTTATATTTTTTTTATTTTTAAAAAAATTTTAATAGTAATATTTAAATGTAATTGATTCAAAAACTTTATTATTAATATATTTTTAATTAAGTTAATATAAAGAAAAAAACATAAAATATTAAAAACAAATGAATAATAGTGTTTATTTTATTAAATTGTACTTATTTTAGTGTAAACAAATATTTTTATATAAATTTTTTGTTACCTATCGCAACGAACGTCATAATGAGCATTCTTAACACGAAATAATCTTTTTCCTTGACAATATTTGCAGTTGAGAAATGTCTATGCATTTTTTACCTAACAGTAACATTTCTTCGTACCAACAGTCATTGAATAGACATTGGTACATTTATAGAACATTTCATAATATATTACATTAATGTGAGATGGAACTTCATAACTCGACAAAATCTTTCTCTATGTATTTTATTCATTTTGTACATCCTTTCATTCAAAAGTCCTTGGTACATCCTTTAATTCAACAGTCCTTGGTACATCCTTTCATTCAACAGTGCTTGTAAAACATAAATATGAAAGTACATAGATGAATTTAAAGGACAAAACAAAATAAGTTGTCCAGGTACAGAGTAATAATTGTAAATATCACAGCGAGTTTAACTCTATTAGGTAGGTAATTAAATGAAAAATTTCAACAAGTTTAAGTACATATATATCACCTTCAGCCCCAATGATTGGCGGATGCTGGGCTCATAAAGAATAAGGGAAGGTCCAGAGGAGCTGAATCGTCGTCAATACGTCCATAGATTATACCGACAGGAGAAAGATATGTAGATCCAGCCCAGATGGTGTTTTTCTCGCTTTCGTATATTTGGCTGACAAGCATTTTGTCGTGTAGCGCAAGTTTTTCAACAAATCTAGTTTGCAACAACATGGCGTTCCTACAAAAGGGTAGAACATCGGCATTTTCATACACGTAACTATTAAAATCGTTTTATTAAATTTCTATAATTTTTTTCGATGCATTTCCTGAGGATTTTCCGTTCCAATATCTCCAATTCTTTGGCTACTATAGGAGATATAGTAAACCAGATTGGGAATCCATAAGACAGAACCGATCTGATGGCGACCTTGTAGAGTAAAAGCTTGATGTTCTTAGGTATGTGTTGTTCATTAGTGATGCAAACATTCCAGATATCTTTTTCGTTTTCTCCAAGAGTCTTATGTATAGTGTGGCCATTAAAATTCAATAATTTATCAAAATATATTCCGAGATATTTTATGGAGCTTTTAAATGGAATATTTATGCCGTCTAGTATAAGTTAAAAGGATTTACTTTCCGGTACCACATATCTAGGACAATTACCCGAAGGGTTCCTAATGCAGATAGCCTCAGATTTTGCTGCGTTGATCTTAATGACCCATTTCTTGTAATAGGCGTTTATTTCTCCAAGATGAAATGCAATATTTAGAGCTAGAATATTGATATATTGTGTGCATAAATTAGGCAATCATCAGCGTATAAAATAGCCTTTGAATTTCTAGATTGGTGAGGAAAATCATGCAGGACAAGACACTTCCCTGAGGTACCCCACTTTTCATATGTCCTAGTTCTGAGGTTATGTAGTTCATTTGGACGCCAAATTTTCTATTAGTAAAGTAGCTGCAAAATATTTTTACCAGAAACTGGTCAACGCCAAAGTTTATCAGTTTAAAGAGGATTCCATTATAATAAACTGAATCAAACGGCTTTTCTATATCCAATAATATTGCCACCATGCATATTTTATCCCTTAAGTTGCGAGTTACGTCATTGTCATCTTCTAAATCCAATTTGAAATTGATATTAATTTCACAATAAACTCATTTTCTAGTTTTTCCTTAATTACGTGTTCAAATAATTTACCAATGTTGGATAAAAGGGTTATTGGGCGAAAATCCTCAGGCTTTTTACTTTCCTGCTTCTTTTTTACTGGAGGTATTTGAGCGTTTTTCCAAGCCGATGGGAAATAGCCATTATTAAAGCAATTATTAAAAATAGCAGCTAATAATTTTAGTGTTGTATCAGAAATTTTTTTAATTATAAAATTGAAAACGCCATCAAAGCCAAATCACTTTTTGCTGTTAATGTTGTTTATGTGCATTCTGATATTATTCACGTCTTTAAAAGGGTATTTATCAAGATTTTCAGCGGCCAGAAACATGTCATCAAATGTATAAATATGTTGCGGTATTCCATCGACGCATGATATGAATTGATTCTCTATTTTTTGAGCGGTCTTTCAGGATTTACCCCTCGAAAAACAGCAGTATAATGAGTTCTAAATATCTCTGAAATTTGACAACTGTTGGAAATGATAATATCATTGTGTATGAGCTGCTGGCAAAATATAGACTTCTTTTTACCAACGAACCGGAATACGTTTTTAAAGGCAGGAGGACCTGGTGTTATTTTCGATAGTCTATGTCTCAAATTTATAGCATCTTCAAGATTTATAAGCTCATTTATAATTGTTTTTAATAGTTGTATTTGTTTATTGAGAATTTTATACTCGCTGCTAATTCTATTTCCAGTTCTGTGATATATTTTCTTTAGGTTCTTCTGCCAAGCATACTGGCATCTGAGGATGCATCTAAATCTCTACTTAATGCGTTCTAATTAGTGATCATGTATGAAGTTATTACCAGGGGACTTCTGAGTGTGAAACAGGCTGCATCAAGTTCCAGTTTTAGTACTAATGGGAAATGATCTGAGAAAGCTGATAAGCTTTTGATCCTATAATTAGGTTTAAGACTGTTGATTATGCTGGGTGATCTAGGAAAGAAGACCCGTTTAGAAACGATGGAGATATATCGCAAATGCATGTTACAAACAGGTGTTTTGTAGCCAGCTATGTAGATCTTTTCCATTAGCGTTATCTGCAGTATCTGCCCAATTTAAACTTTTCGCATTTAGGTCACCACCGAATAAAAACCCATCATAATTGTTGCTCAGTTGCAGAAAGGTATATAAAAAGAGCATAATAAATATTTTTTAATAATGTTGTCTGAAACCATTTCCATTTTAATAAAACCGTTATTAAATTGTGTTTTATTGCAAATAATTATATCCATTAAGATTTACTTTTTTATTTCTACGTTTAGAGCCGCTTCACAGTGCTTTGTTCCATAGACAAAAATCAAAAATAAAATGTTGGTCATGAATATTGATAAATAATATATTTTTGGAAAGATTATAAAGCAACTAAAAGATATGGTTTAACTCTTTTTGGCGCCATGAGAGGGCGCTAAGCTTGGCCAATTTTAAGCAATAATGGTATAACAATAAATATGGCTTTTAGTTGTTTCACGAAAAAAATATATAAAATTTATTTTTTAAAAAATTACTTTAAGGTTTGGTTTTTATTTTGTCTTAATATATTTGTAATCGACTAAAAATATACTGTACAGTATAAATGTTTAGTACAATTTTTATGGATCTGAAAATTACTTTTTTTTGTGTAAAAAAATCGAAATTTACAAAACTTTGATGGAGTAAAAAAATAAAATACGAAAAAAGGGTTATTTTTTTTGTTGTTTTTCAAAGTTTATACTATAATCTCAAAGATAATAAAAAGAATTGAACCAATATTTAGCCATAAATTACAAAAAAACATGTTTTTATATGTGTCTATTTTCTTTTTAAGTGCCAAAATTTGAAATGACGTTAAAAATAATAAATATTTACCATAAATATGGATGAAAAATATATTTTTGGAAAGATTATAAAGTAGCTTAAAATCGTTAAGAGAAAATTTTGGTTTTACCTTTTTTTAGAGCCACGAGAGGACGCTAAACTTAGAGAATTTGAAGCAAAAATATTTAAACACAAAAAAAATTTTTAGATGTTTCACAAAAAAAAATTTTAAAAATTAAAATTTTCAAAAAGTAGCTTAAAGTTTTTTTTTATTTAATTGTTCTAGTATATTTGTAATAAACTAAAATATAAATTTTTTTGTAAGTTTTAGTGTAAATCTTTAACATTTTTTTTTGGCTTAATTTATAGATTTTGTTTTGTTAAAAACCCAAAATTTACAAAACTTTGATGGAGTAAAAAAAAATACGAAAAAAGGGTTATTTTTTGTAGTTTTTCAAAATTTATACTATAATCTCAAAGATAATGAAAAGAATAGAATAAATATTTTCCCACAAATTATAAAATATCATGTTTTTAAAAATGTCTATTTTCATGATTTTTTCATATATTTGATGCAATTTTGTAGTGTTAAAAATTAAAATGAAGTCAAATAAAATAAAGTTTCCCGATAATATATTTTTAAAAAATCTTATTTTTAGAAAGATTATAAAGCGTTGTGTGAAAAAAATTTAGATTTAACTCTTATTTGTACTACTAGAGGGCGCACATATACGTGGAATTTGTAGGAAAACTTGTTAACAAGAAATCGGTTTTAATTAGAGATATCACGAATAGTGAATTCAATATACCGAATATTCAGTATTCGGTTCGAAACGAATACCGAAAATTCGGCCGAATAAAAAAGAACCAAATTCCAAAAAAAGTGCAATTTTCTTAATAAAATGATTACACACACTTTTGGGATGTGAGTTAAACTTGGTTTAGTTAAATCGAAAACGAATTTTGTCTGCCATTTCCATGTTTATTAACATAAAATTGTCGGAACAACTTTTTGTTACATAAAATTTTGACTTTCATTGAAATAAAATAGATTAAAACAAATTTCAAAATCAGTATTCAAGTTACAAGCTGCGATAAACTGAGTTTAAAGATAATCTACATCATTAAAGCTCGGAATTAGGCAACAAATAAATGTTTTCGACTGTAACTATTCATTTTCGCTTATTTAATTTAATTTTTCGTATTATTTAAAAGGTTCCATCCCTGATAATATTTTTCGTTCCATCCCTGATAATATTTCATATTGACATATTATTTACCGTTATTAAAATTTATTAAGTTAGGGATGAGAACGTACATAGTTTTTATTTAATAAAAAGTTTTAAAAATGAATCACGGATTTCTAACATGCGTGGTAAATGAAATCATGCGCAGTTCAACATATACGTAACGGATCTATCGATAATTTCGGTATTTTAAAGTTTATTAAAAATAAATTTATTCAACTTTTTTGATAAAAATTAATTTCAAAGACGTGTAATACATTAAACCTATTGTTTGTCAAACCTATTTTTAAATAATTTGTTTTATAATTGTGGGTGAACTTAAAATTTCCTAAGTGCATTGAAAGTAAATGTTAAAACTACTCACGGATCTATCTCTATTGTTAATATAAACAAAATATCAAATAAAAACACTTAAATAGGTTTACTAGCGGAGTCACCAAGAATATTTTGCAACAGTGCCTACCAACAGAAGAAGGGTTGACTTGTCATGGCAAGATCTAAAGGGACGTTTCGAAAATAAGAGAAAATTAGTATTCCATCACTTGGCGCTCTTTTTAATCTCCCAAGAATTCCCCACGAGTCTGGTGAAGAGATCAAAAATTTGCAAAGGCAAATTAATTGTTGTGCGTCTGCTCTAAAACTATATAATATAAGTTCAGAAAGATCAGAGGGTCAATTCTCGTTCTGTGATAATGTGAAGTGAAAAAAAACTTTTCATTTTCGTTTTCATAAGCACTTTTCACTCGAACTTTTCACAAATACATAAATTGCGATTCTCGTATGTATTATGAAAAAAATGTTTCATTCGCACTGTACCCATGAAAATTTTGTAACTGTGTTACCCAAAATTTAAAACAAATGTCAAAACAGAGAAAAACGTAAACAAAAGTGAATTAAGTTCGTAAAATTTATTTTAAATAATTTTATAAAAATATCTGAATTAATTGTATGGATATTGCTCAAAGAATTCCGGATGAATAAAGGTAAGGCAATGATGTTACAAGCATTTAATTGCAGTAAATAATTTAATAATTTATAGGAATTTTTTGAGAGTGCTGAGACGCATACTTCGTGCTGACCACAATCCATTCGAGATGACAACCGACAAGCACTTCATTGATTTATATCGGCTTACTTTAAATGAACTATATTTGGTGCGCGTATGAAGTCTAATATTACTTAAAGAAAAAAAATTTCATAAAGAATATAAATAAACTATAAATAAATATGCCATACTTTTGCCATTTTTCACTGTCCTTTTGGGTCCCACTAAAACTGGTGAGGCTCGCCGCTAATTCGTTACACTTTTCGTCTCTAAATTTGGCACCATCTGCAGTTACAAATCTGTAAATATGGGATTAATAAAAGTGTGATTATGGTTATTAAGCTACTTACATATCGTTTGCAATGTCCACATGCTTTTCTTAATAATTAATTAAATACCCCTTTTGGCTTTCGCTGGCACGCTTTCCTCTTACAATCTTCTCTTTTTTTTTCACTTATAAATAGTCTGTGTAAACAATTTTTTCATATGAAAATATTTTGACAGTTGTTTGCACTGTTACACAAAACAAGAATCGCCAGTGCTGTGCAATCGTGAAAAAATCTTGTTTCGTTCCACTTTTTTTTTTTCATATGAAAACGTTTTGATATTTCTTTACAATTTTTCACAGAACGCGAATCAAAAGTACTGTGAAAACGTGAAAAAACTTTTCATTTCACCGTTTCACAGAACGAGAATTGACCCTCAGATCTTATGTTCGTTTTCGTGAGCCTAACGCGTCTCGCAGAAACCACCCTGGCTATCTGGGAGCAGTCATTAACTAATAAAAAGGAAATTATCACATGGTCTCAAATTAATTAATTTCTTTCAAATCATTTTCAAACTCTTGAAACTATTTCTGATTTTAGAGGTTTCTCAGCCAATTCTATTTCCCAAATAAATTTACCCCACCGAACAGGAAATCCAAATACGAAACAAAGATTAAGAATAAATAGTAACCACGCTACTATTTCGGGCAGTACGTCTTATCAGTGTCGAATTTGTCCTACTAACCAACACCCACTTAGAAAAAGTCCCAAATTTCTACAAATGAATACTGATGATAGAATTAATTTCATTAAGGGAAATAATTTATGATTTAATTGTCTCGCAGGAGAGCACTTCCTTAAAGATTGTACGAGTTCATTTAACTGTCTTACGTGTCATAAAAGACACAACACACTCATTCATAGGGAAAATATTCAAACCCTTTCAGTCCCAAGTAACAATAGTACTTCACTATCTAGTACTATCTCTGGAACCACCAACGTTTTCAAATATTCGTTCATGTGTTGCTTTAAATTCCAAATCCTTTCTGCTTGCTACTGCAATGGTGCAAATGCACCACAACGGCAATCAATTTCCAACGAGAGCATTTCTTGATTCAGGTTCTGAAGGAAGATTAATTTCAGAACGTCTTTTTGAAGAATTGGCCTTCAGTTTCAACCAGTTAGTGCACAAACCATGGGAGGTTTGAATGGTTCGATTTCTACGCAGTCAATTAGTTCTAATGGTTATACCGAGAATAAAGTCAAAATCAATGCACTTGTTCTTAAAAATCTTTCCGGAAATCTTCCAAGCAGGAATATTGGTCCAAATATTGTTACCAAAATTCCAAATTTGACGTTAGCTGATCCTCACTTTTACAAAAACTCTAACGTGGACCTACTTATTGGGGAAGATACCATCGATAAATTCGAGCTTGATGGGTTCAAAAGAAACATTATTCGTCGTCTAATAGCAAAAGAAACTATCTTCAGATGGGTTCTCTCCGGAAACTTGGAAGAAAGTTCGTCTACTTCGACGAACATCCTATCATATGTATGCCTCCGAAGTGTCACTGAAAAACCAGCTAACGCGTTGTTGGGAGGTGGAAGATGTTCCAACGAAACGAATTCTATCCCCAGCGAATAGATTTTGTGAGGATTTATACGCACGAACAACTCAACGACAAGAAGATGGACGCTACATAGTATCACTTCCATTTAAGAAGTCCTTTTTAGATGGTTTAGAATATTTGGGATATTCTAGAAATATTGCCCTTACTCAGTTCAGGAACGCCTTTCAAAAAATTTAGAACAAAAATTGATTTATGATTCCGTGGCCAAAGAATACCTAGAATTTGGCCTTATGAATAAAGTTTCTCCATATTTTATCTGATAATTCTAAAAATCACTACCTTCCGCATCACGCTGTCATAAAGCCAGATAGCTCCACAACAAAAGTCAGAGTTGTGTTTAATGCATCTTGCTCCACTTCTAATGGTGTTTCGTTAAATAATGTGTTATATCCGGGCCCGGTTCTGCAAAATGAACTTATAACCCTCCTTTTAAAGTGGAGATTTCATCGTTACGTCTTTAATAGCGATAAAGAAAAGATGCATCGCCAAATCCGGGTCAATCCAAATGATACTCCTTTTCAAAGAATACTTTTCTGTAAATCCAACAACGATGAAATTCAAGATTATGAGTTAAAAACGGTAACATTTGGAATTAATTGTGCCCCGTATTTGGCATCTGATGTTGAAGAATCTTATCCTCTCGCTTGCGATATTTATGGAACCTTTGATATTTCAAAAGCAATTCAAGCTAGAGATCAGCTCACTAAAGCACTTAGTTCAGCAGGATTTAATCTTCGCAAATGGACGTCTAGCCAAGGACACTTCAAACCAGGATGAACAACCTACAAAATTTTTAGCCACCCATGATGCCATGCGACTACAAAAAATTCTTAGCCGACACCATGAAATTCTTAGCCAATTTACAGAAACATTAAGCCTCTAGCAAGGGTTGTACCATAAGTACAGTGATTGTGTTGTGAATGTATACATGTTTGAATTTTTTTTCCTAACTTACAACAAACAACAATATTAATTATTATAACAAACACATTATTAATAATTATAAAAACAAATGTATATTGGAATTTTTTTTATTTTTTTTTTTTTGCCTAAGTAAGCTAGGGACAAAAACCACAAAACAACAATTTGTTTTTTTTAATAAACATTTACATTTTTTTTAATATTTACAACAAACAAAACCATTACCATTGAAATTTCATAACTATTAATTGACACTAATGCAAATGAAAAAAATGTCATTACCATATAATGAAATTTTTTCCATTAAAAATTGCATTACTAATGCTAATGAAATAGCACAAATACATAAAAAAAACTAATTATAATTGATTGAAAAATCATTTGTTTACAAAAAAGTTTATACGATTTGAAAATTATCAAAGTAGTTTTATACAGAAAATAATAATATAAAAATATCAAATATACATTTGTTTTTATAATTATTAATAATTTGTTTGTTATAATAATTAATAATGTTGTTTGTTGTATGTTAAGAAAAAAAATTCAAACATGCTAGAGGCTAAATGTTTCTGTAAATCGGCTAAGAATTTTTCGTAGTTGCCATGGCAGCATGGCATTATGGCATCATGGGTGGCTTAAAATTTTGAAGTTTGTTCATCCTGGTTTGAAGGGTCCTTGCTCCGACAACGGCACAACTTTTGTCGGTGCATCCAGACAAATGGCAAAGTAATTCCTTATAATATCCCGTTCCGAACTCTTATCAAATTTTACGTATCAGAATATTCAGGGGCATTTTATCCCACCAGGTTCACCACACATAGGTGGTCTTTGGGAAGCGGGCGTCAGGGGCTTCAAAGCCCATTTCCGTAAAATCGCTGGTTCCTTTAAATACTCTTTTGAAGAATTCTCCACGTTATTAGCAAAAATATAATGTTGCTTGAGTTTCGGACCAATCTCTCCAATGTCTGAAGATCCACTGGATTTGAATGCTGGAGTCAGGTCACTTTCTCGCTGCTCCAGATCCAAAAATTGAAAATCAACCAATTTCCATTATAAATCGCAGTTGCCACTATGGTGGTTATCAAAGACGATAATATTTCTCTCACCGATTGGAGGTGCAGATATTATTACTAAACGAGGAACTATCACTCGTCCTATAGTGAAGATTATTGCACTAGCAGTTCAATTCAACTCTTCCTTTATTACTCCTTTCCCCAAAATCCCTTAATATTCTCTGCAAAATTCTAAATACTATTCCAAACTAATTTAATTTATTCATTCATTTTCGGTCTCATCCATCACAAAATCATTAAGTATTTGTTATTATTATTCTCATAGGTAATTCATGTCATCAAATTGCGATGCGCGAGACCTGGCTATTAGCAGACACCAACCACAAAATGATGTATTTCGATGCCGATCTTGCAAAGGATACCATGCCCTACGTAGATGTCAAACCTTTTTGAAGATGGATGTCGAAAAGCGATTACAAGTGGTTCTACTATTTGACTACTGCCCAAACTGCCTGGCTAACGAAAACTCAGAAGACTCACCCATTCAAAATACTGGTTGCCGTATTTGCTCGAAGCGACATCTAACGCTATTACACCCGATAAGTCCGTTATAGAGAGGCGAATTCTACGCGAGGCATCCGTAAACGTGAAAGTACACCCAATCGAAGAACCAAGATTTCATCTGCGAACTTAAACGACTCAACATAATCAATTCTCTCTTGCCACACAGTTTCCTTGTTGCCTACGGCAACTGTCGTTCTGTTTTCCAAACAAAGGCGCCAATATATCAGAGCATTGATAGATGTGTGCTCACAGCGGAGCCGAATTGACACACATCAGTTAAATACCTATAAGCTCGACAAAGAAACTTATGCTACCCTAATTCTTATCCCATTCTCTAATTACTTTTATGTATTGTTAAGAAATATGATTTAACTTAAAGTTAAACTGAATTACTTAATTTTTATTCTCATTAACTTTGAATTTTTATTTTGCAGTCCCCACACAAGGGGCAGTGATGTTCATGCGAAGACCCTAATGTAATAACAACTTGAATTTGATATATAGAAGGCTCTAAAACCTTATAAGTTGTACTAAAACAACTTTGTATCATGTTAGTACGTTCTCTGTTCGCTCAGTTTTAAGTTAGTTAAGTCTAAGATTTACATTATAAGTTGTTTGTCTTTTCTTTAACATTGATATTTTATGAGACTTGGCTTGGATCCAATATCATCATTGCAGAGACAAACAATAAATTGGTCAATGAGTTTTGTAATCTAAATGTAATAACTGTGATAGAGAAAAAGTTCCTGAAAAATGACGTGGTTTTTGCACCTATAATTTATGGATTACCAAAGATCCATAAAGAAGGATTCCCACTTAGACCAATCTGTTCATCAGATCGAAAAACATACGAGTATACCGAAATATTTATTTTTTAAGATTTTGACATTTTGCATTAAGGAAAATAGATACTTTAAATACAAAGATAAAGTATAAAGACAATGCAGGGACTTGCCAATGGAATCGCCAGCTTCAACCATTGTGGCGGACATTGTTATGGAGGAGCTTTTAAATTATTAACAAAATATGCGATTGTTGAGACTTTAACACAGTTTCAACAGAAACATAAAATTTATGTTACCAGCACACAAAAAATACTAGAGGGCATATTGCCTTGGCTGACATAGGTAGCCTTTATTTCTGTGATACTAAGCAAAATAGTTTTTTAACCCATTCCAATAGGTAATTTATACCTATTAGCAGATACTTCTTCGAAAACATTTTGAAGTAATTTTGAAGTTTAAAATATTTATAATAATTTTTTTATTATTTGTTAAAAAAAACTAATATTTTTATAAATTTGTGTTTAATTTGCGTCAATTTCATTTAAAAAAAGACAATTTAAATAAAACATTAGGTAAGATATATAAAAAGGGAAATGTTTTATATCTGTTCTTTGTTTTTTGTTTGTTTTAGAAATTTCATACAATTTCAAAGATCATGCCATCTCTAGTGTTATTTAGTTGGATTTTCAATTCTTTTTTGTGCTTCGAGTTGGAAGAAACTTTGAACTATCTTATTTCTAAGAAGTTGCTGATCTTGAAGCCCAAAATCCTTCGAATATTTAAAGGGATACGATCCCCTACTTTCTTTGTGATTAGAAAAAATACGCGTTTTGTTATAAAGAAGTTTACTCCAGATTTTGAGGAACTTTTCATACAGAAAAACAAAAAGTTTCTGAAAACTTTTCCAACAGAAAATCATTAATATTCTGATGAATTACCCTGCAGAAGAACCCTCAGTTTCAGAGAAATTTTTTTTGATAGATATATCTTTAATTCTTAGCATTTTTTTATAGGGTAACCCTAGATACTGAGGTCTTTTACATTTAAGGACTTTTACCAATTGAAAACTCCTCAGATTATGATGTAATTTTCCTACAGATAACTCCTTAGGTTCTAAGGAATTTTCCCTACAGAAATCTACTTGGATCCTGAGTAATTGTTTCTGTAGAAAAATACTAGTTTTGTGGGTTATTTCTCTATGGGAAAATTTAATATTCTGACATCTATCAGCTATAGACAACCCATTGATTTGTTCTTTAAGAAAAATGCTCAGATTATGAGATTTTTCATATTGGAAAACCCTGATTGTGATTTCCCACATAAAACCACTCAGAATGTGATGACTTTTTCCAATAGGAAAATCCAAAGGTTCTATATTCGCTATAAAATAAAAATATTCGGATTCTGGGGACTTTTCCAATAGAAAAATTTAATGGCTCCTCAAAAGGAAAAAGTTCCACAAAATAAGAGAGTTTTTACCTATAGTTTGAGAAATTATCATGTTTAAAAAGTTATTTTACAAATAAATAAAAGTAGATATAAATACAAATAAATAAAAGTAGATATAGGAAATTAAAAAATAATTTTCATTGTGAGGGTTTTTGCAATAAAAAAATAACTAATATCAAAGTAATATTACCGATGTATACTGTTAATATACCGATGTTTAAGTTATTTTAACAAAAAAAAAAATATGTAATTTTTCGAACATAAAAGTCAAACAGAATTTGCCTAATTTTAGAGTAATGTTGCCGTAAAACATATCACCCTACAGATTTAGGCAGGAAGAGAAAAAAGAGTGCAATTTCATACGACAAATATTTGCAAAATTACAGATATATTGAGAAGAAATGCATTCGCCGTAAAAAGCCTTTTAAATACAAACAGATAGTATATAGAAAATGGAAAAAAAGAACATAGGATTAGAGTCACCAAAAATATATTCCTGTAAGCTTTTCCAACATATATGTGTTTATTTTATTATTTTGTTTATTTTTTTATATCTGTTATTTATGATTTTGTAATACAGTGGTATAAATCTATGTTTTCATTTAATTGCAGATTTCCAGAAGATGCTGTCTAGAGTACAGCGAAATATCGAAAATTATTCATAATATAAAACAAAAACATTTTATGAAACTGACCTCGAGCTTGAATATTTAAAAATTATATTACAACAAAAAGGTCGATCATAAACAAACATTATTATTAATTACATTTTTTATTACACTAGAATTAAGTGAAAAATCTATAAATCTGAATAATTAATTAAATGTGTTACACACCCAGCAAAAATATTACTTTGTAATGAGTACTCCTTACCTTCAGCATTATTTTCTAATAAAAATAATAAATTACCTATAATAGGTTACTTTTTAAATTATAATGAGTCATTGTTAATAGTTTAAAAAGCTTTATTTATTAATCTATATTTTATTAATTTATGTTTATTTTAAATTTAGGCCTGCATTAATAGTTGTTTCAATTTAACTACAGTTTAATAAAACAAATTAAGACAAGTTATAACCATACGATTATTTCCAGAAATGTTGCAGTTCGTGTTTAAGCAATCCACGACAAAATAAAAAGCGTTAATTAAAATAATTCGTTGATGTTTATGTTGTTCAAAAAATTTGTTTGCTGGGTAGATTATATGCTAATTCAACAATAGACGGCGCACCGAAATCGAAATACACAAACCAGTATGGTTGTATTTCAAAGAGCATATAGTAATATTAATCAAAAGTTTTCACCGTTGTATATATTGGCGCATAATCATATTTAAAATAAAGTATACTTTAGGAGTTCTAAAGTCCACTTTTCTTAAAAGTAAATATATAAGATTTTGAATAATATTTATTAAGTTAACACATTTTTAATAATAAAAAAAACACTTTTCTATCCTTTTTTATAAAGTTTTTCCTTTTCACATTTTGCAATTGCAAATCTTTTATTTACACACTTTTCTTTTTTTTTCGGATAATATAAAATCAGCTGATCAATGTTGCCACTTGCTTATTTTTTAGTACAAAATGTATGCGGGCATTTGGTACATTTGATGTGATACCCATTTAAAGCCGGTTCAACTTAAAACTGGCTTTAATTCTGATTATAGTTCCGTTCATTTACTCAATAATTTGTACAAATTTGAACAAATTTTTATTGGATGTCGTTCGTTTATACAAATACTCAGTGAACATAAAGAAAATAGAGAGAATAAAGTAACAGTTTGATGTTGAGAGTTCTTCTTCTTTCTTCAAATTTTTACTGGACAAATTATTGCCAGCAAGAATTTACAAGCAGAAAAAACATATGATTGAAAAATATGTATGTGATATATTTTTGTTAATACAAATAAAAATGTTTTACAACTACGTTGTTTTATGCAAAGCATCAAATATTGTTAAATGAATTATAGAAAAGATAATTCTAAAATGTTTCTGCTTAAGATTTTACAACAAGAATCCTCTTTTTTTAAATCGACCTGTTATAATTTATTTTTGCATTTGGTTTTACAATCAGCTGTTTAACAAACTTCTAAATTATTGCTAATTTTCCGTTCGCGTACTTTTTTTGAAAATTTTCATTTTGAGAGTAACATAACTGTGTTATGAATAAAAGGTTTGGGAATGCTTTAAAACTTTTTATCGACCTTTAAAGATAATGAAAATATTAGAATTCAGAATTTATAACAGAGCGGCACAAAGGCACTTTAACACTATTATACTGTGAAACTATATAGACGACGAAATTGTGTTCAGCGATAAGGCTCATTTTGGGCTTAACAAAATTGCCGCATATGGAGAGAAACCAATCCACAACAGACCCTACAGACTCCATTACATCCAGAAAAATGCACCGCTTTTTGGGGTTTACACGCTAAACCTTGGAAATCGTTACCGCACCATGCTCAATGAATTTTTGTTTGAAAATATGGATGACATTGATCCGGCGAGATGCGTAACCTTCGACTTATTGAAATCAACATTTGGCGATAAGTTGATTTCGAGAAATGGGCCTGTCAATTGACCTGCAAGGTCGTGCGATTTGACACCTCTCAATTATTTGTTGTGGGGTCACGTGAAGTCGCTGGTTTATGCTGATAAGCCAGCACCAACTAACACTTTAAAACGTGGTATTCGTGACATACGGGCACCAATTCTCGAAAAAGTGACCCAAAAATGGACGTCATGAACACAGTGGCCAAATCATTTTCAAATGTTAATGCCATGTATTGATGCCTCGAATAACAAAATATTTTGGATTAAAGTTTTATTGTTTGTGTTATTTTTTACAATTTAAAATTCTATTGGGCTTAAAAAACACTCTTTATATGCAAAACAGTAGAGTATGCAGCATATCAATGCTCATTAAATATTAAAAATGGGGATGTAGAACAAACTCGATGCCGAAACATTAGATATGATACAAGATATTGAAAAACGGATTTCGGAATGAGAAAGAGGATATTTACGATATATGTATATAATCCATTTCTATCTCATTTTTTTAAAAAATGATCAGTGGGTGAAACCAAAAATAAACTAACGAAATGCATATTTTAAAATTCTAAATGTATAGTTTAATATTTTTAATCCGTATTTAATGTACATTAAATGAATCTTTAAATAACAACCTATTTATGTTTTGGGTATGAGATTCTTAATGAGATGTACTATCGCTTATGATATTTTTTTAAATGTCTAATTCATGCAGCCCCTAAGTAAATAGCTAAAGAGAGACGTGTTGCTGATATATTTTTTGTTTGCTTACTGAGCGCCCCGGTAGGCTAGTTGGTAGCGTGCTAGCTTATCCCGCCAGAGGCTCTGGTCTGTTTTTGCTACAACGAGCCGATGGCCTTTGTTGCTAGTGCTCGGTTAGGGTATTAGGATATAATTTGTAATTATATGATTAATATAAAATAAATAAATAAATGTTTGCTTACTTAATTGTGCTTAAGTAAAATTATTTATACAATAATGCTGTATAAATAATTCTACATATCAAAGAGAACAATCTAAAACTTTTTTTCAAGTTGACAATAAAATAAGCGTGTGCTTGAATATAAGTAAAACTTCAAGTAAAATATCGGCCCATATCTTGAAAAATTGAGTTGAAAATCATTATGACTTAAATTATGAGAAATATGTTAAAAACTTATCATTACAATCATATATTTATTAAAAATAAATACTATCAATTGGGCAATTCATAGTGGGTATTGTACCGTTGTACCTGTTGTATTGTGTATTACTTTACAATAGTATAGAATTGTTGTTGGTAATTTACACTTTAAAATCTGATACAACTTTACAATTTTAATTGCTGTGTTTATTAAATGTTGTATTGTGTATCATAACATATTATTCTCAAGTGACTGCAATTTTTTCGCTTTCGCTTTCACCAACATTTTGAATTTTAATTTTGTTTTTCTTATAAATGTACAAAAATGAATTTATTTCAACTGTATGAATTAATAGTGGTCTTATTTACCTTCACCGAAGGAATAATATCTACACTAAGTTTCTAATTTCTCTAACTACATTGAATCAATTTTTGTTTTTTTACTAAATATCAATAAATTAGTATTTAGTTATTGTTAAAGGAAAGATCCAAAAATAAATATATAAATCACATATACGAAAATGGCTTAGTGTATGAATTAATAGTGGTTAGGGCTCGTATTCATACTAGAAACTAAATTTTTAATTTTATATTCGTCAATTTTATTCTATTCTTCCAAAATTGCAGTTTTTAACGAAGAAACATCAGTAAACTGTCGATTTTCTGATTGCACTTTATTCGGCCAATCCAAAACTGGACTATTTTTTTGTAAAAACCAATTTTTTGTTGCATTACTTGTGTGTATAGCCGCGTTGTCTTGCTGGAAAATGTATGTTTTTGTTGGATTTCTTTCCAAGAAAGGAACCAAACTCATTTCCAGTGTTCTAATGTACTCAATGCTGCTCATTCTACATGAAACAAATTGTAACTCCAATGTTCCATTAGAACAAAAAGCGCCCCACACCATTAGAGACGTACACCTAAAATTTCTATTTGAAAACGTTACTGGCTCTTTCCGTAAGTCTCTCCAATACCCTCGTTTGCCATCTGGGCCATCGGAATTCCACTTTTTTCATCGGAGAATATTACCTAAGACAATTTTTTTTATAATTTTGTTCTTCATTTTTATTCCGGATTCCTTCCAAAAAACAACCTACCTGATCCCATGTTGAGACGGGCAAAGCTTAACCTAGCATCAATGTGTCATGGTAAAAGTCTTGGAACTTTGTTTATTGTTGCACGAATAATATTTTCTTCCCGTTACACCAGATTTCATTCAAAAAATTTTGCACTACACGAAGACTTCGTCCCAATCTTCTGCCAATTTCACGCAATTTTACGTTTTCGGCTTTAAAAGCCAAAATTTGACATTTTTCAAGGTCAGTTAATTTTATTCCACGTGGCATTAGTTGACCGAAAAATAAACGTTTTAATATGTATCCGATTTACCTAATAGTTAAACAACTACTGACCTAATTTACATTTTTTTTTTGCAAAATGACGTTTTAATTATGAAACATGAAATAGCGAAATATTCTCCAAAAATATTACAAGAACAATAATCACAATACTGCATTTTTTATCACTCTATAGAAAATCAAAAGCAGAGTAATTCATCTAAAGAGACTTTAGAGATTCGGTAAATATTAAAAGAGATATATTAAAAAATTAATTGGCGTTATAAATATGCATTGCAGGTATACCCTTGTTTACAGAATATGTAGTTATGTGCTTATTTGTAGTGTTGGAAAATAGTATATATTTAACAAACTGGCAACACAAAAAATTATGTTCAACAAATGGCATCTCACATTTTATATTAAATGTTGGTAGCATTGGCATTCACATCTGATTTTTATTTATAAAAATTAATAAAATGAGAAGAAGTAATTACACTCATAATTATCCATAGGTAAAATACACAGCAACTGTAGTTAATTTTTCCAAAGATTTGATTATTTTGACATTACGAAAAATTTTGTATATATACAATTGACATCGCAAATAGTAGCAAATTATTATTTCTTTATTTTACGAAATTTCATTAAAATACTAAACATATTTATAAATATATAAATATTTTGTTAAAACGCAAAATAATTTTTTGCAAAAAACAAAATTTCGTTTGTATTATTTACGAAATTTCTAAACTTAAGAAAATTATTACCATGAGCTGAGTACGAAAATTTTGTGATGTTACAATTGTATACTAAAAATAATTTACGAAATCATTGTATTATTTATACAAAATTTATAATTTTATGAAATTTGTAATATACGAAAGTTTTGTAATAAAATATATTTGTATTTTTAAGCATGGATTATTATGAGTGTAAGGAACTGATCGGCACTCATAGCACACAGAGGCCGAATACAACACGAATGTCAACAAATCTCACAGCTATGAACACAAAGAATTCAATTATTTCATTCAGTCGCATGCCAACTATCAACAGAGCGAGTATATGCCGCTTTGTTGAAGAAATAAAGTACACTCTAAAAATTTGTTTTTTTTTTTGTTTATTGAAGGTATTTATTTTGTTTTTCGTTTATATTTTAAATTAAAAATGTGTAACGTTGAGTGGGAAAAATTATTTTTATTTTATTTAAATATATTAAATGAGTCAGAGTACCTTGTATGCAATCAAAAAATTATTATTATGAATTATTTTTCTTTTTTATAATAGAGAAAACAAAAACATGAACTATTTTAATTCAATGAATACGGATATTAATTCATTTATTAATTTATTCATTCATTTATCTAGAAAGATAAAATAATTTCTTACGGAGTAAAACGCCAATACATTCATATTTTCTCTTTCTTCAGACCCCTGGTGTAAGCACAGCTGATTAAAAAAAAATAAGTAGATAACCATCATTAAAGGGTGTTCACCGTGCCCAGAGGTCATTTTTAATTTTATAACCAAATAACCTGATAACAAACCTACCGTGAAGGACCTTTATGTTTTTACAAATGACGGTTCACAACAAAATATTTGTATAGTGTATTTCAATACAACATACAAAAGACAATACCGGTTGAACATTTCACAAACATATTCCCTACTTTTAAAAGCCTAAACATTATTTAAAAAATAAATTAAGAAAAATTAAAAAATTTAATATATAATTGCAATCTAATAATTTGGTTTAACAACTTACCATTCCTCTTTTAAATGGTCTATTGTTTTGTGTCCACTTAATTTCCGTATCCGGTACAGAACCCTCCACTATGCATGTTAGATTGTATTGAGTGCCCGTCGAAAACACTTTTTGCTTATTTGTCATATTAACAGATGTTGGTTTAACTACAGAAAAAGAATTTTCACACATAAGTATAATATTTTTTAATTACAATAATTTAATAAAAAACTTATTGAATCTTTTGAATTGATCTTAACTACAATATGCATTTAAAATTCATTATTAGAATAATAAAAATTAAAATAAAAGAATGTGCAATATATTACCAAATATGTTGGCAAAATATTGTGGCCACAACAGCATGCAATATACAGCATTGTCACGCAATGGCGTTATTATGAATAGTTTTTACATTTGAGGTATATATTTATTTGGCACCGCATTAAAGACAATAAATGTTTTCTTTTTGGAACAAAAATCTCTTACAGATATGGCAAGATACATATAATATTTTTGATAATATTAAATTGCCCACATTTCTTAATATTCAAACTTAAGTTGAAGCAACATATAATAGCTGATGCAATATTTAATAATATCCAATTTGATATTCTTTTACATCTGCTCTGAGGCTGGTAGCTAAAGCCCGGGATTGCGCGGAGTCCCCAGATGATTACCTGGAGTCCCCATATTTACCATGTCCCTGGCTAAAACTCTAAAATGTACCTTATCAATGAGTTAGCTCATACTTCAGGTAACAAATATTTCAGGTTTCTATCTAAATCGGTGTGGGCAGGCCATCGACGGGGAGGCTTTTCTTCTTGTTGCCCCTTCCCGTAGGAATTGTCATAACTCTCACCTGGAAGGATTTCTACGCCGGAGGAGGAACCTAATACCAATTTTCAACTTCCTAGGTCTAGTGGTTTAGTTAGGTCGGTAAGGGGGACAAATACTGTTGTGAATAAATGAATTGCAGTTCTTATTTCCCTTGTACCTCAACTTCGTACACACATTGCAGTACTAATACTTATTACTTTGTAACACAACGCTGCTTTGCTATTGCTATTACTCTTTTGTATGCTTATTAAACTTTAGTCTTATAATAAATCTTAAACGAACAGGTTATGGGCCACATGTCGCGCGAGTAATAAGACAAGTTTTTTCGATTTAAAAATAAAAATTAAAAATGGCGCACACACCAGGAACACTTCTATGGAGACATTACGCGGACGGGAAAGTTTTGATGTTTGGAAAAGACAAGCAAAATCGTGTCTGGTGATAAAGAAATGCTGGTCAGTGGTGGCAAATGGTATTGTCGGAGCGGATGATACGAAGCTAGATGAGTGTGCATTGGCTGAACTCACATTGATGGTGGACCCAAGCAATTATGGGCATATCGCAACGGCAAAAACTGCGAAGGAAGCGTGGGACGCACTCATGAATGCGTATGAAGACACGGGATTAACCAGGAAGGTAGACCTGTTAAGCAGTTAGTGAACATTAAACATGAAAAGTACAGTTCCATGCAGGCGTATGTAAATGAATTTGTCATCATAGCATCGTTAATGTTAGCCGGGTTGCCTGATGAATTTAAACCATTGGTGATGGCAGTGGAAAATTCTAAGGAAAAATTATCAGTCGATGCAGTGAAAAATCTACTTTTGCAAGATGCAAAGTTTGATCACAGAACAGAAAACGAAGCTGCTTTGTATAAAAAGAACCTTAAAAAAATTAAAAAACCATTACAGTGTTATAACTGTTAAGAATTTGGGCATATTGCAAGAATTTGCCAGAATAAAAGTAAAAACAACAACAATGATAACGGTTCATTTAAAAGAGTTGAGAAACACAGGAAAAATGCCGCAACTACACTTATAGCAAAAACAAGCAAAAGTATGAATGTATGTGTTGAAAAAGAAACAGCAGAAAAAGAGAAAGAAACAAATTCTGTTTGCTGGTACGTTGACAGCGGCGCTAGCAACCACATGATGTGTGAAAATAAGTACATATACAACAAACATAAGGTAGAAAACAAAAAAGTACTCATAGCAAACAACAGTGAACTTTGTGTACACTGCGCTGGCGACGTTGATCTCACAATAGTATGTGAAAAAAAGAACAAAAACATAACCATAAAGGACGTTGAATTTGTACCAAATTTGTGTGCAAATATGTTGTCTGTTAAACAAATGACAGAAAGTGGAAAGAAAATAATTTTTGAAGATAAAAAGTGCAAAATTTTTAATTCGAACTGCTACGGCATACAATGGTCTTTATCGTTTGGATAGCAAAGCTCGCTTTAATAAAAAAGTTTTTCCGGCTAAAGAAAATTTTAACTTGTGGCATAGGCGAATGGGTCATATATGTGATAAAAGTTTGAATGAAGTGAAGTCGGCAAACATTGGCATCAATTTTAGCTCAGATAATGATGGGCGATACTTAACGTGTGTCAAAGGTAAGCAAACCAGAAGACCTAATAAGGAGATTGGCACAAGAGCCACAGAATTGCTACAACTGGTGCATTCTGACGTTTTAGGACCATTAAGCACACACTCGTTCTCTGGCGCAAGGTATTTGGTCACGTTTGTGGACGATTTTTCCAGAAAAGTTTTTTTTATCCTCTGAAAATGAAATCTGAAGTTTTTAATGTTTTTGTTGCTTTTAAGCAAATGGCTGAAAACCAGTGTTCCACAAAAATTAAAACTTTACGCACTGATAATGGTGGGGAGTATTTGAGCAACAAATTTTCCAGTTTCTTGAAAGACCATGGTATTGTACATCAAAAGACGTGTCCATATACACCAGAGCAGAATTGTGGTTCCGAAAGAATAAACCGCACACTAGTAGAGCGAATTAGGTGCATGCTTATCGACAAGCGAACACAGCTTGTTATTTAATTAACAGAATTCCGTGCAGAGGTGAAAATTGTACTCCAGAAGAAAAGTGGTCTGGCGTCATCCAAATTTAAAACATTTAAAGGCATTTGGTTGCCCAGTATTTGTACACATTCCAAAGGAAAAACGTCGCAAGTTAGAGTCAAAATCCATTGAGTGTATTATGGTAGGATACAGTTCAGAGAGCAAAGCCTACAGGTTGTTTAACCCTCAAGATGAAAACATTGTAATAAGTCGTGACGTGGTGTTTCTAGAAGAGAATAAAGCAAACTTCAAAACAGCAAATAAAAACGTATGTGTCGAATTGGTTGATGGTGAAGATAATGTCAATCCCGGGGAGCGTAATAGCTGTAGTGAATTGACATCTGAAGACAACAATCAACGGGCTGATGAAAACGACTGCAGTAGTAGTGCAAGTACATATGATTCAGAGGAATGGTCATTGACCCAACCACCTGCCGAAAATTATGAAGAAGTATGGAGTCCAAATAGCTATGAGCGGAGAAATGTACGTGTTGGCGAAGATGTTCGTCGTTCAGAGCGTATTGCAAACAGAGCTCCACATTCTCAACTATTTTGTGCTATGCAATTCGTTTCTGGGGATCCAGTCAGCGTGGAAGAAGCCATATCAACAGCCAACTCCGCTAAGTGGAAGACTGCAATGCAACAAGAATACGACTCACTGATAGCTAATAATACGTGGGTGCTAACGGAACTACCACAGGGAGAAAAGGCGATAAAATCAAAATGGGTGTTCAAAACAAAAACAGCTGAAAACGGTAACCAACCACGTTTCAAGGCAAGATTGGTTTTTCGCAGCGCAGGGGGATAGATTTCAATGAAACTTTCGCTCCAGTTGTGAGGTATGAGTCACTCAGATATTTATTTTCTTTGGCAGTAAAATATGACATGCACATTCACCAAATGGACGCAGTAAGCGCATATTTAAATGGAAATCTTAAAGAGCAAGTTTACATGGAACAACCCGAAATGTTTAATGATGGTACGGAAAAGGTTTGCAAACTGGTGAAATCAATTTATGGTCTGAAGCAATCCGGTAGAGTGTGGAACGAGACAATCAACAACGAACTAGTCAAGATGGGGTTTACTAGAGGTGAAGTGGATCAGTGCATCTACTACAAGATAACAAATGGGCAGATGATGTACGTGGCTATATATGTAGGCGATGTCATAATATTTTCGAATGACCTCACGTCCACAAAATTATTAAAGAAAAAACTGGCGTCTATATTTAAAATGAAAGACATTGGGGAAATATCTTCTATCCTTGGTTTGAGAGTTACCCGAAAGAAAGGGTCAATAAAGATTGATCAATCCCAGTACATATCTGATGTGCTAACTCGTTTTGGAATGGATGATTGCAATCCGGTGTCAACCCCTATTGACTATAATCAAAAATTGTCTACAACCATGAGCCCAAAAGATGATGAAGCAAAGCAGAAGTATCACAAATACCATATATGCAGGCTATAGGGTGCTTGCTGTTTGCTGCACAAATTTCAAGACCGAACATATGCTATGCCGTGAACCTCCTAAGCCGTTTTGGATCGAACGCAGGTAAGCCTCATTGGGAAGCCGTGAAAAGAGTAATGAGGGACTTAAAGGGCACAATTAGCAAAGGAATTGTGTACAAAAAACAAGTAGACGACAAAATTAAAGGCTATTGTGATGCTGATTGGGCCGGCAACGTGGATGACCGCAAGTCAACAACCGACTAAGTTTTTACGTACCAAGCTGGTGCCATATCATGGGCCACTAAGAAACAAAAAACCGTGGCATTGTCATCGACGGAAGCCGAATTCATGTCTTTAACTGCAGCAATCCAAGAATCAGTATGGATAAAACGCTTGGAGGGTGAACTGAGCCCAAACTCGGAAAGCAGAATGGTTTTATTTTGCGACAACAAAGGAGCTATCCAGGTCGCTCTAAACAACAACTACTCACATAGAACGAAACACGTTGACATAAAAGCCAAGTTTATTCAACAGAAAATTGAGGGAAAGGAAATTGTTTTGCAGTATCTAAACACAGATGAAATGATTGCTGATGTTTTCAACAAGGCTGTAACCCCCCAGAAGTTAAAGTATTTTGCTGATAAGCTTGGACTTTATTAACTAATATTTTTTTTATATGAATTTGAATTGAAATGTAATTATTTTATTTTGAAAGTTGATTTACATGGGAAATGCGAATATTGAATTTGAGATTCATCATTCAGGGAGAGTGTTGTGAATAAATGAATTGCAGTTCTTATTTTCCTTGTACCTCAACTTCGTACATACATTGCAGTACTAATACTTATTACTTTGTAACACAACTCTGCTTTGCTATTGCTATTACTCTTTTGTATGCTTATTAAACTTTAGTCTTATAATAAATCTTAAACCAACAAATACTACCTTTTTTTGCCCCTCCCCATTGGATTTTTCAAAAAACCCCTCTTAGCTTATGTCGACGCCAGAGGGGGAACCTTTATCTATGTCGGAGGTAAAACCTCTAATTTTCAACATCCTAGGTTCAGCAGTTTTGGCAATCCTTCAAGGGGAACATTTCCCCCTTTTTTTTCTCACCCCATAGGACTTTCAAGGACCAAATCTTAGCTGCTGTTTACGCCAGAGAATGAACCTTCATACCAAATTTCACCTTTGGAAGAATGCATATATGAAGAATAAAATTTTAACATTCATGATAAATTATCAAGAATGAAAATTTTTTTGTTTTATGCTCACATTTGAAAATGAATAGCTAAGAGTTTTTTGAATTTTAAGTATACATAAATGAATACATATGTTTTTTCTTTTATGTACATATCCGTGAGTTCATATACATTATTTCTATTGGTTATTTTTATCGTATGTGTTCGTGTTCGTATGTGATAAGATCTCTTTGTTTTATTTTCTTATATTCATGTGTGAAATGAAAAAAAATAAACAATTATTTTTTCACAATTCGTGTCACGAAAATGGCCATTTTACAAAATGGCGAATATCTCAGAAGCATAGCAAGATACCGCAAAACGGACAAAATTTTTGAAAAGCTCGACAAAGTTGGTTCGATTGAATAGATTCGGTAGCTCCGCGAAGGATTCCATGGAATTTTTATAAATCAGCTACAGGTTGACTATTTTTTTTATCAATTTATATGATAATATCCGATAATACAAATTTCGTTTCCCGTTCCATTTCTTCGCATACAAATGGGTCACCCTGTGGCTGTTTTTTAAAAGTAGATCCCTCAGGATGTCTTCCGAAACTGACCTATTTTTATTATTGCAGTATAATAATACTCTAACTGAGCAAATATTTTGTTCGTTTTGCCCTATCTTGCTTAGTTTTCTAAATACCGGCCATTTCAAAAAATTTCCATTCATTAAAACTTAATTAAACATGTTCAAGTATTGTAACAGAAGCACGATGTACATGTATGTATATGCATGATGTACCATGTACCCATAATGTACATGTACGTATACAAGTTATATGTGAAACACATATGGCAAACCCAATGGACCAAACCCAATGGAACATTTGACAATTAATCAATAGGTTGATCGATTATAATTATTCTTTATATTACAGACTTTTTTGGTTGTTTGTGACCAATGTTTTTTCTTAACTTAGATTTATAAGGTGTTATCTCACGGTGAATAATTTCTTTTAATTTGTAAATAAAAATCAATTTATTTCATATTAACGAGTTAAAGTTCTGTGATACTAGGCTTAAGCTTAACCCGTGATTTTATTCAATTTAATTTTTATTTATTTATAATTATATGTAATGATGTCCAGTTTATTACACTAGGTCACAAATAACAAACTTTTGTCTGTTATTTGTTTCTAGCATACTTTTTCTCATGGATTTGGACCTACTGAACACGAAAATGAATTTTAAAAATTTTTCTGTCGATTGGTTTGCGAGATACAAATTTTTTAATTTTTTTTTTTTAATTTTTGGAGGTACACTTACTATTTTGAGCATATCTTTAGTCTTCTTTGACCTATTTTATCCTACTACTACTCAAATTAAAGACAATTGAGCCGTCTACAACTTATTCTCAGAAAATTTTCAAATCGGGTTAGTAGTTTTGATGTTGGCGGCTTAAAAAGGTTAAAAAACTGCGTTTTTTTAGTAAAAATGTGGCTGAAAAATTCATATAAAAATTCATATAAAATGTAAAACGCGATGTTAACAGCGATTTTAATTTTTTTACGTATAGCTGACACTTTTCCAAAGAAAATAAGCCCTTACTTAACAAAATCTGATGACAAATGGCCGACTTATTATTTTTTTGGTAAACGACCGAAATTCCGCTATTTCACGATTTTTTGATTTTCATTATTTGCACAGCTTACCTACCCAACGCAAACGAATAAATACATTTGAACTTAATTTAAAATAAACAAAGTAGTCTTCGTATATTTTTTTTTAATTTATTTACAGCACTACATGCTCATACATATTTAAACATAAGGAGACACGGTTATCAATTGCATTTCAAAACTGTCTGTGAAAGTGTAAAGAAGTTAATATTTAGAAAACGCAAGGAAGACAATGAGTAAAAGACTACGTGTGTTCGAGTGTTTGAACGATCCAGACAATTTCTGCAATGTTTGTGGCCAGTTTATAAAAAAAAATCACGCACACAAGTTTACTCCAGCAGTACAATTGCACTATTTGAATTATTTTGGTATTTCACCAAATATCACAGAACCATGGACACCTAAGTCGCTGTGTGATCTTTGCTATATAATCTTAACCAACTGGGCAGCTGGCGGAAGGTAAGAATTTTTATTTAAACACATTATACATAGCGAATATAGTAATTTATTTTAATTTTAGCCGCCATATGAAATTCGATACACCAATGATGTGGAAAAAGCCGCTATGCCATTCCACAGACTGTTATTTTTGCCTCACCACAAACAGTGGGGTAGGAAGATTTTTTAAATGGAACTACGCTCAAGTGGGATCGTTTGCGCTTCCAGTACCACATTCGCATGATGTGCCATATCCAGTGTGCCCTGGTGCATCTCTTCAAAAAGCAGAATCGTCAGAAGAAGAGTCTGAGTCAAATGCAAGCGAATTTGAGCCGGGTGCAAAGCGAAAATTACTGTCACAGGCCGAACTAAACGATTGGGTGCGCGATTTTGGTCTCACTAAGGAGAAATCCGAACTTTTTGCGTCTCGGATGATACAGTGTGGATTTGCGGCTTCAGAAGTGAAAGTATCAGCGTACAGAAACCGTCACAAGGAGTATGCAAAATTTTATACAAAGAAAGACCAAATATGTTTTTGCAGCGACATTTCAGGCTTGTTCCAAGAGCTTCACCAAATTCACAACCCCAACGAATGGAGGTTGTTTATTGACAGCAACAAAGAGAGCTTGAAGGCAGTTCTCTTACATAATGGGAATGAAAAGCCATCTGTTCCTATTGCTCATGCGGTTCATTCAAAGGAGAACTATGAAACTATGGACATTTTGCTGAAATGCATAGAGTATAGGAAATACAATTGGAAAATATGCGCCGACCTTAAAGTTGTGGCCATTCTGTGTGGACTCCAAGGAGGCTATACGCGACATTGCTGTTTTCTGTGCCTTTGGAATAGCCGCGCTGATGATCAGCATTATATAAAAAAAAAAATGGCCGGTACGAACGAAACCTGTAGTTGGAGAAGCGAATGTTCAGCGCAAACCACTAATAGAGAACCGTGAAAATATAATACTTCCGCCGCTGCACATAAAATTGGGTTTGATTAAAAATTTTGCCAAAAAATTAGACAAAGAAGGTGAAGCTTTTGCCTATTTACGGTCAATTTTCCCTTACCTTTCGCTGGCAAAAATTAAAGAAGGAGTCTTCGCAGGACCCGAGATAAAAAAAATGTTGAAAGATGAAAAATTCCCAAAGCTGTTATCACCCATCGAAGCCGCAGCATGGAATTCCTTCAGGCTTGTTGTGGAAAACTTTTTAGGAAACAACAAAAGCCCGAATTATAAGGACATAGTTGAGGATCTGGTAAAGAACTATGAAGCCATGGGAGTGCACATGTCACTTAAAATACACTTTCTGGATTCTCATTTGGATTTTTTCCCTGAGAATTTAGGAGACGTGAGCGACGAACACGGCGAGCGCTTTTATCAGGAATTGAAGGCTATGGAACGACGCTATCAGGGCAACTATGACACGGCTATGATGGGTGACTATATTTGGACCCTAATACGTGAGACCGATTGCAGCGAATACAAAAAACAAAGAAGAAGTCAGCAGTTTTTCCACATGGCATAAAATGTACACTTATATCTTTGTTTTTACTCATTTTTTTGTGCGTTGATTTGCTTAATTTAATTAGTTAGTTTAATTTCGTTAGTTTAGCTAATTGTGCGATACATTGAGCATGTAGTGCTGTAAATAAATTAAAAAATAATATACGAAGACTAATTTGTTTATTTTAAATTAAGCTCAAATGTATTTATTCGTTTGCGTTGGGTAGGTAAGCTGTGCAAATAATGAAAATCAAAAAATCGTGAAATAGCGGAATTTCGGTCGTTTACCAAAAAAATAATAAGTCGGCCATTTGTCATCAGATTTTGTTAAGTAAGGGCTTATTTTCTTTGGAAAAGTGTCAGCTATACGTAAAAAAATTAAAATCGCTGTTAACATCGCGTTTTACATTTTATATGAATTTTTATATGAATTTTTCAGCCACATTTTTACTAAAAAAACGCAGTTTTTTAACCTTTTTAAGACGCCAACATCAAAACTACTAACCCGATTTGAAAATTTTCTGAGAATAAGTTGTAGACGGCTCAATTGTCTTTAATTTGAGTAGTAGTAGGATAAAATAGGTCAAAGAAGACTAAAGATATGCTCAAAATAGTAAGTGTACCTCCAAAAATTAAAAAAAAAAATTAAAAAATTTGTATCTCGCAAACCAATCGACAGAAAAATTTTTAAAATTCATTTTCGTGTTCAGTAGGTCCAAATCCATGAGAAAAAGTATGCTAGAACCAAATAACAAAATGGCTGTTGCCTAGTGTTATTAATAAATAAAATTTTATTCAATATGCCAGACGATGTAACAAAAAATCATTTGAAATAAATTTATGCTCCTGAAGAAGTTTGAATAAAGCAAACGAAACGTTGAGCGATAATATGAAATAAATTGATTTTTATTTACAAATAAGAAGCAATTATTGACCAAAATAGCCCGTGAGGTAACACCTTATAAATTATTCTTTATAATTATTTTGCCCGGTACTGTACTGAAAAGATATCATATTTCATTGATATCAAACGGAAACTTTTGCATGGTGCTTTAAGCCACTATTTTAACTTTTGAGTAAACAATTTTCAAATCGTATGATTAGTTTTTCTAATTGATTTTGTTTATCAGCATTTGTTAAAGACAGTTCAACGATTTGATCAAAGCTATAATGTTTAAAAAAAAAAAAGACAAAATTCAAAAAAATAAAAAGGGTTCCTACCCGGATTTGCCGGCGCCAATACGCGCCACTGGCTTAATAATAAATATTTAGCAAATGAATGCTAGTGTTAGAAAGCAGGTGAATGCTTTCTAAAATAAAAATGCCGATTTGAAGGCAAGATCAAAAGTGATGATTTATTTTGAAAAATGCATTCCTTATAAATAAAAATAACGGTAGTTTTTCAAACTAACTATTAAAACAAAATTGAGAAACTTATAGTAAATTAAATGAGAGACTTATACTAAATTATGTTACTAATGTTTGTAATGTAAAATAAATTGGAATAAGCAAGAGTAATCTAATATACTAATTCGAATAAGAAAGAGTACAATTTTGAGTATTAAGAAATTTATGAATAATAGTAAACATATGTACATACGCATGTATATAGTCATTTAGTCAAACGACTTCATTCCTTTTCCACCCAGCTTTTTGCTTTTAACACATTCCATATGTCTGTTAGAACGACAGACATTGAAATGTGATTACTTTGTTGTGTGATTATTTGAACACTTGTAGTTGAGGAATTTTTCTAAGCGTGAGATTCTGCTTACATGGCAGAATCTGCTTTTCTTTTTAAGTAGTTTTAAGATTTGAAATAAAAATAAAAGGCAGTTCTAATAAAGCAACGAAAAGATAAAGAAGTTTTATTAGTTCCCTAAACTTAACTGGCGATGAGGAAACCAAGGAAAAAAATTTGAGGAAATTTTTTTTTTTCAAGCAAGAATTATAAATTAACACAGCACTACGAAACTGCTTCAAACAAAAAATAACAAGAAAACCCGAAAAAAATATTTAAAAACAAATTAGAGATCTTGAGAGTTAAAAACTTGAGAGTTTTTCATAACACAAAAAAAATCATGAACTGCTAATAAAAAATAGAATCCGTTTAATTAAAGTTTAACACAAAAAACTATATACTCAATAAATTTAAATGAAACAAAAAATAACAAGAAAACCCAAAAAAAAATATTTAAAAACAAATTAGAGATCTTTAAAAACTTGAGAGTTTTTCATAACACAAAAAAAATAATGAACTGCTAATAAAAACAGAATCCGTTTAATTAAAGTTTAACACAAAAAAAATATATACTCAATAAATCTAAATGAAAAAAAAATCAAGAAGGCAAAAGAAAAAAACAAAAGCATATTAACACCTAGGGAGGTGAGGAAATTTAATGTTGATTACTTTAGATTAAAACTTATGAAAATGGTGGTCATGACCTATGCGAATAAGTCGCTGATTATAGCAATAAAGATCCCAGTCGACTTTTTTGTGACTGACCTAAAATTGATAACCCCACCGCCAAACGACAGATACTTGGAGATTGATGGGGAAGACGAACTTGTAGTTACAATAGATAACGTGACCTACACGTACCAGGACAATTTGATTTTTGATGACCTCAAACGAAGTGAAAATTGTGTTCTGGAGAAGAATTGTAAATTAAGGTATAACAACATGGAAAACATTCAAGTCATTGATGATGACCTAATTTTAATTAAGAACGCAAATAATACCAAGTTAACACAAAATTGTGATAAAAGAAATTTTGTAATGAACAAAAATTATTTTATAAACTTTTACAATTGTGAACATAGAATATTGAATAAAAGTTTTGTAAACAAAAAAACTACTGTTGAAGAAAAATTTATCTATCCAAATAATGATTTGTCAAATGTATTTTTTGAAGAAAAAATTAATTTTGAGAAAATAAGACTTAATCAATTTGAAAATATTAGACAGATTGAGGAATTAACATATCACAAAAATGTGTCGTATGGTATGAACATAATTGTTATTGTATTATTAATGATTTTGATTATATTATATATAACTTGTAAAAAATGTAGAGAAAATGGAAATAAAAATTTGAATGTGAACATTGAACTGGAAACTCATCCCACAAACTCTCATTCAACAGAGACTGTTGAATCTGGGGGTGGAGGAGTTATATGGGCCACTAAATAAAGTGAATCCAACTTTATAGAATAAATAAATATGAAACATTGTTTTTTATTAAAGCAAACTAATTTTATTATTGTAAATAAAATTGAGAAAAATTTGAATCCAACTTTATAGAATAAATAAATATAAAACAATTTTTTTTTATTAAAGCAAACTAATTTTATTATTGTAAATAAAATTGAGAAAAATTTGAATCCAACCATAGAATAAATAAATATAAAACTATTTTTTTTTATTAAAGCAAACTAATTTTATCATTGTAAATAAAATTGAGAAAAATTTGAATCCAACTTTATAAAATAAATAAATATAAAACAATTTTTTTTTATTAAAGCAAACTAATTTTATCATTGTAAATAAAATTGAGAAAAATTTGAAGCCAACTTTTTAAATATAAAATAAATCTTTTGTTTTTGCAATTAGTGTAAACTAATTTCATCATTAGAAATAAAATTGTGGAAAATTTTAAATATATGCATTATAAACAACTTGACATAATATTAATAGTGAGTAAAGTTGAAGTGTACTTTATGAATGAAGAATATGCAAATAAAATATACAGTGCGTTACATTATAAAATACACTACAATATATAATACACTACAAAGCAGGGAATTTCACAACGAAATTCTTTGTTGCACCATTTAATTAAAAGGATAAAATTAATTTTAAGCAACCGTTGAACTTTTAGTCGAACTTCGGTGCCTAAGTATTTTTAAAATAGATTTGACGTTAGTTAAGATTTAGAAACTCACAACAGTGGTTTAAGACCGCAGAAACCAAAAAAGCTGTAATAAAAAGAAAATCTAAATTAAAATTAGTTTTTTTGTTTTATTTATTTTTGCTCCATATTAAACTTACACAGCTTATGTAAAACAAATTCACACATTTATGTACATTAGACCGAATCACATTATATGGGCAAAAAAAATATTAAAGTTGTACCCCCCTGAAAATTAACTTTGACATTTTTTTATTGTCAAAATATGTAGGCTCTAGCGATAATTTCCCGTGAGCTAAGCCGCGCCAAAAAAGGGTCCAAAAATGGCATTTCTTATGTATAAAAAATTCGGTAAACTCTTTTTGTCCAATGAACGACAAAATATAATAGACGTTTTTAAATTCTTCGATTCTGCATTAAAACATATACAAAATCTAACCACAGACTCGTGATAGCGAGATGTTTGTCAGTTTTTTGATGCTTTTCAATTCGATTTTACTGAAAATTTAAAGAACTTTGCCATTTTTTTTTCCGATTTTCACTTCTAATACATCGTTAGAAAGGTGTTTACCACCGCTTGGGATTTTAGTCAGAAATTAACCCTTAACTGCACTGTCTTACTTTTTTTTATTTTTTTTACACAATTGCTTTTCTTTTAAAAACACTTGGTAAATATTTGCCAGGAATTTTTGATATTTTTAATGTCAAATCTTTTTCAGAGTATCCTTGCCATTCGCAAAATACCGAGCGATATGTGCAAGTTGTGAGCCTATCGTGTTTAGCAGTTTTTGATAAAAATCCGCCTGCTTATATAACACGTAAGCAATACTCTTAACTAAATTCGCGAAAAGATTTTTTGATAATTTATTTTATTTTAATTGTTTTTTTTTTACTTGTTTACTTGCATTTTATTATTTGTTAAATTTTAATACTTCGATAATTTTTTTTTATTCTACTTACATGTTTTTACCTAAAACTTAAATATAAAAAATCTGTATAACCTTGAAAAATTTTTGTTCTGATTTTAGGAAAAAAAATAATAATTTTCTCATTTCTTGGTAAATAATATCTTAGCTTGGGGCACAGAAAAGTAAAGACTCAAAACCTACCAAAAAATATTGTTAAAAAATATCCTCAAAAAAATTTTGGCCATTAAGGGGTTAAATTATGTCACTATTTGATATAAAATAAACGTGTTTCCTAAACGAGATACACTTTTTGGAGTTAAACAACTGGTTTTTAATGATGTCGAAGTGAATTAAAACAAAAATTAAGACAGTGCAGTTAAGGGTTAATTTTTGACAAAATCCCAAGTGGTGGTCAACACCTTTATAACGACGTATTGGAAATGAAAAGCGGTCAAAGAATGGTTAAGTTATTTAAATTTTCATTAAACCGAATTGAAAAGCATCAAAAAACTGACCTAAACATCTCGTTTTCTCGAGTCTGTGGTCAGTTTTTTTAAAATGTTTTAATGCAGAATCAAAGAAATCCTAAATATCTATTATATTTGGTCATTCTATGGAAAAAAAATTTACAGAATTTTTTATTCATGAAAAATAGGGTATCAAAAAGGGTCCAACCTTTTTGACGCGGTTTACTCATAAAAGATGTCAAAGTTAGCTTTGAGGAGGGGTACATCAACAACTTTTTTTTAACTATCTAATTTAGATACATTCAGAATGATAGCAATTTTTTGGTATTCATTTTTAAATGCGAATGAAAATAAACTTTGGTGCTCCTATTAATTTGTGAAAAATTTTATAAAAATGTTACACATGAAAAATGTCCAAGTGTATGAAAACAAATCTCCCTTATTTTCTCATTTTTGTGTGAAAATAAAAAACAATATAAATAGTATCATACATGAACAATTTTTTTTGAATTTTCATACACGAATAGAACCAAACAGAACAAAAATTAAAATTTTTTTTCTGTGCATGAATGATAAATGAGTGAATATTTGGTACTTTGGTAAAATATTTATACATGGAAGACACATATAATTACCCATTGTGAATTGTTCTAAGTTCTTTGTATTCATAAATTCTGGTTTGTATGCCGTTAGCATAGATTTTTTTAAAAGTTGGCAACGCGAGAATTTTTATACCGCCGTTTCTGCTCCCACAACGTTTGCAAACTATGTCGCTATGTCATGGGAATAGCTTTATTGTACAAATTTATTTGAAAAATACCTTTTGTAATGTAAAATAATTTAAAAACAAAGAAATTATTAAAAAATATAAACTTTATAAGTTTTTTAATTATCAAAAAATACCACCAGTATTGGAGAAACAATGAAAGATGAAATTTATGGTCCAAGTGGAGAATGGCAAGGAGAAGTAGATATCAAATGAAAGGTATGGACTAGAAGAACCAGAAAAACTATCTTGCTAAGAAATCTATCGTCCAGTATTGCACTTTCCAGAGTGCATGAAGAAGTACATATCAAATGAAAGGCATGGACTAGAGGAACCAGAAAAACTATCGTCCAGTATTGGAGAAATACCATAAATTTCATCTGTATTTATTTCTCCAATACTGGGCGATAGATTTGTTAGCACGGTAGATTTTCTGGTTCCTCTAGTCCATACCTGTCGTTTGATATGTACTTTTTCTTGCCACTCTGAAAAGTGCACCTTTTTTTCCACTTGGACCATACATTTCATCTTCCAGCGTTTCTCCAATACTGGAGGATAGATTTCTTATCAAGGCAGTTTTTCTGGTTCCTTTAGTCCATACCTTTCGTTTGATATGTGGTAACTTCCTAGTTTCACCTTATTACATCTTCCAGTGATATTTGCTGATAATTAAAAGACATAAAGTTTATATTTTTTAATAATTTCTTTATTTTTCAATCAATTTACATTACAAATGTTACACTCAGAAAAAAAATTAGTAGAAAAATATGTAAACGGTTTTCAATCCCACTTTACTGTATTTGTACTGTAAATTATTACTTAGTAAATTTTTTTGCTATTTACATATTACAAATTACAGAATTTTCACAGAATATTTTCAAATTTTTGTTGCTAACTCAGAAATCATTTTACAATTTTTTGAAAACCGATTTGCTAAAATTAGCAAAAAAAAATTTACTAATTTTAAAAAAGTTGATATTGAAAGAAATGTTATTTTTGATAATTAAAACTTACACTCATGTCCAAAAATAGGACATTCACTTAAAATAGCACTAAAAACTTTTTTAGTTCTAAAAATCAGCCTTTAAAACCTTAAAATCCAAAAAATTTACTAAAAATATTTTTCTAAACAAAAATTTGCAAATGAATACAAAATGATAAATTCGTTTGTTTTAACTATTTTTTAGCCTTTGATTTTTTTTATTTTTGTCTAAAATATTGGCAGCCAGTCTAGACTGGCGTGTTTTTTGCTCGTTCCGTAATAAATTAAAAAAAATCGGTTATAAACTGTTAAACTAAAAATAAAATAGCGATCTGGACGCTTTATAAATGCACCAACCCGTGAAAAAGAATAAATTAAATTAAAATTAAAAGTGTTTAACAAAATAAATTGATTTAGTGCTTTATTCATTACTTGTATTGTTGTTGTTGTACAAACATAATTCAACAAGTATATGAGTTTACCCACATCTCCATTAAATGAGAGGAGACTCAGTGTAAATGGTAGAAATGCTTATTTTACAGAGCAGTGTTGAAAATGAAATTGCAAAAAATTGAAATGATCCGCAATACAATTAAAACTATTTAAGTGCCAAACCTACCCCCTCGCCTTGTAAATGTTTTCCTTACTCTAACAGAGTTTTTGCGCAAAATAAAACATATAAGGCTGTATCACCTACTTGCAGTTGTTTTCCAAGCAGTGACCCTAAAACTAGTAGTGATAATTCGATCGCCCCTACTTCTATGCTACAAAAAGTTCCATCTCCTATGAAGCTAACTTAAACTACAGTAGATATCCAGAAAATTAGAAACCCAGATATAAAAATGAAGCCTGTAAGTAGCAATGACAAAACAACTCCAAAATCTTCCCAAATTCATTTGGATAGATATATTACGGTGATGAAGCGAAAACGCAGTCCTAGATCCTTGAACATATCAGGGAGCAGAATACTGAAATATCAGGTAATCGATTTGCCCTTCTAGATAATGGCTCAGATGATCCAGCACCAACAGGTAAGAGCTTTAGACCACCCCCGGTATACCTTCGAGAGCAAAACTCAAACGATTTAATAAGGAGTCTGATTGATATTATCGGCGAACAATCGTTTCACGTTATCCCCCTTAAAAGAGGTAATATCCCAGAAACGAAAATCCAAATATATAGTGAAGATAACTTCCAAAAATTAATAAGTTATTTTGAAACCCGTAAAAAAAAATTTTACACTTATCAATTGAAGAGCTATAAAGGTCTGCAAGTAGTGATTAAAGGTATTGCCTCTAGTGTTGACCCATTGGAGATAAAAGAGGCTCTGGAAAATGACGGCTTTAAAATAAAGTCTGTTGTAAATATAAAAAATAGGGAAAAAATACCCCAGCCTTTATTTCGTATTGAGCTAGAGCCCGGAGATGTAAACTTGAGAAAGGGCAGGGTCACCTAATATATCAAATCGGGTACCTTCTGTATAGAAGATTTTCTGTTGAAGAACCCCACAAGCGTTCAGGCCCCGTTCAATGTCATAACTGCCAAGAATTTGGTCATACTAGGGCATATGTAAGCTTCCATCGGTCTGCATGGTTTGCGGCGAATTACATTGCACTAGTGATTGCAAAAGGCCTAGATCCGATACGACCGCCAAAAAATGTAGCAATTGTGGCGGAGGCCACACAGCTAATTTTAGAGGCTGTCCAGTATACTCTTCGGAGAGACAGTTTTTCGTTAATAGAGTTGCACAGATGCAGACGCTGACTTTACCTACGCCCCTCATACAGTCTAATGCCGCGGCAGTATCATTCGCAGACGTTCTACGATCCCGTCAACAACCCTTTACTCAATACACCCGGCCAAACTCATACCCTATAAAGATTATCAGTGTGAACCCTAAAGCAAAGTACAGGGGAAGCTATGGGAATATGAATCTTGATTTTTTCATGTTTCTAAATGTACCTAGCTGACAATTTTTGCCGCTAAAAAGTGGTTTTTTAGTTTTGGTTTTTAACGTTTAATCGGCTTCTTTTGTGTTCACTAGTTCTCAACGTACACACAAAAACAGATTCGTGGTGGCAACCGAATTTGTAGCCGATCGAATGGTTTTGTTGTGGTAACTGAATTTTTCGGTTGTGACAACAGAAAAACTTTTGAGACATGAGTGATTTGACTGCGACAACAGTATTTCGGTTAACTCAATAACAATTCGGTAGTCACAACCGAAAAATTTGGTTGCTGCAACTGAACCATTCGATTGGCAACAAATTCGGTTGTCAGCACGAATCTGTTCCTGGGTGTACACATATCTTTGCGTTTGCTTATTTGAAAGCTTTGTTATTTATTGTTATAGACAAATATTTTGTTTTAATAGGATCGCTTTTTAAGTATGTAAGGTAAATAAGTGAGGGAGCCAATAAACATGTTCAACACCTTTTGCTTTAAAACATTGTGCCTGAAGGTGCTCCCACGATTAAACAAAAAAGGTCAAAAACAAATATGTTACAATATCAATTTACCGAAATTATCGATAAAATTTTAATATGTTTTGCTGATACGTGTAATGCATTATCTGTGATTTGGTAAATCATTATATTCTTAGGACTTTTGAAATAACTAGATTAGACGAGAAAACAGATTTACTCCTTGGGACTATTTGTGCTTAGTTTTTTATACATGGTGAGATATATTGTAACACACCTCGAAAAGTTGAAGTTACTTATAGCTATACAGTTTAATATTTTATTTAAAGTTTTTCATTATGATGACAATGCTATGCACAGGCGGAAAATGAGAAAACAAGTGATTAATAAAAAGATTCTGTGCAAGTAGGGTCTTTATTTTCTTTAAAGTCGCGTGCCTCAAAGAGTTAAGAGTCCAAAAGTAATTGATACAAATTTCCAATTAAATTATGAAGTTTTTCTTCAAAACTCAAGGAAAACATTCATAATATTAATGAAAACCTTCACAAATTTATAAAATTTTTAACTTTAAAAATTATGTATTGTTGATCTGTATCTGTTATTTGGAAAATGAATGATGTTTTTAGTTTGATTTTAGATTTAGTTATTCAAATGTAAATAAACATAATAAATTTTATTGGCAGGATTTATCAAATTTTTAAATCTACAACATAAATCCATGTTAAATTATCAACTTAGTGATTAGGCAATATTTCCAATTATAATTTTTTACTACATCTTGTGTCTTTTATTTGATATTTTTAGTACGATTTTAGATCCTATAATTATATTCTTTCTAAATTATTCAAATATAAAGAAACATGATAAATCTTATTACTAAATTACACTAATATTATTTATCATGTTTTCTTTACATTAAAACGATTTCTACATTTCATAATTCTACAGACGGACAATTAATTTTATAACTATAGTTTTTTAAAATTTTGGAGGAATTTAATTCTGAAGGCACAATTAAAACTTCTGTGGTTTGGTTTAGAATTTCTTTGATAGATGTGTTAATATCTGTAATATTATCATGATCTTGAAGTTTGCCATTAAAAAAATGTAATTTGTTTTTGAACTTGGGGTCTGTTTGGGTAGACGAGAGTCCCCGGTAGCCACCTCGCCGGTTTTGTGATTTCCCGAATTATGATCTTTAGTACACTTGGGGGTCAAAACGCCTTTATTACCGCATTTAAAGCAAAACTTTGTATGAATTTCTTTACCACAATAAATATAGGAATGTCTGACTTTCAAGCAATTTCAACATTGGATTCTTGAATAATCCGGCTTACTATTACGTTTAGTATAATTTATTGCCTGGTCAAAAACATGAAGTTCCTCGCAACAACATCTACAACATCTACGTTCTCAATTTTGCTGACACCTTGCTGGTTACTCCCGAAGTAAGGGCTATATAATTTAGTGTCCCGAAGAACAATTTCGGTCCTGCGAGCCGTATCTTTTAAATCTTCCAAAGTTTTAGGAGAAGTATTAAACAGAAGGAATATCAAATTAGGGATCAAATTTTGCTTTATTATATCAAATTCATTGATACCACTGCTGTGTGAAGTCATCATAAGATTCTTTTATTTGTTGTTTACGCATAGTAATTCTCATCATAATTTCATGATCCGATTCCAACATTTAAAAAAAAATATGATTATATGATCTAAAATCGAATTAAAAATATTATTTACATATTTATTAAATAAAATTTTCACAATATTTTATTTAAAACTCCATTAATTTAATGAATTGTTTTGCTAGGTCGATTCCTAACGGATCTTTGTCGAATAAATTTAAAAATCTATTCACTTTTCCACAAATTTTTGGTCTGGTATGGCTGCAATAATAAGCAGTATAAATAGGGTCAACTGCACATATTTTGGTATAAAAACTCATTATTTTAATTCGAAAATTTAATTTTTGTAGTTCTACATATTTGCTGCAGGAAAAAACATACAAAATTTGTGCCCGTGCTTACCCGGTGTATTACAAAAATATGAAAAATTAGTAGTAAACCAAATAAACAGTTATTCTTGTGCTGATAAGCAGTTAAAAATAAGTGACTGCAGGTTAGTAAATAATAAGGCTTACACGTATACCTTTTAGTAATTAAAATATAAGTAATTACGATATTATTCTTAATATTAAATAATAAGCTTACAAAAACTACTCCGTCTACCAAAACTACTACTTATGCCGAATTATAAGCAGTAACAATTTTTAGTTTCATTATCTATATAAACACTTACTTGGTAATGAATGATTTTGCTGGGAATTAGAGCCCCCCATTACCCGGTTTTACGGTCGACCGGTTTTTAGGTCTACCCGGTCGACCGGTAGACCGGTCTACCCGGTAAACCGGGTTGTAGTACTTTTTGCAAATGTACGTTTTTAGTACTTTTAATTAAATAATAGAAATATTCACAAAATTTATATAAATTTGCAAAAAAACTAGAAAAGTGTTATAAAAATCGAAAATTTTTTTAAAAATCGAAAAATTTTTTAAAATCAAAAAAATTTTATAAATCGAAAAATTTTTTAAAAATCGACAATTTTAAAAAGAATTGAACATTTTATAAAAATGCAAAAAAAATCAAAATTTTTTAAAAATTTATAAATAAAAAAATTGATAAATTTTATAAAAATAGATCAACTTTTTATAAAAATCCATAAATTTTTTCAAAATTGTTAACGAATTTATAACGCTATTGTTGTTGTGGTGACTAATGAGTATGTTGGTAAACACGTGTGTGTATGATATGATATGATGTGGAAATTTTAATGGATGCTCAGTATGTAAAATTTAATTGGTAGTGTGTTGTTGTTGACATATGCATATTAAGGTGCCCCTTATTGTATGACGAATGTGATATAAATTTTTTTTCACGTATTGCATTACCTAAAATAATAAAATGCAAACAAAAACTCTTACCTAAAATTTTAATACTCTTTTCATCGTACATTAGAGGATGCCCTAATGCAGGTACGTACACCGAGGGAGCATTATCGGTTGTGGCTACCGTATTTGCTGCCAATGGAATTATTGCGGTTACGGCAACTTTCTTCATAATAAATTATATTTTTGGTGGAAAAAGCCAATATTAGGTTGTGGTTCAGTGGACATAAATGTTATGAAGTTCCATAGGATTTGGTTTTCTGCACCACAACTAATTTAAATTTTCTTTGATATTTTTGAAACTTATACATTTGAATTAAAATTTTGTAAAATCAATATAGACATAATTCTTACTTAGTATCGAACAAATTAATTTAACTTGTAGAGGAAAAAATTTGGAAACTGGATTTTGAAGTCAGAAAGTCCTTTACTTTTCATACATTTGTATGAAATAGCCACGGTCTTTTTCGCTCCCATGTACGGCATTTTTATGCCGTGGATTATAATGAATTGAAATTTTGCAGAAATGATCTAGACGTAGATCTGACTTAAACCTGACAAACATTTTTCAACTTGCAGAACAAAAATATTCCAAAACTGGCTCTGGAAACAGAAAGTCCTTTACTGTGCATACATTTGTATGAAATAGCCACGGTCTTTTTCGGTCCCACGTACGGCGATTTTATGCCGTGGATCATAATGAATTGAAATATTGTAGATATGATCTAGACGTAGTTCTGACTTAAACCTGACAAATATTTTTCAACTTGTGGAACGAAAATATTCCGAAAACGGCTCTGGAAGACAGAAAGTCCTTTACTTTGCAAACATTTGTATGAAATAGCCACAGTCTTTTTCGGTCCCATGTACGGCGTTTTTATGCCGTGGATCATAATGAATTGAAATTTTGCAGAAATGATCTAAACGTAGATCTGACTTCAACCTGACAAATATTTTTCAACTTGTGGAACAAAAATTTTCCGAAACCGGCTCTTAAAGACACAAAGTCCTGTACTTTGAATAGATTTGTATGAAATAGCCACGGTCTTTTTCGGTCCCATGTGCGGCGTTTTTATCCCGTGGATCATAATGAATTGAAATTTTGCAGAAATATTTTTCAACTTGTGGAACAAAAATATTCCAAAACCGGCTCTTGAAGACAGAAAGTCCTGTACTTTGCATACATTTGTATGAAATAGCCACAGTCTTTTTCGGTCCCATGTACAGTGTTTTTATGCCGTGGATCATAATGAATTAAAATTTTGGAGAAATGATCTAGAAGTAGTTCTGACTTAAACCTGACAAATATTTCTCAAATTGTGGAACAAAAATATTCCGAAACTGCCTCTTGAATTCAGAAAGTCCTTTACTTTTCATACATTTGTATGAAATAGCTACTGTCTTTTTTGTCGACCTGCTTCGTAATGCGTAGAAATTTTGTAAAAAATAATGTACATAATTCTGAGATTAAATTGTAAATTTTTTTTCAGCTTTGAAACAAAATTATTCTCAAAATAGATCTTTAATTAAGCAAGCATTTCAATTTAAAATACAGATTTCAATTTAAATTGCACATATCTCAAGAACTGAACAATATATAGCAGAACGGGTGAAAATTTTGCACAGTGTGTATTAACACACATAAATTAAATTAAGTAAAAGAACAATAAATTTTCCTATAAGTTGTAATCAACTAAGTGTCTATGCATATGGCTGTAAGAATACGTTTTTTCAGCTTAAACCAGACATATGGAATACTAACTACTTTATGTATTTAATTACAGAGCAATTGTTTCTGAAATTACATATAATTGGATGTCATTGTACCTTTAACTATAGACATGGTAAATGTCAGGTATTCAAAATATTGCATAATTAAAAACGCCTTGGTCTGAATGTACTTTTTTATTATATTTTTTTAAATAATATTAGAGGAATATTTTTAGGAAACAAAATTTTTTCATGCGTTTTCTTAAAATATATAAAAAATATAAATATAGCAAAAATATAATAAGTATTAAAAATAAATATATAAAATATATTATAATAACAATAATAATAAAATATAATAAATATTAAATATGTTATATAAATATATAAGTATATAATATAAAAGGTATTCAACAATACGTGCATTGAACTTAAATTTTACGTTGAATTCAAATAAAATTTTGTTTTTTTCTTAGTTTTTAAGTTGAAAATGTTAAAATTGAAAATGAATTCAAAAATTAAATATTTAGTTAATTATTTTTTTTTAAATAACAAAACGAACATATAAAAAAACAAGTAAGAGCGGCTAAATTCGGCTATGCCGAATCTTATATACCCTTCACCATGTTGGGAAAATAGTGAAATTTTTATATGGACATATATGGAATGGACAGATTTATATACGGACACCTTTAAGTGGAAATTTACCATTTAGTTTAGTGATAAAACTTGGACTCTGACAGATTAATGGTTTCCGAAAATAGATATTTAAAAAAATGTATGTTTTGGTCATAACTACTTTCAGCAAATATGTTCTACTAAAGATTTTCGATCTTTGGATATATAAGACGTATCCATAGGTCATATTACATTTTAGTTTTTATAAAAATTTTGATGTTTTTAGCCCATTTATGGAGTATTTAATTACGGTCTTACCGTTCTTAAGATATAAACTAATCTATTTTGTGCCACGCCCAATTCAAGGATCCCGCCCACATTTGGTCAAATGTTGTGCAATGATAACCAAGATGCTTGCACCTTATTTGGAAACTTTTCCTCTTTCCGTTCTCCAATTATACAGAAAAGCTGAGCAACATCGTTAGGTCAACTGTGCTGGACGCATTTGTTTTGTTAAATAAAAAAATAACAAAAAGTCTTAAGAAAATAAAAAAAAAAGTGTTAAAAAAATATAAAAATAAAAAAAGTTGAATAGACGGGGCTCGATCGCGCGACTAAAAGAAAAAAAGAATTTGTGACAAAGCGCTTAGACCACTGAGCCATTGAAGGAAATAAGCAAACGTCGTTAATAGAAGTAAATAAAGAGTTTTCGTTTAAAACAGATTTGTTTGGGTTTTATTTAAATGACAAACCTTTGTATGGTTTTGTTGTTTGTGGGTAAAAGGTGAGGAGGTGAAAGACCAAAAGTTCAACAAATAATATAAAAACAACAACAATCACGATCATAATGCCAATCAGTGTTGTCATATTTTTTTTTCAAAAATCTTTTTAGTTCTTAAAAAAGCTTTTTTCGACCAAAAAAATATTTTTTTACAAATCGTTAAAAGAAATCACTAGAAGTACATGTGTTTTATTTCTACAAATATGTTTGATTTAGCTGGCAAACTTGCATTTGGGATTTTATTTCGCTTTTTTATTAAAAAATATTTTTAATTTATTTAGCTTAATTTTAAAAATTTGAAGGAAAATAGTTTATAATTTTTTTTTTATAAATTATTATAAGTTATGACCTAAAATAGTTACACTCAAAGGGAAATTTTGTATAAAATTTTCTTAACATATGAGAAAATGGTTTAAAAATCTGTTTATAAATTCTTTTAAATCGAAGCAAAAAATAGAAATAAAACCGTTTGTATTTTGTTTGTATCAGAGGGTTTTTATACAAATGTTGATGTTTTTAGCCTATTTATGGATTATTTAATTATTAATATAAAATTTTATTCAAATTAATTATTTAATGTTAAAAAAAAACAAAAAATAAAAAAAGTCTTAAGAAAATAAAAAAAAAAAATGTACAAAAAAAAGTTGAATTGTGTCTTGAGTAGGATTCGAACTCGCGTTCTTAGAGAAGAAAAGTATTTGTGACATAGCGTTTAGACGACTCAGCTATGAAAGCTATATGGAATCACCGTTTATAGAGTTAAGTGAACAGTTTTCGTTCAATAGGGATTTGTTTGGTTTTTATTTAAATGAGAAATCTTTGTATGTGTTTGTTGTTTGTGTATAAAAGGTAAAGAGGCGAAAGAAGAGAAATTGATGTGTTTGTTATGCGTAATATTCAACATACATATAAAAACAAAGGAATTTTACGGAAAAAATTTGAGGTAGTCCTGGTTTTTTGCTAATATCTCAGCCATTTATCAACCGATCTGGCTGATTTTTAATAGCAAGCAGAAATGGATCACATTTAATAGAAATATATAACAATCAAGTCCTCATCATGTCTGGGGTCTTCGGAAAACCCATTTCAACACACAGACGGACAGAGGGACATCGTTAAATCAACTTCGCTCTTCATAAGGACCCAGAATATATATACTTTATGAGGTCTTAGATCAATATTGTAGAAATTACAAACGGAATGACAATCTTATATATACCCTTCCACCTGTGGTGAAGGGTATAATAACAAAAGAAGAATAGTCAATTTAAATTATATATAAAATTAATATTATTTTACTAAAAATGCTGGATTATAGATTATAATAAAATAAGAAATAAATAAATACATCTTTTCGTTTCAAATTCCATACAAACTTAAATATAATAAAAAAACAAGAATAAAACTAAAATAAAACTATTTAAGAGTTTTTATTCTTCTGGTGAATTTTATTTTTAAAATTGGCGATAGAAGTTTATTTTACATTCTTCTTACAATAAAGGAGACCTTAATATTGTATTTTAACATCTACAACAACAACAAGTTTTACATACTGCCCTGTAGGAAATATCGATAGTGAAACTGACTAATTATGCCCCAGCTAATGCTTCCTGCTGTAGACATTTAACATGTGCGTGTCATTGCGACTAAACACAACTATTGACTTGGTGTTGACATTGGAACCAGTGATTCACTAGTACATTTTAGTAATTCTAGTCTACACTTTTGAAACTTTTTACTTGATTTCCGCACTAGGAAGGAAAATAAGTTTAAACAGCCCATGTAAAAATCGAAAAATATATGAGCATACATGATCATACATGGGCCCTTATATGATCATACATGGGCATACATGGTCATATATGTCCATACATTGTTCAATATATGACCATACATGATCTCATATATGATCATATATCTTCGGATCTGAAATTTGAGGGTATATGGACGTATATGATCATATACGAGCATACATGAATAATATATGAGCATGTATGATAATATATGCACATATATCACCATATACCCTCAAATTTCGGATCCGAAGATATATGATCATATATGAGATCATGTATGGACGTATATGACCATGTATGCCCATGTATGATCATATACAAGCCCATGTATGATCATGTATGTTCATATATATTTCGATTTTTACATGGGAGGTGCATTTATTTCGGTAAATTAGATATTTTATTAATAAAATTTTTTTTATAAATTTCATTAAAGTAAAAAAAATATTCGTGCAAATTTAATTTTGGAGTAGACAAATCTTTAAAAGACTGCACAAAATCATCCACAGGCTCCGTAAAATATTCATCAGGCTCCACAAAATCTCTAGAGTTGCAATTTTCACTAAAAATTGTTGCCCCTTTTATTTTTATACAAAATCAACAGTTTTTTTCACAAGTTTTTTGTAATTTCTTTTGCTCATTATATATTTTTTTGAAATTTGTATATTTATATTTTTATTAAAAACTTTAATTTTGCATGCAGCTATGCAGATGCATTTTCAACAAAATAAAACAATAAAAAAATCAAGAACAAGCACAGCTTTGCAGCTGCAAAAAAGGAATGTAAAAATTATAGACGCTTTGTTGACATGTCACCAAAAAAATCACCCAAAATATTGAAGAAAAGTGGTGACTTGTAGACACTTGACCCCAGACTTCCTACAGGGTGAGCATCCATGAAAATTTCCACAGCATACACACACACTCCTACCCACCTACTCAATAAGAACAACAATAAAATTTCATGTAAATTTTGATATTTTTTATCCTTTTCTATTATATATTTTTTGTTGTTAAATGCGACCGAAAAAGAACGTGGCTTTTTATATCCCAGCAAAACCACATATTACCAAATAATGTGTAAAATATTGTGTAGCCATAGGGGACAATGCATTTCTTTAAACCTTACTTCATTGATGAATTTTACAGGCGATGAGCCTCAAAGTTATGTATGGACCAATTAAGTTGGAGGTGATTAAGTAAGTGGTTACTAGGGTGGGAAAAGTAATGTGTCTACAAATATATTTTAATAAAAAAAATATTTTGAATAAGAAATTATTACAAATATTTCAAACGATATTAAATATAATGTGGTCATGATGGGAATCGAACCTGGGAACTGGATGCCAGCCGAGAACTCTACCCACTGAGCTATCAACGCTCTTCATGTTTTCGTTCGTAATGTCGAAACGTACATACATTACAATTTTGCTTACAAAAAACAAAAAGTAATGAGTCTTAAAATAGATTTTCAGAAATATTTAGATTATTACTTTACGTTTATAAATCATGCAATACATTATCAATGATCGGTAACTCATTACTTTATGCTTGCAAATAATAAAAAAGTAAAAGTGTTGTATACGAAATATTATATGCAAGCATTTATAAATTAAAGATATGTTTTCGTATAAGAAAAATTTATTGATTTTTATAAAATTTATGGATTTTATAAAATCTATATTTGTTTATAAAATTTGGAAGAAATTTTGTATTTTTAAAAAAATTTTCGAATTTTTACTAATTCATATATATTCATAATTTTTCGATTATTAAAAATTTTTCGATTTTGAGAAAATTTTAAGATTTTTGCTAAATTTTTAAAAAAATTTTCGAATTTTTATTAAATTTATGGATTTTATTTATAAATTTTTAAATTGTTGTTTTATAAAATTTTCGATTTTTAAATTTTTTAAAAATTTTTCGGATTTTTAAAATGTTTTTCGATTTTTAAAAAATTGTTGGTTTTTTCAAACTTTTTAAATTTTTGAAAAATTACACGATTTTAAAAAAAATTTTCTCAATTTTTATTTTTATAAAATTTTTTTTAGTTTTTTTTTTTTTAATTTATATAAGTTGTGGCAATTTTTCTATTATTTAATTAAAAGTACCAAAAGCGTACATTTTGAAAAAGTACTAATACCCGGTTAACCGGGTAGACCGGTCTACCCGATCGTCCGGTCGACCGGTCTAGACCGTAAAGACCGGGTAGACCGTGAAAACCGGTCTAACCAGTCTTTCGGTCGGGTAGACGGACGACCGGTTCTGACCGTGGGCTCTACTGGGAATAAAAAAACTAGTATTTTTCACCAAGTTTTTTGGTTCCGTTGAAAAGTTTTAGAAGCACTCCAGCAATATGTCTTTACAAATTTTCAACGTTCTTTAATAAAAAAATTAGGGTTTTATTACAATTATCTAGTACTAACTGGGTATTAAATTTTTTGTTTTTTCATCTGTAAAAATAAGTATGAGGGCTAACTGTTAATATTTTGTAATGCCTCAAAATATTAATTTTCGCTTCCTGAATGACAACTAAAAAGTTCGGGGCAAATGTTGGGCTTTTCCAGTTTTTTTATTTTCCAGTTTATATATTATTGAATTAACCAACTGAACTAACTGCAGATTTCACACAAAAAATTAACTTTGGGGCCCCTCAATCTTAAGATTAAGAAGTTCGGGACCAGAATACCATTTAACCAGTTTAGAATGCAAAATTTAATAGCTTTGGTAGAAGATTGGTTCAAAGAACTATATCAAATTGTTGTATCCCAGCAAAACTTTGGTAATGGGTGCGATATTCTCATGCGTTACCTTGTAATGCGTTACCTTGTAATAAGTTACTCATTATTGATTACGTAATATATGATTTATAAATGTAAAGTAATAATTGAAATATTTTTAAAAATCTATTTTTAGATACATTACTTTGTGTTTTTTGTAAGCAAAAGGGTAATGTATGTTTATTTTGATAACACTAGCGAAAAAACGAAGCGCAACAATTCATTTAAGTTCAAAGCAATCAAATACAATATGCGTCGATAGCTCAGTGGGTTCTTGGCTGGCAACCAGATTTCCCTGGTTCGATTCCCATCTTGACCACATTATTTTTAATTACAAGTATTTTAAATAAAATATTTGTAAAAATTTTTTTTAAATAAAATTCCTCTTTTTTAAAAATCTATTTTTAGACACATTACATTTTCCATTCTCGTAACCATATAAGTAACCCCTTACATTATCACCTCTAAAGTAATGAGTATATACATTACTTTTAGGCTCATCGCCTATAAAATTCATCAATCAAGTAGGGTGTAAAGTAATCCATCGGTCCCTATACATTACTTTACCCATTATTTGGTAATGTGTGGTTTTGCTGGGTATGCCAACACTGATTTTAATAAAGATCCAGTCAGCTGTTTGCTTATTATTTTTGTTACTTGCAGACCATCGTTTTTTGTTACAATCTGTTCAAGTTTGTTATTGTTAACCCATATAGCTCAACAAATGGCGGTTTGGGTGGGGGAGGGGGAGGGCAGGGGTAACGGTAACAAATATTAGTTTATAGTATATTAAAATAAAAAAGTATACATAATAAAGTCAAAATATGCTCTAAAAATGTAGAAATATGCCCTAAAAATATGCTTTTACATCAAAATATGCTCATAATGCTGACATATGCAAAAATATGCTCTTCAGGATAAAATATGCTCTAACAAATCCATGCCAGAATTCTGAAATTGATCTGAATCGGATAAATAGTGTATACATGGGTCCATATAACGCACAGGAAAAAACACGATATTGCATATTTGCGGTTTCCCTGCTCATAACTATGATTTTATAAAGCTGTTTTTAATTAAGTTTTCCTTTTTTATATTTGTTTTTATCAAGGGTAAGTACTTACGCAACATATCAATGCGTATACTGCGCTCCACTGGTGGTACTAATTTGGTATTTGATGCCTGGCAACGATAAGTATTATTTAAAGTTGAACGTGTTATATGAGGTACCTCTAAACGATTGACGGTAACATGACGTCCCATTGAGACACCATTGCCGGATTCCAATTGTTCTGTGCCATTCATCCATGTTACTATGGGTTCAGGACGACCTGCAAATAAGATATAAAATATGGATTTACTAATGGTATTAACCAACAATTTTTTGGTAATATACATAAATCATAATGTAATATGACGCATAAAGTAAAAATATATTTTATATAACCCGTATTTTATCTACATATAAATATAAAAGAGTAAGGGTACTAACTGACGCATCATAATCCAACTCTAACCGCTGAAAAAAGGCAAAAAGTGTCATATACTTACAAAACCTATCGGCTAAAAATTTAATAGTGATGTTTTTATTTTATAGTCTTTCTCTAAAATTTATATGTATGAAATGTATTTTAGTCTAATTCGAGATCATGGAACTTTTTTTCCAAATAGAAATTTTTTTTTATTTGTAATCATGGAAAATACACAGAAAAAGTTATTTAGGCACTAGCCGAATGGAATGAATTTTCTGGTCAGCTACGACCTTGAATGTGCTAATTGTAAGTATCTCTTACTAACTCACAAATCAAAGGAACACTATTTACGCTAGCACCAAGTTGATTTACTGAGTTAAGATGAAATTTAGAATATACGTGTCACGAAATTTCTTGATTCACTTGAATCACGCGTGCATCATGCTTCAGCGTGATCGTGCGTGAGTGGTAAAACAATTCTTGCATGAGTAGCTAGGTACATTCAATGCTTTAATTTAATATTAAATTAATTATTTTTATTGATAATTTCCAACAAAAATACTTGTAAAAGAAAATAACTTTTGTTTTTGTTTAATATTTTTGCTTTGAAAAGGCATTTCAAATGCATTCTTTGATTTCAGATTTTAATCATATGATTGTATTCTCTTTTTGTTTTAGGTAAAACTAAGCCAAATAAATCAGGACTTATCAAAAAATTAAAACGCAATGGGTTACATGTGTGGATTAAACATTAAAAAAAATTTAAAAGCTTATTATCCCTAAACTGATGCAACTTAACTGCTGTTTTTGTTTTGCAACTTGCTGTTACTTTTGCATGACTAGCCGATTAGCATGTTTTAAATTAAAGTTTAAAGCTGTCAATCTATTAACACAGATGCGATTTCAAAGAACAATATAACCACTGATGTTTTACTTCCGAAAAACACATTCAAAAAAAAAAAAACATGAACTAAAATGTAATCAAAAATTTCCTTCAAAATAGTTTATAAATTGTCCTCAATTTAAGTAAAATTTTATTAAAACTTAGAAAAATTTTCTTAAAAAGAATAAAAATTCCAAGTTTAAGTAAAAACGAAATAGTTTATATACTCAAAAATAGTTTTCCAAAGTAATATTTCTTTATTTTAGGAAAAAAACAAGTCAATTAAATAAAAATTTATTAATTTTTTAAAAAATAATCTTAGTTTTAAGAAAATTGCATACTCAAATGTAATAAGATTTAGCTTAGTTCAAAAAAAAATTTAGGACATAATTTACTCCCATTTAGTTAAAAAAATGTGTCTAACTTAAATCAAGAAAGTACTTGAACTTAATGTGTGTTCATTTTTTGTTCGCGAGTAGTAAAATTAAATTTTATAAAGCCATTTACTAATTCAGTTTTTAAGTATACCACTTTCTAATTTTTAAGAGTTATTTTCTAAAAATTAGTTCAGAGTATTAAAAACAAAAAGTAATAAATTTTTGCCAATGTAATAATAAAAATTTACTTGATTTTAGAAACTGATGAACTATTTCTAAGGAAAATTTTCATGCAACTTAGTTCAGATAAATTTTAAAAATTTTAATAAAATATTCTTTTTTTCAAGTAAAAGTTTTCTAATTTTTAAAAAATAATAAAATTTGTTATAGGATTTTTTTGGTGGAAAACGTTTAAATTATTTTTAATATTCTATTCCAAAAAAAAAAAACAATCAATTAAAAAGAAAACAGTTAGTTTTCCTAATTTTCATGAAAAAATATTATTAAATAAAAGAAATTAAAGTAACCATTTAAAAAAACTGTCGTGCATGATTGTAATTTTTGGTTTGTGATCGTGCGTGAGCGTGAGTCGAAAATCTCTCACGTGTCTTAAATATTGAACTTGAAGTAGCTTAAAATATATTTTAAAATTTTGTTAGCAAGGGGTACAAAATTTCGAATTTGCGCTTTTATGTAATAAATTTGTTGACTACAATACAAAATATCGCAGGCACATTTTATACATTACGGTATAATTGACGTAACGCTTATTAAACTTTATATTTATGGTACGATTTTTTTCACCTAATAATAAAAAAGTTTAAATTTGTATATGTCAAATAAAGTTTAAGCTAAAAATGCCATAAAATAAAATTATGACTTTTCCATTTTCCAATAATAACAAGAAATGTAACTGTGATATTTTGTATTTTTGCAACAATTTCCTTAAATTAGTTTATTTAAGAAGACAAAGGATCCCCAGTGTTCCTTAGCCATAGATGCCGTGTGTCACGTAGGGCGTCCCTTTATGTAGTTCTCTCAAGCAGAACCGTTAATTAACTACGAAAAGGATCTTGTCACAATTTATTACGTTTCAGGATATCTTGCAATACATTTTTTAATTTGTTTACCTTTTTGCTAATGGAATTTAATTTATATTGCAAATAAATGAGTTTAGTATAATTCAATTTAATTTTAAGACAAAATTGTATAGCAAAAAGCTTGTAAAGAGCAGTGTCCTCACAAAGCGGAAGTCCTCCGAAAGTGGGAAAATACCTACTCAATGAGTGTAAAGTACTTTAAAATATTGGTAAAATATATTACCTTTACCATAGAAGCAGGATAAGGATAATTTTCACTTAAAAAAAGTTCTGTTTAATTTGTTGTTAGAAAATATTTTCTTATTTTTAGGGAGTTAGGTCCAAGTTTTTAGTAAAAAAAATTTTCTAATGAACTTAAATAAAATAAAATTTTTCTTAAAACCAAGGAAATATTTCCTAACTAACAGTACAATTTTAGATGATGTATGAACTAATTAGGAGGAAATTTTACTGTTTTCTAATAAAAATTTACTTCTCAGTAGTAAAATTTGTCTATAATTTCGAAATTTCGACCAAATTTTAAGCCAAATTTGTTTCTTAATTTCAAGGAAAATTTTATTAAATATTGCTAAAAAGTGTCTTTGTCGCCATTTTCATTACAATTTTTCCTCTGAATAAGTTAATTTTTCTGAATTCTAGTTAATTTTTTTTTGAGTGCAAAAGCAAAAAATCAGCTTAGTCGGGTTTGGTTTTTTAAGCACTCAGTATTTAAAAATCAGTATCCCTAGACGAATTTGGATTTTTCGTGAGCCCTTGATTTTTTGCGTATTTCAAATCAAAATTATAAAAATCAAAAATTTTTTAGTCATTAAAAAGTCACAATAAATGGTATTTTCTATCTAATTGATGCAAACCCATATTTGCCGCAATTTTGCAACAATTCCGAGCAAATAAAAAATTATTTAAAAATAAACTAGCAAATATAAATGTTTGGCTGATGTTTTGCACATAAGCTTTAAAAATGTATTCACATATCATAGTAATAGTTGTATATTTTTTAAATTCCAATTTGATTTCTAACAATTTTTTTTTTATAAAAGTTTGTATGTTGCTATTTTCTAACCAAACCAAACTTAAAATTAATAAAATATTGCAAAAAAGTTGTTTGCATTTACAAATTCCAAAATTATTTATTTATTTATTTTATTTATTAATCATATAATTACAAATTATATGTTAATACCCTAACGGAGCTCTAGCAACAAAGGCGTTCGGCTCGTTGTAGCGAAAACAGACCAGAGCCTCTGGTGGGAATTGAACCCACGACCCCCGCACTGATAAGCTAGCACGCTACCAACTAGCCTACCGGGGCGCTCAATTCCAAAATTGTTTTTCAACTTAGTATTGTATTTTTCATTTGTTAATAATTGAGAATTAGTTTTGAACTCCTTTTCCCAATATACTTAACAATGCTATTGCGTAAATGTTGGGACACAGAGCAAATTTGGTAGATTAAGGTGGAAATAGAAGTTTCGGTATTATATTAGTACTGTTCTCATAATGTTGTTGGAATAATGATAAGTTGCTAGATTTGATCAAAATTATTGAAGTATTATGATGTTAAAGTCATTTTCAAAACACGGTTTTATATAAATTTGCGGCATATAAATACGAAAATATATCGAACCTCTTCCAAATGAGCAGATCACCATTTGTGTTTCAAAAAAACATTTTTCCGGTTTAACGAAACATAACATTTCTTTAAAACCTTAAGGGCTAACTATATTATACTTTTGCTAACTTAAGCTACTGTCAAATATTAACGAAAAGTCTGTCAAATGCTTAATCAACTTATTGAAGACTTTTGGGTGGCTACAATGTACTTTTTGAACTTAAATACTTACTAAACTTAGTTGCACTTTTGTACTTTTGCAAAAATTGTTTTCTTCTTATATATCCTAAATATATGTTTTTTTCAAAAATATTATTTAATGTGTACAATTTATAAATATTTTACCATAAACAAAGTAAATCTATATTAATTTTTATTAATTTAAAGATAAAATGAAAACATAAATAAAAAAGTACTAAAAATCTAACCTAAAAACAATAAAATATTTTAGGTTTACATATTGTGTTAAAAAATGAATAAAAAATTAAAATACTTAAATAAGTGACATAAAGAATACGTTCCTGTTCAGTCAGGGAAATAAATCGTGACAGGAAGAAGAATGAATTTTTACTACTGTCGTTTCTGATGATGAAGGAGATCCACCATCAACAATTTTTTATATACACGCGAATGATGCCACGGGTATATAATCTTTTACTTGAACTTGTAAAGCCGTTCCTTGAAAAGCGTTCACGGAGAGAGCCCGTGCAGCCTGAATGTCGGTTGGCCGTGACATTGCTGTAAGTTATTTTAAATTCATAAGTAACAATTAACATTTTTGACACAAGGAACCTCTTTTCAATCTGCCAAACAGGAAACTGTTTGGCAGATTGTTTTTGAGACAACTGAGGTGATTTGGAGCCTGCTAATCAGTACATATGTGTCCGAGCCAAATAAAGTCGACTACAAGAAAATTGCTGAAGATTTCTGGCAGCTATGGAATATGCCCAACTGTATTGGAGCTATTGATGCAAACATATTGCTATAAATTTTTTTTTCTATTGTGTTGTTAGCTGCATGTGATGCCAGATATCTGTTCACCCACATAGATATTGGAGCTTATGGAAGCCAAAGTGATGGAGGTAAGGTACTATATAAGGTATATTAATCAATTATTTAATTAAAATTTTGCTCTATTCTATACTAGCTCTATATTATATAATAGCCTTCCAATTCCATCACCTAAAAATTTGCCAAATACGCAGATAAAAATTCCACATTTTTTTTGTGGGTGATGCTGCTTTCCCCTTAGGAAAAAATTTAATGCGCCCTTTCCCTGACGAGCTGCTGCCAAATGATAAAGAGGTTTTTAATAAAAGATTGTCGATAGCTCGTCGTACAGTCGAAAACGCTTTCAGAATTTTAGTGTCTCGTTGGCGAGTTTTACTTACGACTTTGCATATATTTCCTGAAAATTCTGAAAAAATTGTATTGGCCTACTTTATACAATTTTATAATGCTAAATGATGCATCTTCCTACATTCCAAAAATTACGTGGATTGGGAAGATTCAAATGGTGACCTTCACGACGGAACATGGCGGTGTGGTATTGAAAATAATATTCCATCGATTACACCATCAGCAAATTCTCATCAGTACGGTGGAAGAAGTTCAACAGAAAAAAGAAATAATTTATGCAATTACTTTGCAAATAATTAAATAAAATATAATTTTACTTTGTATTTTTAATAGGCCTGTTTTGTAATCAGAGCATTTATTTTCTTTCATTAAAAATTCAATATTTGTTCTATTAATTTGAAATAAATTATATATAATAATAATTTATATAATATATTTATATAATAATAAATATAATAATTTAATATTTATTCGCTAATACAATGTGAAAGAATTAAATTAAAATAAATCCAAAAATTATTTATATATTTTTCAAATCTTTTTTTGGATTTAACTTAATTCAATTACTGTGTGCACTTTCGAAAAATCTAATTTGTTTTAAATTATTTTAGCGACTATGTATTAGATTTAGATAAATATATAAATTTTCTTTTAATTAAGAAACAAAATATGGAAATTATAACGAAATGAAATAAATCCAGGAATAAATCCTGTGATTAAAAAACAGACCTAATTAAAAAAAGTTTTAATTAATTTTAATACTGTTTGTTTGTATTTTTTTCATTCTCTTATTTGTTCTTGTACCTATACAAATATAATTTGTATTATTAATTTTTATTTGTATTCTAATGTGTATTTAGAGACTTCCAAATATAATTTTATGATAAATATTTTTATTTGACATTTAACCAAAAAATATCCATAAGCAGGAATAAAATGAATTAAAATGACAAACAAAAATATTTAGAATTAGATACTAGAGGAATGATATAACAATCATCTTTTTGTCACATTTTAACCCGATTCTTTTTAACGAAAGGTACAAAAACGACGATAATTTGAAGAGCTAGAGGGTTAAAATGTCCTACAAAAATATTTATCATAAAATCCTACTATAAGTGCCTGAATACACCAAAGCTTAAAATTCAACTTCAACACCAGAAATAAGTCAAAACATAAATTGTGTTTATGTAATTTCGTACTTATTCAGAATTGGCGTTCAAGTTGAATTTTTAACTTCGGTGTATACAGAGACTTAGTAGAATTTTATGAGAAATTTTTTTGTGGTACATTTTATCCCTGTTAAAGGGTATTTTTGAACTGAGTATATTTGTACAGAGAGTTAAAATGTTGGACAAAAATGTTTCTCTGCTGAACTCACCCTACACCTGAAATGTTGTACAGTATAATAAATTAAATCAAATTGATGTAAAAAAGAATTCATTTGGTTTTATTTTATAAAAAATAGGAACTAAAATTTTATATATGGGCATTTCCAGGATCGCGAACGGGACATTCGTACGCACTCAACTTGAAAAAAAATATGAAAACTCAAATTTTTTTTTAACTTTTGATAAATATTTAATAGCATTTTAGTAGAACAATTTTTGAGAACAAAAAGAAAATTATAAAATATGAACGTTCTCCAAATATTTTGGATAAACTTGCGATCGCGAACGGGACAAAAAATGTAAGTAATTTTTTTCGGTGTGTGGTTTTGTTTAAAACTCTGCGAATTTCGTCAATTTATTAAATGGAGATTATTTTTTAACTAAAGCAGAGATATAAAGATTTTATTTAGCATTTTGTTTTTTTTTTATTATCCTTATTATTATTTTTTTTAAATATTTTTTTTAGAATCGCGAACGGGACATCGCGAACGGGACAATGATTCCAAAGGCATTTTTTAGGTTTATTTATGGATCAAAATGTTTTAGGTTTGGTTTTTTTAAATGATCTCGGTTATTTTGTTTTGAATTGTGAATATCAAACTATTCCGATCAACGTTCACGGAGAACTAAACACAAATGCTTATTTTCGGTCGCGAACGGGATAGAAGAATGCAGTACAAAGAATCTTTGAATTATACCGTTATTCGGAGTTTGCTTGATCTCTACTGTGGTGTTTTTAAATATTTATTGTTGGTATATTTAGTCTATAAGAAGAGTGCAATCGACATGATATGTAACACTTAGAAATAACTCAAGGAAAAATGTCAATTAAAAACGCCAAAAAAAGCAAAGCTGCTCTTTGCAGACCACTTTTCTTAAATTACAAATGGTAATATGTATTTAATTAGGTATATTCTTAAAATCCAATGCATTAACCAACTAAATTTTCTCAGAAAAGTCTTTTTTCTTCAACTTTAATATTTTGGTAGCGGTTGACCTTTCTGTGGAAATACCCATATATGTATGTATGTACATAATAAAGCTCTTTTTAATTCAATTTTATCACAAAGGTTCTTTTACACTAACTATTTACATTAAAAAAATAAAGTAAAAAACATAAATTAAAAATACTGTATTATTACTACGACTAGTTATTCACAAAATAAACAGAAAAAATTGTCTACGTATTATTAAAAAAAGCTAAAATTTTAAAGTGAAGTACACACATTCAATAAAATTGATACATTTTTCGAAAAATCTATCAATCAGAACAATTTGTTTTGAAATTCTTTATGTACATAAAAAAAACAAAAAATGAAAAGTGTTTTCAGTGACGGTTAAAGTAAATAAAGTGGAGTACACACTTTCAATTAAATTGATAAATTTGTTTAAATTAACCAATCAGAAGATTTTGATTTTGAATTCTCTCTTCTGATTGGCAGATTTTCAAAAAATGTATCAATTATATTAAAATTGTGCACTCCACTTTAAAATAAAATTAAGTAGTTATCTTCTTTGAAAACGAAATATAGATGTTAAGTGGAGTACACATTTTTGATATAATTGATAAATTTTTTGAAAATCGACCAATCAGAACAGAGAATTTAAAAACAAAATCTTCTGATTGGTTGAATTTCAAAAAATTTATCAATTTTATTGAAAGTGTGTACTCCAATTAAAAGCGAAATTTATTATTTTTATGTTCTCGTCGCAGTCGATAAAGTTCCTGCAACATAGATGCTTGGAACTCCTCCTTCACTTCCTCCGGCAGGTCCTTCATCAAACAACTCGCTGTGTTCAAGAAGGCATCGTCCATAGGGTTTCCTTCAGGAGTTGATGAAAAACTCTTTTCCATTTTTTCAAGTCTCTCCCAACTTTTGGTAGAGATAATCTAGAGAAACTTTTGCCTTCTTTTAAACTGGACCTGGTGCTGTTATTGCATCCTGCAAATAATTTTCACTGAAATTTGAAGTGTCTAAAATTGATTCCACATCTTCAAAGTTATCACGAGTGCTAAAAAATTAAAATGTGAATTTTAAAATAAATTACAAAATGCTAAAAATATATTTTGTGTACCGACGCGGTGCGAGGGTCTCTTTTAAAAACATTAAGTAAAAATTTCCACTTCTCCAAATAGCACATTCCGCTACGTGATGGGGCTTCCATCCTAATCATTTCCTTGACGAAACGTTCCCGCAATAGCTTCCATCTGTGTTTGCAATCGTTGACTTTTAATTAATAAAAATATAAATAAATTAATAAGCAAAAACCTGCAATTAAATAAACTACATATGTACGTACCACTTTTGATGCATTTTTCTGAAACTTCTTTCCAAGCCCTCTCCTTCACATTTCGGTTATAAGAAAAACCATCCTTTTTGTCATACAGACACGTTTTTTTTTTATATTTTCAAATAAATATTCTATGAAGTTATTTTCCGCGTCCATTGCAACTTTTTTTATCATAAACGGTTTTTTTTTAAAACAGCTGATTCCTTAAGTAAAGTACGATCAGCTTCGCTGTTTGCTTAAGCAAATGACACTTGACGAAACTTGACGAAAAGTTTGTAAGTACAATATAGTCACACACATTTGATTACATGTATTCGCACATTTGCTTAAGCTAGCAAAAGTATTATATAGTTAGCTCTTTAGTGTGGCTTTGCCATTTAAGTGCACGCATATGTAAGATTTTTATGGTAGACTTTTTCGCAGGGGTCTTCTTTATGGCGTTAAATTTTAATCCTTAATCGAAATACTTAAAACTTTGGTCATATAATGAAATAAGTGTTCCTAAAACATATGTAAAAACCATTTTATTTCGTATACTAGATAAGCTGCAATGCCATCTTGAGTTATAATCAGCACTCAATTAAGCACGTTTTTGTAAAATTTCTAATTGCTTCAAAGTCTTGCTCTAATTTCCTTTTCAAAATTGTAACTAAGACACTATGGGGCATTTTACAGAGTTTTGTGGCCAAACTCCTATATTACGAGATATCCACTCGAAACTTGGCAAGGTTTTTTGGCGTTAAGTTTTTATGCTCAGTATAAAAAATTGACATGATCGAACATGATTACGGCTACTTTAGGCAAATTTAAAAAGAAATATATCTTCTATATAAATAATATCGTTAATGCCTATAAATCTTCAACCATTAAAGCTATCCACCATTGTAAAAGGAATGAATCTCTTAAGACCGCATATTCACACTATAAAGATTTGGTATGTGTGGAATGCCATACACAAGTATGGTATTGGATTACCATTTAATTTACTCTACTGAAGGTAAATATGACATATCAAACACACTACACCTCCCTTTTTACAAAAAGAATAATGAATACTTAGTTGATCCACTACGTTGTTAGCGTAGAAAATGGTTGTCCGGGCTAAAGCCCGGGATTGCCCGGGCTAACGCCAACCAGCTCCAGCGGTTTTCAACTTACCAGCTCCAGCGGTTTTGGCAAGACGTCAAGGGTGAGAATTTTTCACTTTTCTGCCCCTTCAAGTTGACTTTTTTTAAAAATTACATCTTAACTGTTATCTACACTGGATATGGAGCCTGCATACTTTATTTCAACTTCATGGCCCAACGGTTTGTGCAGACTGTTAAAGGGAAACTTCATCGATGAGTTAGCACATACCCCAAGAATAGCATATTTCAAATATCAGGTTTCTTGCTATAGGGGTTTGGGCAGGCCGTGAAAGGGGTTTTTAACCATTTTGCTCTTCCCTATTTAGCGAATGTCTACGCCGCAGGGGGAACCTACACCAAATTTTAGCGTCGTACCTCCTGCGGTTTGGGCTGGGAGATTTTGAATGAAATAAATAAATATTTACACATTTACACATTTTCTTATTTACACATGTGCATATTTACACATTTACATTACCATCAAACCATCGATCCATCAAACGATAAATATATCAAACCATCAAACAATCAAATGTTCACTTTTGCACATTTGCACTCTTGCAAATTTGCATATATGTACATTTAAACTTTTGCAAATTTGCATATTTGCATTGTACCAAATTTTAACTTCCCAGCTCAAGCGGTTTTGGCAGGCCGTCTAGGGGGAGGATTTTCGCTTTTTTGCCCCCCTGCGTTAAATTTGCCAAAAGTTACGTCTTATCTGTTATCTACACTGAAGAAGGAAGCTGAATACCAAATTTTAACATTCTAGTTTCAGCGCTTTGGGCAGGCCATTGGGGGGAACTTTTACCCTTATTGCACCTCCCAGTAGGAAAATCCGACCTGGTTCCACGTTTACGCTGGAGTGGGAACCTATGTACCAAATTTTAACTGCTTATCAGTAAGTTAGTCCATACTCCAGGTAATACATATTTAAAATTTCAGGTATTTTGCTATTTCGGTGTGGGCTGGCCGGTAAGGGGGAGATTTCCCCCTTTTTGCCTTTGAAAAATCAAACGGGAAGAGGCAGAAAAACGTGAAATTCTCCCCCTCGACGGCCTGCCAAAACCGATTGAGCTGGATGGTTGAAATTGTGTATATTGGCTCCACTTGAGGTGTAGACATCCACCAATGTTGTATTTATGTAAATTCCTACAGGAAGGGGCAAAATGGGGGAAAACTACCCACTAACGGCCTGCCAACACCGAAATAGCAAGATACCTGAAATTTTAAATATGTATTACCTGGAGTATGGACTAACTTACTGATAAGCTACATTTTAGAATTTTATTTAGGGACGTATTAAAAATGGGGTTCAAAAGGATGAAATGTCTCCCCTTTGCGAAACCGCTAGACCTAGGAAGTTGAAATTTGGTATGCAGGCCCATTCTCCAGTGTAGATAAAACGGAAAATCCTACGGAAAGGGCAAAAAAGGGGAAATTCTCCCCCTTGACGACTTGTCAAAACCACTAGAGCTGGGAAGTTAAAATTTGATACATAGGTTCCCACTCCAGCGTAAACACCCACCCAAGTTGGATTTTTGAAAATTCCTACTGTGAGGTCCAATAAGAGTGAAAGTCTTAACTGCCTGCCCAAACTCCTGAATTTAGGAAGTTAACATTTGGTATGCAGGTTCCTTCTTAAGTGTAGATAACAGATAAGACGTGACTTTTGGAAAATCTAACGCGGAGCGGCAAAAAAGCTAAAATTCTCCTCCTTGACGATCTGAAGTAAAAATTTAGTACATATATACCACCTCCAAAGTAAATATGCATATGTGGATATGCACAAATGTACAAATTTGCAAAAGTTCATATGTGCAAATTTGGTAATGTGCATGTGCAAGTTTGCAAAAGTCCAAATTTGCAAGTGCATATGTGAAATTGTCCAAATTTGCAGATTGCAAAAGTGAAAATTTGATTTTTTAATGGTTTGATAGATTGGTGGTTTGATGGAACTATGATTTGATGGTAATATAAATGTGCAAATATGCACATGATCAAATGGGCAAATATGCAATTGGGCAAATGTGTAAATATAAAAATATTTATTTATTTCATTCAAAATTGCCCAGCCCAAACCGCAGCAGGTAGGACGCTGAAATTTGGTATGAAGGTTCCCCACACGGCGTAGTTATTCGCTAAGATGGGGAAGAGCAAAACGGGGAAATTGCCTTTCACGGCCTGCCCAAACCCCTATAGCTAGAAACATGAAATTTGGAATATGTTATTCTTGGATTATGTGCTAACTCATCGATGAAGTCTCCCCCTTAACAGCCTGCATAAACCGTTGGACCTAGGAAGTTGAAATTTAATATGCAGGCTCCATATCCAGTGAGATAACAGTTAAGACGTAATTTTTGGAAAATCCAACGGGGAGGGGCAGAAAAGGGAAAAATTCGCACCCGTGCCAAGACCGCTGGAGCTGGTAGGTTGGAATTTGGTGTAAAGGTTCCTCCTCTGGTGTAGACATTCACCTAGGTCGGATTTTTAGAAATGTGTACGGGGAGGGGCAAAAATGTGAACAGTCTCCTCCTTAACGGGCTGACCACACCGATTTAGCCAGAAACCTGAAATCTTAAATATGTGAACTGGAGTATGTGCTAACTCATCGATCAGCTACATTTTAGAATTTTAGCCAGGTACATGGTAAAAATGGGGGTTAAAAGGGAACTGAAATTTGAAATATGTATTACCTGGAGAATAGGCTAACCCATTATTGAGTTACATCTTAAAATTTTGGTCTGTGACATGGTTAAAATTGAGGACTCCGTGTAATTATCTGGGAACTCCGTATTCTTTTCTATGCTAACAATATAGCGGGCTTTGCTCGTTAGTATATTTATATATGATTCGTACAGAACCATATATACTTATATATGGATTATACAGAATTATATATGCTATCTAATATTTGAGATATAATAATATATGGGCCATTATCAAAAATATTTTTTAATATAGTATGTGATGCAATTTATTTTCCAGCTGGGGTATAGCTCAGCTGTCCAGATTCGCCAAAGTTCTCGAGTTCAAATAATACGACTAGCTAGTAATGAGAATATGTAAACAACGGTTCTCGTGTTCAAATAATACGACGGGCTAACAGCGAGAATAAGCAGCTGTTCTCCTGTTCAAATAATTTGACTAGCTAGTAACGAGAATAAACAACGCTTCTCGTGTTCAAAAATACGGCTGGCTAACGACGAGAATAAACAACGGTTATCGTGTTCAAATAATACGACTAACTACAAACGAGAATAAGCAGCGATTCTCGTGCTCAACTAATACGATTAGCTAATAACGAGAATAAACAACGGTTCTCAGGTTTAAATAATACGACCAGTTAATAACGAGAATTAACAACGGCTCTCGTATTCAAATAATACGACAGGCCAACAGCGAGAGTAAACAGCAGTTCTCGTGTTCAAATAATACGACTAGCTATTAACGAGAATAAACAACGGTTCTCTTCTTCAAATAGAACGGCTGGCTAACGACGAGGACAAACAACGGTTCTTGTGTTCAAATAATACGACTAAAAACAAACGAGAAACTAATACGACTAGCTAATATCGAGAATAAACAACGGTTCTCGTGTTCAAATAATACGACTAGCTAATAACGAGAATAAACAAACGGTTCTCGTGTTCAAATAATACGACTAGCTAGTAACGAGAATAAACAACGGTTCTCGTGTTCAAATAGAATGATGAGAACGAACAACTGTTCTCGTTTTCAAATAATATTACGATTAGCTAATAACGAGAATAAACAACGGCTATCGTGAAGGGAAGCAGGAAACGGTAGAGAAATCAGGTAATATTTCGTTCCCGGATCGAAGTATTACACGATCCGTCCCTCGGTTTTGGCTTGCCTTACAGCCTTTAACTCTCACACTATATGTAAATAATTTTCCCAACTTAATGAGAATTATATAAGGTGTTGATATAAGTATAATATTGGGTATGGGTAAAAGTAGTAATACTAGGTAGGAGAATAAATACACTCACAATATATTTTCCGTTACCGCCTGTAGTTTATTTAAAAAGTAATACGTAGTTTGTTTTTAAATGAAGAATTAATTGAAGTTCATAGAAATATATTTTTTAACTATTTGAATCAGTCATTCAAAAAAGAAACTATAAAAATTTACAGACATTCAGAAGAAGTTGATATTTTCTGTTAAATGTAAAATTTTATGTTTTCTGTTTCTAAAAATTGAAATTCATATAATACTTTTGTGTTTTTTTTACCAAAATAGTTTGTATATATACAAAATTATTTCAATGAAAATTACAAGAAATTATTCAAATCTAGATACACATAAAGCCAATAAAAATATATACATATGTGTGTGTTGTGTTTTGTAATTACATACAAATAAAAAAACTTTCAATTTGAAAAACAAACCACAAAAGTTGTTTTTCTAACATTTTGTCACTAAAAAAATGATTGTTATTTTAAACGTCTTTCTATTCTTTTTACTACTTTTGTTGGTTATTAAGCAATGATTGAAAATAAACAACAAAATGGTTTGAATATAATGAAAAATCAGTAGTCTTCTTTTTGACTGTATTTTTGATTAATTTAATATGTATTTTAAGTTGTTTTTAACAAAATAATATTGTGAGTGTAGATTTGTAACGACACGTTACAGGTATGAGATATAATTATATGTGGTTTAATATATGTTCTAATATAAGAAATATTTTTTGATACACTCAGATTATATTTTCCGTTACCGACTGTAGTTTATTTAAAAAGTAATACGTAAAGTTTTTTTTAAACGAAGAATCAATTGAAATTCATAGAAATATATTTTTAACTATTTGAATCAGTCATTCAAAAAACAAACTATAAAAATATAGAGACATTCAGTAGGAATTGATATTTTCTGTTAAATGTAAAATTTTATGTTTTCTGTTTTTAAAAATATAAATTCATATAATTCCTTATTGTTTTTTTTACCAAAAGAGTTTGTTTATATACAAAATTATTTCAATAAAAATTACAACAAATTATTCATATATAGATACACACAGAAAATTAAAATATATGTTACATCTGTGTGTGTTGTCTTTATAAAATTACAAACAAATAAAAAAAATCAATTTGAAAAACGAACCACACAAATCGTTTTTTTCGACTTTTTGTCAGATAAAAATTGATGGTTATTTTAAACTACTTTCGATTGCTTTTACTACTTATGTCGATTATTAAACAATGATTGAAAATAAACAGCAAAGTTGGCTGAATATAATGAAAAATCAGTAGTCCTCTTTTGATTTATTTTCGATTAATTTAATATGTATTTTAGATTATTTGTAACGAAATAATATTGTAAGTGTATGGATAAGATATAATTATATATGATACAATATGTGCAAACAAATTTGAGATATTGTTATATATAGTTCCATATCTAGAGTATTCTTGATATGGTAACAATTATAATTTCATATACACTAGAGCCCCGACTTGCGTCGTCCCGATTTGCGTCGTTTCTATTTGCGTCGCTTTTTAAAAACTGGAAAAATTCGTTTTGCGTCGTTGCAATTTCAAGTTGCGTCGGTTCGAGTTGCGTCGTTTTGACCCCGATTTGCGTCGGTACGATTTGCATCGTTTTGATTTCGATTTGCGTCGCTTTTTAAAAACTGGAAAAATTCGATTTTCGTCGTTGCAATTTCAAATTGCGTCGGTCCGAGTTGCGTCGTTTTGACCCCGATTTGCGTCGGTTCGATTTCATCGTTTTGATTTCGATTTGCGTCGTTTTGTTTGTATTGCCTGATTTAGCATCTTTTCTGTCTTTTAGCATTTTTACAACTTCTGGCAATACGATCGTACGTTAAGAAGTTTTCAAATTGCGTGAAATATGGGAAATTCCATTTTCTTTGTAATATCAGTGGTGCTAAGAACAACTGTCTGGTTATGATAAGAATTTAGTGTGTGATTCGCCAAAATACCTTAAGGACGTAAAAAATGAGTCAAAGTTAAAGAAAAGTAATAAGTTTGGAACTAAAATTGAACGTAATAAAACGTTTTAAATCGGGAGAAAAAGCTGTTAATATAGAAAGAGCTCTTGGACTATCACCTGCAACAGTAAGAACAATTTGCAACAGAGACAGCGATAAAATATATTAATTAGCTGAAATTGTCACACCACTCAAATCTAAACAAGATACTATAGCAAGAAATCCCTTATTGGTTAAGATGGAGTCCCTTCCTTTAATTTGGATACATGATAAAAATAAGAGAAGAATGTCACTGAGCAAGGACGTAATAAAAAATAAAGCTCTTAAGTAAAATACTGCATCTAGTGGTAACGGAAATTCTAATGATTTCGAAGCCAGCAACGGTAGGTTTAACCGCTTTAAAACACGGGCAAATTTACATAATGTGGCATTAAAAGGAGAGTCAGCCAGTGCAGATTCAGTAGCTTCAGAAAAGTATAAGCTTGAGCTGAAAGCCATAATTGAAAAAGGAGGGTATTTCTGCTAAGCAGATTTTGAATGCCAACGAAACAGGTCTTTTTGGAAACGGTAACCATCAAGAACTTACTTGTCAATAAATGAGAAAGCATGCCCTGGATATAAAGTTGCGAAGGATCGGCTAACACTTCTTTTGGGCGGAAACGCAGAAGGAGATTTTAAATTGAAACCTTTTTTGATATACCAATCAGAAAAGTATAAACAAAAGAGACCTCGCGGTACACTGGTGCTCTAATAAAAAGGCTTGGATGACCGCAACCCTGTTTAAAGATTGGTTACAAAATTGTGCCGTTCCTGAGTTTAAACGCTATTGTTCCTCTCAACAAATTGAGTTCAAAATGCTTTTGATAGACGATAACGCACCAGGACATCCAATTTTTTCAGATGACTTATCGGAGCATGTAAAAGTTGTTTTTATGCCGCCTAACACAACATCACTTATTCAACATATGGACCAGGGAGTAATTTCAAACATTAAAATGTACTACTTACGCCGAACTTTCCGGCAACTTCTTGATTCAACAGACAAAAATGATAAACTATCTATGAAGGACTTCTGGAAAAACTACAACATAGTGAAAGCTATTGAAAATATACATTTATCTTGGGAAGAAGTTAAGCCATCCTCCATGAAAGGGAGTTGGCGGCAACTATGGCCAGAAATTATAAATGGAGACGGAGATGGTGTCGATGATGTTCCAAACGTTAGTACATAATGAGTTGGCTAATTTAGCTAGAGAAGCGGAATTTTACGGAATGGAGGACGGTGATATTAATGAATTTTTGCTGTCTCACGATGAGGAGCTTGATAATAAAAATTTATTAGCCATTGATATTCAGCATGTTTCAGAAGATGTCATAATAAGTGATGATACATAAGAAGAAAAAAAATTAACAATCGTCAATATTTCCAAAGCTATGCAATTAATTTCCCATGCAATGGATATATTTACTGGAAACGATCCTGACGAAAACCGTAGTACGGGCGTAGCAGCATCCATTGATCAAGCCATTAGTTGTTACAAAGAAATATATCAACAAAAAAAATCTTTAAAAATTCAACAGACTTTAAACATTTATAATTTACAATTTTTTAATGCATCTACTTTTTATCGTCGTTTCGATTTGCGTCGCGTTTCTCCGGTCCCCATTAACGACGCAAGTCGGGGCTCTAGTGTAATTATATTTAGACCCATGTCAATGTTTTCGAATCCCAGCCAGGGAGATAATTTTTTGTGTGCTTTCAGTTTCTATATAAAAAGAAACTGAAAGCACAAAAATATTAATATCTTAATATTTTTTTTTACAAAACTTTCAAATTTTAAATCATTTTGAGACAACAAGAACTAGAAATTTTTGATAGGTTGTAAGTGGTGAAAATTTATATATATATATATATATATATATATATATATATGCATTGCCCATACTTTGAAGACATCTGTATATAAAGCCAAAAATGTCCCTATAAAATGCGCTGTGTCCAGTAAAATGTCTTCAGAGTAAACACTAGAATAACGAAAAGTTTAAGGACAGTCCCCAAAGTAACAAAATGTCTTCATAGTAACTTGTGGAACGAAAACCCGTCCCCGCAACATGTGCTGTGCACATATATATATATATATATATATATATATATATATATATATATATATATATATATATATATTTTTTTTTTTATCGCTTTAAATGTAATTATTTCTCCACATTTTTTCTTAGTCAATATTATATGATTATTTATTTATTCAAGTTTTAACATTAAAATACGAAATTTAAATGCTAAATATATGTATATAGCTATAGCAACAAGGCCTTAAGCTAAAGAGGAATGAGATATATATAAATATTTCAGGAATCGATAACAATGATTGAATTTCAGTATTATCAAAAATTTTAATTCATTCCTGATAGTAGAGTGGACATTCGGAGATAAAATGTTTAATACTGATTATTGCCGTATTATTACAACTGCATAAAGCTTGATCACCAATGTTGATTAGATATCCTTGAGTAAGTTTCGTATGTCCTTAACGTAATGAGGAATTTTATCAGATGGTAGTAACCATATTTAGCGTCAACCACTGGTGAATATTCATTCTGTGCGGATTCAGAGTCTTGTACCACATGTTGGTTCTATCTCAGATGATACTACGTTCCTGAATTGGACTTCTTCTGAGTACTTTTCTTAAGTCCTTAATGTTAAAGTTCCTAGTTTTCAATAGCGGTGACTTTAAACCCTATTTTGCAGTAAAATCCGCGAATTCATTTCCAAGTATTCCCATGTTGCGTAGAGGTTGGTATTATTCACATTGGAAATAACATCTACTGCTGATAAAGAATCTGTTTATGCGCAAGTGTAAACAGCCTACAATTAGTGTTCAGAGGGCTGTTTCGATGTTTTTGTCAGTTGCCTATTCCCTTTATTTGTTTACTCTTTAAACTTACTTACTCTGGTGAACCCGATAAGAACGGTACGTACGTGCTGAAAAATTGGAAATAATAATAAAAACCCCATATTGTTATTGAAAAAAAAATTAATTATTTTTTTGTATTATTATCAAAAATTTCCGAGTAAAAATATTTCAAGGAAACAATCTGTGGAGATAACATATTTACCCCGTTTGTTTTTAACAAAATTTAGTGCCTCATCAGTTGCTATAATGTGGGCAGAAAAAATTGAACTATGGTAGGGTAATGTGGATACCTTAATCGGTCTATCCTCAAACGTTAGTGCAAATGTTGTGCTTTCTCCGACTTGGAAACCGTCAGTGTCACTTAGTTTTTTAACGATATTACGGAATAAGTGATGTATAATCCTTCAGATAAAAATGTAGAGAGGTATCAATCGCATCTTCACTTAAATTCCACTGAGGGTTGTCTACTTATACTGATGGAACTCCCTGGGTCCTTTTGCATTTGGCATATTTCCTGACCACATAATGTAGTCGACTTTTATTGCTAAATAAAAGAGATTTCATTAGGTTTCCAGTAATAAAATCACGTTGCGTAGGAACGTCGTTAATATTAGCTTCAAATAGCATATTGTTGACTGGTGTAGAACGAAGGGATCCGGGAGAAGTAAGAATTGCAGAATTAAAAACAGATGTGATCTTTCTAAGACAAGATTTGGTGAGTTTCCAAATAAAAAGATTCCATAGTTCATTTTGGAGACCATTAGAGTTTTAACTATCTTTAATAGCGTGAGGGTATTGCAATCAAATCTTGAGCTAGATAGGCATTTAACGATGTTAAGTTGTCTGCTCAGTGATATACTAAGGTAAACTATATGAGCTTTCCAATTGTATCTATTACTGAAGATTTTTCCTAGGATTTTGAGGTTATTCGTTTCAGAAATTTGGATTTGGTTTGCAAAAGAGTTCATTTGAACTTATGTTTTCCGCAAATGTGAATATATTTACATTTTCTCTGGGAGAGTAGTACTCCCGAGTATCTGCACCAATTTAGAATGCCATCAAATAAGCTAATAAAATTTATCGTCTGATTTTTCTTTCCATTATATTTGATTATTATGTTAAAATCATCTGCATATGCGCAGAAGCTTAGATTTTTATGGAAGAGAATAACGTCGCTAAGTCTGTAGTACGCAATAAGGAATAAGACAACAGAAAGCGGTGATCTCTGAGGGATTCCGTTGTGTAATGTGGATAAGTTAGAATAACTATTACTAACTCGAACTATGATTTTCCAATTGGACATGTAATTTATTATGTAGTTAACAATTTTCCATCCTACTCCCTACGAAATAAGTTGATCAATGATAGTATGCAAACCAATTTTGTCATATGCCTTTTCAAAGTCTTACGATATCATGGTGGGATGTTGTCTAACCGATAGGGAGATTGTGGCAAGGTACTCAATATATAATATCATGTCAGGTATAGATTTACCATTTTTAAAACCCATCTGTTGACTATTGAGAAGTCCGTTGGAGTCGAGGAACCACCATAGCCTATTGGCAATTATCTTATCCAAAACTTTTGTAAAGCAAGAATTTAATGATATTGGTATATATGATTCCATCAATACTCTATTAGCTTTAGGTTTTAAAATTGGAATAATTACGCTAGTTTTGTATTGTTGTGGAACAGTATTATCAAGGATTCTGTTGTAAAGGTCAAGCAATCTCGTTTTAATATTATTTGGAGCATTCTTTAACATTGTATAAGACACACTATCTAATCAAGGGGATTTCTCCTTTAATTTGGAAAGAGTTGATAGAAGCTCAAGTCGATTTACTATCTGTTCAATCTGTTCCGCCCTTACGTTAGGGCTAATGTTAATTAGCGGCTGTTGAATAGAATTCTTCTTCGTTTGAAATTCTTAGTGAAAGTTGTTATCATCTGAATTGGAAGACCAAAATGAGCAAAATTTGTTAGCAATTCCTACGCGATCAGTGCACATTTCGCTATGGAAGTTACCTTGTTGTATACAGTGGATACTGTTACTAATCCTGTAGCCACAAAACGTTCTTATGTTCCTCCATATTCTATTAGATGATGAAATGGTACTTATTTCGGAAGTTAAGTTAGAAATGGCTTCTCTTTTAGTTTTTTTTTTTTCACATTTTTAAAGTGCGTTAGCTCTTTTGTAGTTAATCATATTATCCTTATTTATATTTCTCTGAAAAATATACAACTGTCTAATTTTGTCGTTTTTGAGATCATTAAGGTGGGAGTTCCACCAGGGAACAGAGGGAGAGGTTTTTGTTTTGTTTGTATAGGGAATAGATTCGTTCGCAGCATGCATAAAGATTTTCTCAATATTACTAGCCTCTATTTAACATTTGGATCTACTTTCCTTAATGATTGATATTGGGAGCATTTTTTATTGAAAAGTACCCAGTCTGCGTTATCAGTTAAAAAACGAGCTTTGGATGGGTATTTACAACAGACTGAAATGGTAATATTCAAATATATATTGGAAAATGATCGCTTTCATTAAAATCATCATCTTTGGTCCAATGTGTATGAATGGTTAACTCCGAAGACAAAATGTCAAGTCCACATAGGTTAGTGTATTATGCGTTAAAAAGTGAGTTGTTGATTTGTCATTAAGTAACGTAAAGTTCGATTGAGTAATAAAATTGTTCAAAATTATTCTTCTTCTGTTGTTTTTAGGAGATCCCCAGTTTTTATGCCAACTGTTAAAGTCTCCCATTACTAAGGAAGGAGTGTTATGTACATTAAATACATTCTGGAGATTATGGGTACTAAAATTGGTTGAAGGTAAGATGTAAGCTGAGAAGATATTAAATGTAATTTTCGAATGAATTATACATGCTACAACATCAAAATCAGTTCTAACAGAAATACGTCTGTGTTGTATAGAGTTGTGAATTAGTATAGCAGTTCCTCCAAATGAATTGGAACTATTACAATGATAGCAGGAGAAATTACTTGGAAATGGGATATTTGAGGGAGTTGAGCTAAGGTGGAATTCTTGGATTGAATTAATTTTTATATTATGTTTTTTTATTAACAGAGTTAGTTCATTATAATTAGTAAGATAGCGTCTTAAATTCCACTGGATAATTTTTAATACAATTAACCCTTAAATGCATGAGGTCAGCCCCCAGTATGGAGATGCACCATTTTCCCGAAAAATGGGTAAAACGGCGATTTGTGACGTGTACCATATATGATACACTATGCATTCAATACATATTTGGAAAAAATAAAATTTCTTGGAAGTATTTCTTTATTTATTTTGAATTAATGAACAAATATATAAAAGTAAATGAATAATTAATGAAAAGTATATAAAAATAACAATTCCAGTAGATTTTAGTCTAAATATAATAATTATTATTTCATCTTAGTATGATAATGGAGGAAACAATTGCGTTTTTGTTCAAGCAAAGGTGAACAAACGAACGGTTGTTCACTTTTTGTCTTTACCATGCCACCACATGCCTCTATTTATTTTCATCAAAGCTTTTGGGTCAGGATTAACAGTTCCAATTCTGTGAATGACTTGGATCCGCAGAAAATTCAGTATTGGTATGGAGTGTAATAATGGCCTTACTTTGAATAAACGTTCAGGATTGTCGGCATCTTACTCATCGTTGTTTTTTATGTTAAAGTACTCCCCCTTTATTTTCCCAAACCAGCTGATCGTCATTACATCACGCACTGCATCAACTCCATAATAAATAATAATCCGAATTTCAGGGCATCGAAAAATAAATTTTGAGTGTTATGTTCAACTTTTGCGTAATAAATGGTCTCATCAACTAGTTTCGGCATTAGCTCGTCCGGAAAAAATACTTGAAACATGTGCATGTGGTAGGGAAAACATCTCTGACTCTGGTTCTAATTTAGAACTTCCGAGAATAGTGGGTCGAAGAAACCAACATCCTTTTCCGTAGATGCGAAGAAGGGTCCTGCATCAATATAGGCAAATCAACTGACATTGAAGTACCAATATTAGGAAGAGGAATTCTAGAAGCTTCAAGAATAGATCGGTCCTTAATTATACTGATCACCATTGTTAGGAATGCCCAATAATAAAAACAGCCAGGTCAAAATAAATAAAGAATGGCATTGATGTACGCCATTCTTTGACTAAACCCCATACGCAGGTGCATGGTGTACCATATACGGTGCATAAAAAATAGGATAAAAAAGAATTACAAGATACCAAGTTGGATGAAGATTTATTATAATAAGCTAAAACAAAGCCCAATGCACTAACCAATTCTTTTTTATACATGAATAATACGACTAAAGGTGCATACGACAACTTAGTCAGCTTACTTTACAACTAAAAATAATCAGAAAAGAACTAAAACGGTATTTATATGAACAGTTAAATGTATGCTTAAATATAAATTGTGCAATATCACGGTATGCATTTAAGGGTTAATATTACAAGAAAAAAATATATATAAACGTATTTATAGGAATAAACGTGAGTGCTTATATTTACGTTATAATAAAGGGTGGTTAAATTTTAAAGGCCGATGTTGAATGTGAACCACACCTAAACGTCAAGATTTTTTCTGCATTTCATTTGACAATTCTCAATTTCAGACTAACTCAATTTGAACCATGGAAAGATACACAATCGAGCAACGCGTTAAAGATATTCAGGCTTATTATGAAAGTGGGCGTTCAAATCAAAATGTATTTCGTGCACTTCGTGATTTTTGGTCAGCATAATCGACCAAATGTGTCCACAATCGGGAGAATTGTGGGCAAATTTCAGCAAACCGGGTCTGTGAGAACACCTGTGCATGCTCGCCCAGTTCGTTCTGCGGAAAACATTGCTGTTGTTCGCGATAGTGTGTCATGGAATTGAGGATATGACCCTGGACGATATGTGGTTTCAACAGGACGGTGCCACTTGCCACACAGCTAACGAAACTATGGTTCTTTTGCCCGACAAATTCAAAGGCCGTGTTATTTCACGCGGTGGCGATGTAAATTGGCCGCCAAGGTCATGTGATTTGACACCGTTGGACTTCTTTCTTTGGGGTTATTTGAAAGAAAAGGTGTACGTCGATAATTCAAGAGCTAAAGGATGAGATAATTCGGCACATTAACGGCATAGAACCTCAATTATGCCTCAGCTTCATCGAAAATTTGGTCCATCGGATGGAGGTGTGCCGCCGAGGTCGCGGCGGCCATTTGGCCGATATTTTGTTCCATTCATAAATGAACCATACCATACTATCATAATAAAAATAAGAGACAATAATTTCCTAAATAACTTGTGTTGTATTCAAAATCAACATCGGCCATTAAAGTTTAACCACCCTTTATTAGGCTGTATGGTATAGCTTAGTAATCCAAAGCCATGGCATCATCATCTGATTCTTCTTCTTCGGTAGTTTTTGGTTTCAATGATGTGGATTGAGTTTGTTTATTGATACGTGTATTTTGACGTTTAACAGCTGATTTAGCCCTGTTTGAGGTGTTTTTGGAAGTATAATAACTTTTTTTCGGTTCGGGAGGATAAAGGTTATCTGATGTAGTAGCATTCATGTCAGAGTACATTAACATTACTCTCCGTAAAGGCTTTTCGCCGGTCATTCCAGCATTTAGTACATTAGTTGGCTTTTCCTGAGCTGATGGTGTCTCATAAGCAGTTGATGCATAGGTTGATTTTTGTAGGTGGCGTTCTTTATATGCCTCTGTTGCCTTTTTTCTGTCAACTTTTTCCAACGTTATAATTGCTTGGATTTCTTTTTCTTTCAGGAATATGGGGCAAGTTCTATAGTATGCCCCATGTTTACAGTTATCGATGTTGTTATCGTTACAGTTGAAGAATGATTTCTGAAAATTACAAGTTTCCTCTTCTTCAACAAGGGAGTTTTTAGCACAGTCAGGGCAGATCTTGTTGTTCTTACAAGCAGTTGAGAGGTGTCCAAAACGAAGACAATTCTTACATCTTAGTGGTAAGGGTACATAAGGTCGAACTCTGACTTTTTCATACCCAAATGTTCATTTCTTTAGGCAATGTTATAGAAGAAAGGGTTATTATAATTAATCCTCTTTCTGTAAGATTTCTGTCAGAATCTTTTTTAAGGATTTTTTAAATTCCACATATGTTTTATGGTTTTAGATCCGAAAGAATTTCTGCGTCATAAATTTTTATCAAATGCTTCGAGTATATTACTCCTTTGGAATAATTAAGGCGAGGATGCTTTGTAGCTTCTACCTCGATTGTGGGTGACTGTTCTGTTAGCGTGATGAGATTCGCTTCTTGGGTAAACGATTTTGATGTAATCAAAATTTCTCCACTTCTTAGTTTTTTGCACAATTCAACTTCGCTGCCACAAACGGAAGCGATAACTTTCTTTACGTTAGAGAGGGTTTCTTTACTATTTATTCTCTTCATAATAAGGTATTTAGGTCCAAATCCTCAATTTGTTTCTCGACTTCCGCTTTCAAAGCCATCGGATATGGATAGGGTCTTGAATAAACTGGTCTGTCTGAAAGATGGGAGAGCCTTAACCCAATATTATTAACCGATTGCGATCGTTTCTGTTTCAATGGGATTTTCATAGTGTCATTTATAGTCATAAAATTTTTATCCGTGTGAATTATTTCCTTAATTTCCCGTAATATATCATTTCCAATTATTCCATGGAACGTTTCCAAAGATGGAAGAATGTAACATTTTATTTTTGGTGTATCTGGACCGAAAACATTTACAAAATTATGATGTGTTATTTCGATATTTTCGGCAACTGTATTTATGGGGAACGGTTTCTTGTTTGGAATGGGATTACGTATTCGAGTGGATTGGATATAGTTTTTGTTCGACCCGGTGTCAATCAAAAATTCTAATATGTCCTCACCTTTTTTAAGTTCGTAATAGAGTATTCAAAAACCGAAACCGAAAACCGGTCAACCGGTTTCTTTATTTTTAAAAACCGATCGGTTTCGAATATTTTGTAAATTCGAAGTAAACCGAAAACCGGTCTTTTTTGTTCGGTTAACCGGTTTTTTTAATTACATCACCAACTGGGTTACTTTGTCTCTTTTATTTTTTCCGAAGACTTATAATCGTTTGTTTGGTTATGAAGATTTAGATGTAAGTCTGATAGATTTCGATGAAGACTTAACTTTGGATATTCCAAATTCAAATAGTTTTATTTCTGATCTAAATAACACAACAAACAGTATTCAAAATCCTAAAAAAAACTACAAAATCATTCATCATTATATGATGATTTCATATATCTTGATAAATGCGACAAAAGAACTGAAAAGTTGGAAAATTTATATAATTGTCTTTTGACTATTTGTCCAACATCTACTATAAGTGAAATTGTATTTTCTACTTCTAGCTTTATCAAAAGCAAACAAAAAAATCGTCTTAAAACGAAACATTTAAATTGCATATTATTTCTAAAATATTATTTTAGAAGTGAAAAATAGATTTTCTTTTTACATATTAAAAATGTAATATTAAAAAAAAAACTTATTTAATGTCAAACGTTTTAAACGTTCAAATTACTAACGTACATAATTTTACCCAATTTACAAACTTAATGATCTCAATTTACTTGATATGAATATAGTTTTATAATATTAATTTTTAAGATATTATATTAAAAAATATTAAAACCAATGAATGAAATGTTGAAATTAAATACAATAAAAAAAATATTTTTTTTTTTTTCAAAGAATGTATTTTTTTATTTTTATTACTTTATATATTAAATTTCTGTTTTTGTTTTACATAATTAACAAATTATATAAGCTTTTTATTCAAATTAAAAAAAACCGAAAAAACCGGTTGACCGGTTTTTTCTGCAAAAACCGAAACCGGTTTTTTTAAAATTCTATTTTTCGAAGAAAACCGAAACCGGTTTTTTCAAAAGGCTGGTTTTTTAAATACTCCAGTTCGTAATATGGGAGTGAAGACGGGGTTAGTCTAAAAAATAGACGCTATACACTTCCTTTTCATCATTTGGATGCTTATCCTCATATAATCCATTTGGATCAGGATCAGTAACCTCAGATTGATCCAGGTTATCCACTGGATAACAAGGATCATAGTAATCATATTGGTCATAATATTGGGTATCATATTGAGCGTCGTCGTTACCGCTCATAAAGTAATTCCGTTGTATCTTAGGTGGGATTCCACCAGTGGTTGAATGTGGCCGTTTTTGTGAAAATTGGTTATTTCTTTGAAAGTTTTGGTAATTGACATTTTTCGATCTTATCGACTGGTCAACTTCCATTGGTTGAGGAGGTATCGGCGGAAGATTTTGCCTATTATTAAACCCCGATGGAAAGTTTGGCCTTTGATTTTGCTGTCTATATTGTTGTTGTCCATATTGTTGAGAGGGGAATGGTCGCTGTGAATTTTGGAAATGTGGCCTGGGTTGATATTGCCTGAAATGAGGTGGCATATGCGCCAGCTCTGGATAAAATGGTCTTGAGAAATTATGTGGCCATTGCGATACCGGTAGTGGGGGTCTATGCGTGCTGGCGCGTAAATGATTGTGAGCATAGTTAGTTCGAAAGTTCATATTGTCAAGTTTCTGACACAAGTTAAGTGTCTGTGGCAGGGAAGTAGGTTCCCTAATACTCAGTAATCTGGGTAAGTCGCCGTTTAGGCCCCTTATAAATGTATCTAAAGCTTTTTCTCGATATGAATTTATCATGGCACATTTTGCCTCTTCGGATATTTCCAAACATGATGCTTTGTCCAAAAGTAAGGACATATGTTCATACACCTTTTTGTATAATTCGGTTATTCCCAAATCCTTTTGCAGTAGGGTTGTCATTTGGTACTCTAAAGTACCAATATCTCTCTTATCCGCGTAATGCATCATTAGCACCTTTTTTATCTTACTCCAGTTAAGTGGGGTTCTGTAAAATTTCAAAGCGGTATCCGCTTCCTCAATGATTTTATGCCTAATTGTATGCAATATAGCATAATATTTTGGGGTGCCCCGTAAGGAGCTATAAATTTCAAGAATCCGTTCGACGGATTTTCGCCATGAATTAAAATCACCATTTTTCCCTGAGAATTCTCTAAGGGAATTAACGAGGTCGGGGATTTTATCCACATCCCGTATCGACTCGAATTCCCTGAAAGGATTTAAAATTTCCTGCACTCTGGCAGTAATAATGTTTTCCAAGTCTCCTCGGTTTAGGGTAATGATATCATTACTCCTTGTCGTTGTAGCAGCAGTTGCTGTGGTTGTAGGCGTACTTGAAGTATTTGTCGTGATTGATAATCTGGACAGGGTGTCCTGTATCGCATTCATGGTGTTTTCTGCCATGATTTAATGTAGACTTTAAAAATAAAATATAAAATTTTCAACTTACTTGGAGTTTGCCAAAAAGATGTTTAAAACGATTTTTGAAAGCTAAATTTTTCTATCATGCACTTTTCTTTATAAATTTGGTTTATCTTTTCATTACTTGCAACCGTTAAATCCTTTCTTTTACACTGAAAATTTCATAAATATTTTTCTTTACAACAGATTTTTCTTAATTTTTCAGCTTAAATATTTTTCTTTTGCACTGAAAATTTTTATAAATACTTTTCTTTATAACAATTTTTTTCTTAATCTTTAAGCACTAAAAATTTCATAAATATTTTTCTTTATAACAATTTCTTTTACAAACTTTATATTATTTTTTCAAGAAACTTTTAAATTTTTTCTTTAATTACATTACTATGATTTATTTATTTTATTTTCTCTATTACAATTTTTCAAAACAATACTTTTTTATAACATTTCTTTTTACTAAAACTTTTATGATTATTTATTTTCATCCACTTTCTATTTATAGGTTAATTCACTTACACTATACTTAAGACTAGCCCAAACATCGGTGGGTTGTTGACTGTAGGTAGATGGGTGGAGTGTTGTTTATTCCTTTTCTCCTTTTCGTTACTCAGGAACACTCGCACTGCTGATCCCTTTAAAGACCGAAGTCAAGTGTTCAAAGTTTTTGTTTTTCAAGTATTTTTGTTTTTTAAAAAATTTTCAAAAAAAAATTTTTTTATTTAACTTTACTTTTAATTTTTGTTTGAGTCACTTTTCACTTTTTGCCGATATTGGGTCCCTGCTCGGGCGCCAGTTACTTTATTTAATTGTTTTTTCCATTAAAAAAAGTTATATTTGTTATTTTTTATTATTTTTTATCCTTTATTGAAATTGTCGGTTTAACCGCTGAATAATTACTAACTAACAATAATTTTATTTCTTAATATTTAACTTAACAAAAATGCTGAGGTGGTGCACGCGTCTGGTTGTATTTCCGCTGCATTTGCAGTCTGGTGTGAAATAATTTTAAAATGCTGAGGTGGTGCACGCGCCTGGTTGTATTTCCGCTGCATTTGCAGTCTGGTGTGAAATAATTTTGTAACCTGATAACTTATTTATAATTCGCTTTTGTTTTTTGGTGTGAACCAATTTTATAATTATTATATGATACCTTTAATTCAGGTATTTTGCAGATTTTAATAAATTTTGTATGTGTTAATATATATAATATTATATAGTAATATAATTATATTAAATCATTGCCAATTAAGTACCATTAATTTAGCCATGATAACATAGTTTTCCCAAATTTCCGAATATATAATTATATTATATATAAGTCCCGAATGTACAATTAAATATATATAACACAATTATACGGAAAATAAAGTCCAGGAAAGTCATCCATTATGTATAGCAGTATGTAACTGAGTGCTTGAATCACGACAACTCCGAGTTAAAATCCTGGCAAAGGCATTGTTTCTTAGAATTGTAATAGTTTTTTTTTTATTTTTTATAAGTTTTTTAATAAACTATTTTTCTTGTATATTGTATTATATTGTTGCATCTAAACTGATACAATTCGATCTGACTTTTTTCCGATAAATTTGAATATTACTTTATCCCTAAATATATTGTTGGGTCTAATTTGATCTGCCATTTTTCGGATCAATTCAGATTCTTCTAAATTCTCAAATATAGTACTGGATCTAATTTGATCTGCTTTTTTTCGGATCAATTCACATCCTCCTAAATCCCCAAATAAATAAAATAACGTTACCCTTAAAATATCGTTACCGAAATAACTAAAATAACGTTATCGCTAAAATACCATTACCGAAATAATAGAAAATACCGTTATCGTTAAAATACCTATACCGAAATAACTATAAAAATCGTTATCCCTAAAATAACTGAAAAGATCGTTATCCTTAAAATAATGTTACCGAAATAATAGAAAATAGCGTTACCCTTATAGCCTTTTTCCACTGAGCTAGATCTCACATTTTTCATCAATTTGCAAAGATGTTAACATCTTCCCATACGAATTATACAGGCAAAAAATTAAACACCTTTGTACATCAAGAAAAGATGATCCTTTCTAATTTTGTTGCAACTTATATGCTTCGTTATTTTAAGTGTCAGTCATCACTAAAAAAATAACAAAAAAAAAATGATTTTCTTTGTGCCATCACTAGCAAACTGACATTACAGAAAATAAACAAAAAAAAAATTTATTCAACAAAGGAAAATAAGCGGCACATGCAAAAGAATTTCATTAGTATGTCTACCAAAAATTCTTCATCATCATCTTCTTCCAGTATGGCCTTAAATATTTCAATGTACTGCCTTTCCAATGATTAATGCTTCCTCCAAATCCATTTTTTATTTTTAACGAAAATTATGCGTCTTTTTCTTTTATTTTTTTTTTTTTTTGACAGCTGAATAAATTACAGATGAAAGATGAAATATGTCGCCAATGTAAACACATGTTTAACGTTTTTAACATCTTCCAAGCATTTGACAAAGATGTTGTTCAGTGTAAAAAGCCTGTTACCGATAACCGCATTTTTTCTGTTACCATCCATGTTAATTATATACAAAATATTTGGGAGCTTCCTCCTTCCCCTTTTTTGAAAAAGATCGATCAGTGGCCATCTGATCGATTTTTTTAATATGAATATCGTGTTCAATCCGGTATTCATTATCTTAAATTTTAATAATGTTACATTTTTATTCTGAACTAATAAAAAAATTTTAAATATTCTCTTCTTTTTTCGAGTCCATCTTTCGCGTTCTTCGATTGTATGCTATTTACTATAAGAATTCGCGTAAAAAAAAATTTTGTCAATTACATATTACAAAATATTCACTATATTCGCTATAGTGGACATGGTCGTGAGTTTAATTAAAAATTTGTATTATTCGTTATTAAGTACACTGTCCAACAAATTAAGACTTTTTGAATGGAACAGAATAGCGACCCCATAATTCTGAAAGGGTATGTTGAGTAGATCATTTTTGTAGAACAAACTTATGGTCCAGCACCTCTGATTTTTTTTACAGTGGGTCAAAGTTTTCATTTTTCGGTCGAAGGGAGCATTTTACTATATGAAAAAAATGCTGTAAGTTAATGTCTGAGAGAATTCTTATGGTCAGAGTTGTATTGTGGAATTGTATGAGGATTATTTTTGTGGAAGTTCTTAACCCTCTAACTGGTCTCTTTATGGGTCAATTTGACCCTTTTTTCGAGAAAATCAAAAAATATCCTTTAAAAAAGGCATTTAAGGATTAAAATATTCTACGAAAATGTTTGCCGGAAAATTTCAGTGGGGGTCACCAAAGACACCAATGTTGTAAATAAAGCTCTTTACACTTAATTAGTAAAATTATACACCAACATATACAAAACAGGTAAAAACGGCGTCAAGTTCGGCCGGGCCAAACACTGAGTTCTCGCCTCTAGTCAGCTGTGACTTACAAATCGGGTGTGATATTTATTAAAATTAATAATAAAAAATAAAAGAACAAATTCAAGCATAATTGAGCTACTAAGCAGTACATATGGGGTGTGATTTTTACTAAAATTAATATAAAAAAAGAAAAATTAAAGCTTAAATAAGCATGGCGGTTTCTGTTTGCAAATTAAGAGATTATATATATATGTCCTTTATTTATTTAAATACAATAATATAACATAATATACTTAAATAAAAAGTTCACGGAGAACATAGGGCGACAACGAATTCTCTCCATCTACTTCTGTCTCTGGCAAGCAGTTTAATTTCGTTCCAGATTCTTCGAGGTGTTTCATGTTCGTTTCTTATGCATCGGATCCATGTATTACGTGGTCTGCCTGGTCTTCGTTGACCTTGAGGGTTCCACTCTAGTGCAGCCCTAGCAATATCACTAGTTGGTCGCCTGAGAATATGGCCGATCCATGTCCATTTACGTCTTCGAATGTCAAATTCGATTGAGCAACAATCTGCCTTATTCCAAAGATCTTCATTGGATAACCAATTAGGCCAATAGATACGTAATATCTGTCTCAGACACCGATTTACGAACGATTGTATTTTCTTCATGGTCAGTTTTGTAAGGCTCCATGTAGTGCATCCATATAGCAGCACAGATTTAACGCTACAGTTGAATATACGTAATTTCGTTCTCTGGGAGATGTTGTTAGCGCGCCAAATTTTATACAATTTGAGGAACGCAACACGGGCCTTGTTGATACGATCGCCAATATTGGCTGCAGAATCACCCTCTTTCGCAATTTTGCATCCAAGATAATTGAAAGATTCTACATCTTCAATTACGGTACCATCAACAATAAGTGGTGACGAAAATTAGTACCAATACGCATCTGTTTTGTTTTTCTGAAGTTAATTCTCAATTCTACATTGTTAGCATTTTCGGAGAGTCTATTTATCTTCTTTTCAATATCTACAAAACGGTGAGACATTAGACATATGTCATCAGCGTAGTCTATGTCATTTAGGTACTCCATCATGTTCCACCGAATGCCGATTGGGGCCTCACTATTCGTTTTTTCCATTATGCAGTATTTTGTTCTTTTCCAGCAGTTGTTTTGGCTTGCATCCGTGCTTTGCGAAGACGCTTGCGATTTTCAATTTCATCCCAGCATTCAGAGCTGATCCACGGTTTAATTTTATTTTAATCCCAGAGTTGATTTTGCGGTATCCTTGCAGGCTAAAACTACGTCTGACCACGTATGTTGGTCGCTGCGTGCCAGACTGGACCTTAGGTTCTGGTTATATACCGATGAAACGGCTGGGTCGTGAAGGCGAGCTGTGTTGTATTTAACGACTTTTCCTCTTATACCATTTACTGATGCAGGTCGAAGACGGAAAACACCTACGAGAAGGGAGTCATCACTGGCAACGTCGGCACCTTGTCTAGCTTTTACATCCATAAGGGATCCTAAGAAAAGCCTACTAACAATTATATGGTCAATTTGGTTAAATGTTTGACCGTCTGGCGATTCCCAAGTATATTTATGTATGTTCTTATGTGGGAATTTGGTTCCGCCAATAAAAAGTCGGTTACGGGCGCAGAAATCAATTAATCTATCTCCATTATTATTTCGTGAGGATCCCAGGCCGTGCTTGCCCATTAGAGCTTGTAGGTTGTCGCTTGCCCATTAGAGCTTGTAGGTTGTTTCCTACCTTGGCATTAAAGTCACCCAAAAATATCTTAATATCCCCTGCGGGCAAAGAGCTGATCACGTAATCGAGTTGACCATAAAACTCATCCTTAGTGCTATCATCGTCAGGGTCGGTTGGTGCGTAGCATTGCACAATAGATATGTTGCGAAATTTGCAGTTGAATCTGGCAGTTTTTATACGTTCGGAGATTGCCCGGTATTCCAAAAGGGCATCTCTGGCCTTTGGTGAGAGCAACAGACCGACTCCGTTTATCCTGTAGGTGTTGTTACCGGAGTAAATAAAACGGTGACCAGAAGCCAGTAGCGTTGCACCATTGTTCAGCCATCGTACCTCACTTAACCCCAGAATGTCTAGTTTGTATGCTATCATTTCCTTACGCACTTGCTCCAGTCTCGATGTTTGAGAGAGAGTTCTTATATTCCATGTACCAATCATAAACCGTTTTTTAAAGCCAAAAGTCGTCATCATACGGGGATCATTATTATTTAAATTTGAATTTGTTGACGTTTCTGTAATCATACGAATTTTAAGAAGATTTACTGATTAGGTCAAAGCCTCCGATCCCAGATTTGGGGCTGCCAACGGCGCGTCGGCAAAAGCCTGCACTCAGGATACTCAGTCCTGTACGCCTTCTCACTTTAGCTGTCATCAAACGGGTGCCTGAATGACATTACCAGGGAACACTTGTTCTAAGACCGGAAGTTGTGAGATGCTTGGGAATTCCGGACAAAGGAATCGCTTCTTGCTACCCCCAAGTGGATAGCAGACAGAGAGCTTTTAACCTCTGTGAAAGACCCCGTCCCCCAAAAATTAAGAGATTGGTTTTGTTTTATTTGTGGACATTTTACGCACCACCAAGGCAGAAGAAAGATATTCTTTTCTTTGGAATACGATTTTTATCTGAGGCTTGGATACCAAAAACCGTATGTACTACTTGCGAATGTGATCTTTTGACCTGGTACAAAGGCGGTACTAAGGCGATGCAATTTTCTGCGCCTATTACATGGATTGAACCTGAAGATCACAAATCAGATACATGCTATTTCTGCGTAAATTACAAATTTGGTAGAAGCCAAAGGCACTACGCGATAATGACATACGAAGCAACAAATAATGTCATTTTACCAGAAGTGCGCTGTGAAGGTGTTCCGGTGCCTCAACCGCCTACACATACATTTTCGGCCAATATGACAGTCGCCAATACAGAAATAACAGCGGCGGTTGAAAACATATCAGATATAAGTTACTTGCCTCTTGATGGTTTAAACATATGTCCTAATTTGATAGACCAAGCTTATTTTGAAGATCTTGTAAGAGATTTAGGGCTACCAAAAGAGACAGCTGAAATATTATGTTCCAGATTGAAAAACAGGAATTTGATAAAAGCCGATGTAAAAGTTACATTTCCAAGAAAAAGACACGCCGATCTGGAAAGTTATTTTAAAAAATCAGAAGAACTTGTATACTGTTGCAGTATTGAAGAGGTTCTAAAATATCTTAAGCTTCCACTGGACTCTTCCGCTTGGCGACTATTTATAGATAGTTCAAAACACAGCTTAAAAGCAGTTTTACTGCACAATGGAAATCAGCATCCATCAATACCGGTTGCGTATTCCACAAAAAAGGAGGAAACATACGCAAATATTTCAAATCTCTTAAATAAAATTGAATACTATAAATATAAATGGGAAGTATGCGCAAAATGATTGCAATATTGACTGGAATGCAAACAGGATACACAAAATATATGTGCTTTCTTTCTAAATGGGATTCACGTGCTACCAGCAGCCATTATCATATTAAATATTTCGAAGAACGTAAAGAAAATATTATTGGTGACTTAAATGTAATCCATGAATCCCTTGTCCCAAAAGATAAGGTCATACTTCCACCGCTGCATATTAAGTTGGGCGTGGTGAAAAATGTTATTAAAAGCTTAAATACACAAGGAAATGCTTTCAAACGCATTCAAACAATTTTCCCCAGATTATCTGCAGCAAAATTAAAAGAAGGTAAAATACGGTTTTAAGAAATAATTTATTTCATTTAATGTAAATTACCTTTTCTAGGAATGCTCGTTGGACCCGATATGTATGTGAGCATTTGACTTTATGCAGCTGGTTATATCAGAATTCCTTGGAAACTCAAAAGCACAAAACTATGCAGAAAATATTGAAAGCATGCTAATCGGGTTTAACAATATTGGCGTTAAGATGTCACTAAAGCTGCATTTTCTGCACTCTCATCTCAATTTTTTTAAAGAAAACCTTGGAGCGGTTTCAGATGAACACGGTGAAAGGTTTCATCAGGATATAAAGGTATTGGAAGAAAGATTCAAAGGGAAATCCCAAAGTGTAATGCTTGCTGAATACGTATGGGGCTTGTACAGAAACCTTGACCCATCGGAACATTCACGTCAAGCTAAATACAGGAAAGCATATTAAGTTTAATCTTTAATCCATTGTCATACTACTGCTATTTCCCAATTCCCTTTTACTCGAAAATTTGAAGCAAAAAAATAAATATGTACAAACTTTAATAAACCACTATTAAAACAAAATTATAATTTTTTTATGGAAGTTGGCGTGTAATTTTGCCAATTAATCGTAAAGAGCTTTATTTACAACAATGGTGTCTTTGGTGACCCCCACTTAAATTTTCCCGCAAACATTTTCGTAGAATATTTTAATCCTTAAATGTCCTTTTTTAAAGGATATTTTTTGATTTTCTCGAAAAAAGGGTAAAATTGACCCATAAAGAGACCAGTTAGAAGGTTAAGATCTTCCACAAAAATAATCCTCATACAATTCCACAATACAACTCTGACCATAAGAATTCTCTCAGACATTAACTTACAGCATTTTTTTCATATAGTATAATGCTCCCTTCGACCGAAAAATTAAAACTTTGACCCACTGTAAAAAAATACTCAGACGTGCTGGACCATAAGTTTGTTCTACAAAAATGATCTACTCAACATACCCCTTCAGAATTATGGGGTCGCTATTCTGTTCCAAAAATGCTTTTGGACAGTGGTATTATACGTTATTAAGTATTACTCGTTTTTAAGTTATTAATATTATCCGTTATTAAGAATTATTCGATATTAAGTAATATTCGTTATTAAGTATTATTCCTTACTAAGTATTATTAGTTATTAAGTATTATTCGTTATTATGTATTAATCGTTACTAAGTATTTTTCCTTATTAGGTATTATTCGCTATTAAGTATTATTCCATATTAAGTATTATTCGCTATTAAGTAATATTCGTTATTAAGTCCCGGACCTGTTATTCTCTACATGTGCAGTTGAATGTCACATTAGACATTTTTTTTGGGCCAGCGCTTTTTATTCCAAATTATCATTTCATATTAAGTTTAAGAACAGGTTTCCATTACTGGTCCCTGGACCTAGGCTGATGTATTTTTACTCTGCCTTTAGTAATAGATCACCTAATCGTTAAAACTTAACGGAAAACTTATTTTCCGGTTTGGTATCCTCTTTCCTTGGGCTTACCTCGGTACTACGACTATTGTAACAGGGCTTTAATTAAAATGCTTATCAATTTAAAGTGTGCCTATCTCCTACCAATTATATTGTGCTCTTTTCAGCGGGCTCCGTTCTCACCTCCGATTGCCACCTAATTTTTCAAGGCATGAGTATATTGAGTCTACACGCAGAGAAAAAACATGGTTTCAACATGATCACTGCTAATATATTGTGCGTGCTGCAATCAGGTATAGTTGTCACAACCATGTTATTGGTTTTCTAACCATCAACATGGTCACTACCATCATTGTTATAGTAAATATTTCACTATTTCATGCTTGCCACTTTCAATTTCATAACATGATTGGCTGTAACCATACTGTGGTAACTAAAACTCTGACTATGACTAAAATATGATAATTATGCAACCACAAAATGCTGGCGACAATCAATAAGTAATTATACATAAAATAAAACATGACTTTGACATTTACAGTCATAATATTGTCTTGTTTTCATAAAAACCAAAATTTTATCAGTTCAGTCAGTTTGTTTTTACTACAAAATGTCTTAAAAAACAATCATATATTGTTTAAGACTGGGATTTTATATTAATTATTAATTAATTATTAATATGCCATAATATGATATTGTATATTAATAATCACAATATAATAAGAAGGATCATGTATATATACACGTATATATATATATATATGTGCATAGCGCATCTTGCGGGAACGGGATTTCGTTCCACAAGTTACTATGAAGACATTTTGTTACTTTGGGGACCGTCCTCAAACTTTTAATTAATCTACTGTATACACTAAAGACATTTTACTGGATACAGCGCATATTACAGGGACTTTTTTGGCTGTATATACAGATGTCTTCAAAGTATTTGAAATGCATATATATATATATATATATATATATATATATATATATATATATATATATATATATATATATATATATATGTGCACAGCTCATGTTGCGGGGACGGTTTTTCGTTCCACAAGTTACTATGAAGACATTTTGTTACTTTGAGGACCGTCCTTAAACTTTTAATTAATCTACTGTATACACCAAAGACAGTTTACTGGATACAGCGCATATTATAGGGACTTTTTTGGCTGTATATACAGATGTCCTCAAAGTATGCGCGATATATATATATATATATTAGGGCGGGTCGATTTATTTTTCGACAATTTCCCTATGATTTCCGTATTCTATGGGTTATTCCATGAAAATTTGCCGAAGGAACCATACCTCTATCGTTAAAATCGAGTCCCCTACTTTTTGTTGGTAGATTTTTTCCCAAATTGACGTTCGTAGGCGCGTTGGAAAGGTGAGCTCATTTTGATAAATTTACAAAAAAAAATCTCCAACATTGGTCTAACGGTTCAAAAGTTACGGGCATTTTTGTCCAAATTTTGGAGCCTTCTTCCATTTTTTTCATGATTTTGTCCAAGAATATTACTTTCATGGCCATTTTTTTGGCTCAATCCATTATTTAATTCAATTTACAATTCAAAACGAAGAGTTTAAGCCCAAATTTATCGAATTCGGTTGATTAATTCATGCGATATTGCTAAAACAAAATAACACATAAAACCAACTTTTTGATTTTTTTTCCCTTTTTATTTTTGCTCTCTTTTTTGGGTTTGCATACGATTTATAAAGAATAATTCTTCGCTGACGTCATTTTGACAACAACAAATACACAGCAATTCTAATTGGACGAAACAATCAGCTGTAGTTGGCGGGGTGGGGATTCCAGTGTATGCTAGTTTTGTTTGAGCGTCATTTCAGTGAAGTGTTACTTGAAATAACTAACAAATAATCAAACTATTTTGAAATTTAGAAAAGATTTAAAGGTAAGTGTAAAAACATTATAGTTAATAGTTATATTATTATTCTATGAAAAACATATATAATTCTTTTAGTGACGGTTTAAAAAATGGATTCAGAGCCTGGTTCATCGCAAAATCCAACAGATACCCAACGCAGTAGTTTGCAACATTTGGTCTCTCATGATGTTTTTTCTTTTGTCGTGGGCTGTGAATTACCTGATATTAATCTGTCAACTAAACGAGATATATTGAAGTACTATTTTTTCTTGGCCGAACGTTCAAAAGCCCAAAGCAAAATGTTTTCGTATAAAAGATTTACTCCCCAAGTAGCAGACAGATTGTTAGAAATTTGAAATCAACTTAATATTGAACTTATACTCAAAGGTAGCATCATTAGAAAATTGAATAATTTGCTTGACGCATATAGTAATGCAGATAAACAACGAGTAAAACGCGCAACAGAATTCAAAAAATTCGTAGAATCAACAAACCAATTATTCAACATTGGAAAATGTAAATGCAACTCGAAAGAAAACGACTGCTCATGTGGATCTATCCCAGAAAACTTAAAAGATTTCATGCGCGATCAATATAATGACAGAATGCAAACGATACCGGAACACGATAGTGGAAGTGAAGAGACGATACCAACGACTATACCAACAATCCCAGTGAGCAACGAACCTACATACGAACCACATTATGACGAAATGGAAGTTGATGTGAGAGGAGGTTCAGAATTAGTTCTACCACCACAAACATACACTCCCAGATACAATACTAAAAACTATGCAATGATGTGTGACAGATTTGGTGTGCATGATAGAATGGGATCAGCATTGGCAACAGCTCTGATGGAAGACCTGGGCGTAAAAGATGCTCATGGCAATCTTGTCATCATGGATAAAAGTAAACTTCGTAGAAAAAGAGAAAAATGGAGACAAGACGCACTTCGTAAGCGGTATGATGGCTCGAATTTGATATCATTTTCATTCGACGGCAGGAAAAATGATGCTCTAACTGTAGAAAAAATTGATGAGAAGTTGCATCCAAGGATGGTTAAAGAACCTCATCTAGTTGTTTTGAGGGAACCAAATTCTCAATTGATAGGCTACACAAAACTAGAAAGTGAAACTGCGGCAAGCAAAGTCAACAAATTGATCGAATTCTTCCAAGAAAAACAATTGTCTCTCGATTCATTAATTGCCATATGCGCTGATGGTGAACCAACAAATACTGGCGTACACGGTGGAATTTTGCGACTATTCGAAAAACAGTTAAAGAGACCACTGCACTGGTTTGTGTGTCTTCTGCACTTTAACGAGCTTCCGTTTAGACATTTGTTTGACACTTTAGACAAATCAACCACCACTGGACCACGATCAACTACCGGAAAGTTGAGCTCAAAAATTGCTGATTGTGAAAATCTTCCGGTATGTAATTTTTATAGCTAATTCTTTACCATTTTTTATTCTATTTTTTAGCTTTTATGTTTTCTTTTCAGGTGGTAACCGATTTTGAGGAAATCGCTTTGGAAAATATGCCTCCTGGTGATTTAAATCCAGAAGAATTATCTACTGATTCGAGGTACTTGATGTTAATGGCCAATGCAATTTCTAATGGTGTGGTTCCTGCGGATTTATCTCACATAAAACCAGGGCCAATTGCACATTCTCGTTGGCTGACCAAAGCCAATAGATTATTACGGTTGTATGTGACAACTAATAATCCAACTGAAAATTTAAAAATTCTGGCTAACTATATAATAAAAGTATACACGCCAATGTATTTCAATGTTAAGTATTATAGCTCTGCCGCATACGGTAGTACATTACTTTTTAAATTTATTACTTGGACACGATTTTTACCACGGAATTTACTTGGAGTTGTAAATACAGTAATTCAAGATAATCCATATTTTGCACACTCAGAAAATATCTTGCTATCTATGTTGTTTGATGATAGAATGGAAAAACGAAACATTGCTATAAAGAAGATTTTACATTACCGAAGAGATATTGTCGACCCAACGGAACTTAGAGTTTATAAAAAATCTCTTATAAACTTTAATTGTACGGAATATACAAATATGATTGATTTAAATGACGATACCATTTTATTCGAACCACCGCTTACGCAAAGTTATTCGTATGAACATTTGGAGGGATATTTAAATTACGAAGTGCCACCGTTCGATGATCCACAAATTCCTTTACACATTCAAGGAACGGAAAAACATGTCCAATTGCTGGCTGCCACTGCTAAACGAGTTGCAGGAAAGAATGTAGAAGGCGCTATGGCGACGACATTAGAGAGCCGTACGAAAACACCCAGACTTGAAAGCAAACAAGACTTTCAGAAAAAATAATGTTTTTTTTCACATTTTGTCTTTTACTACACTCAAATTGAATATTTTTTTTTTTTGATAATAGGTTGATAGATACTTTATTATCTCTTAATTTGAATTTTTGTAGAAAAAAAAAAATAAAAAGGGAAAAAAAATCAAAAAGTTGGTTTTATGTGTTATTTTGTTTTAGCAATATCGCATGAATTAATCAACCGAATTCGATAAATTTGGGCTTAAACTCTTCGTTTTGAATTGTAAATTGAATTAAATAATGGATTGAGCCAAAAAAATGGCCATGAAAGTAATATTCTTGGACAAAATCATGAAAAAAATGGAAAAAGGCTCCAAAATTTGGACAAAAATGCCCGTAACTTTTGAACCGTTGGACCAATGTTGAAGATTTTTTTTTGTAAATTTATAAAAATGAGCTCACCTTTCCAACGCGCCTACTGGCGATTAAACCCGATCGATAGTTTTTGAGTTATGGATGTTAACGTGTAGGTAATATTTCATACGAACGTCAATTTGGGAAAAAATCTACCAACAAAAAGTAGGGGACTCGATTTTAACGATAGAGGTATGGTTCCTTCGGCAAATTTTCATGGAATAACCCATAGAATACGGAAATCATAGGGAAATTGGTGAATTTTTTCACTCCCTACAAATCGACCCGCCCTAATATATATATATATATATATATATATATATATATATATTATTGTAGGGATCATATAATGATAATCCAGGAATCAGAATATAGTTGTGAGGACCATAATATGATAACATTTTGAGCATACTATGATTACATGTAATCATATTATGATAAATTCAAGATCATAATATGTTTCTTTAGAATCATAATATTGTAATTTTTGAAACATAATTTAACTGTAGGGATCATATTATGGTAAAATTATGGTTATTTTATCATAATATGACAACCATATTATAGTACGATTATGGTTGACACAATCATAAACCCAAAAATATATGATGCTCTTCGAATATGATTGTCCCAACCATGTTTTTTTTCTGCGTGTAGGTCAATTTCTCATTAACAATGGGGCTGGCTTTTGTACCGATTTTATTTATATCATATTATATTAGTAGCGCCGCTCATTTATTTAAAATTTGAGGGACGTCTCCCAAAAACTGATATTATAATTTGTACTTTATCAGAGGGTCAATTCTCGTTCTGTGATAATGTGAAGTGAAAAAAACTTTTCATTTTCGTTTTCATAAGCACTTTTCACTCGAACTTTTCACAAATACATAAATTGCGATTCTCGTATGTATTATGAAAAAAATGTTTCATTCGCACTGTACCCATGAAAATTTTGTAACTGTTTTATCCAACATTTAAAGTAAATGTCAAAACAGAGAAAAACGTAAACAAAAGTGAAAATTTATTTTAAATAATTATATAAAAATATATGGATTAATTGTATTATTGGATATTACTCAAAGAATTCCGGATGAACAAAGGTAAGACAATGATGTTACAAGCATTTCATTGCAGTAAATAATTTAATAATTTATAGGAATTTTTTGAGAGTGCTGAGACGCATACTTCGTGCAGACCACAATCCATTCGAGATGACAACCGACAAGCACTTCATGGATTTATGTCGGCTTACTTTACGTGAACTATATTTGGTGCGCGTATGAAGTCTAATATTACTTAAAGAAAAAAAAAAATTCATAAAGAATATAAAAAAACTATAAATAAATATGCCATACTTTTGCCATTTTTCACTGTCCTTTTGGGTCCCACTAAACTGTTAAGGCTCGCCGCTAATTCGTTAAACTTTTCGTCTCTAAATTTGGCACCATCTGCAGTTACAAATATGTAAATATGGGATTAATAAAAGTGTGATTATGGTAATTAGACTACTTACTTATCGTTTGCAATGTCCACATGCTTTTCTTAATAATTAATTATATACTCCTTTTGGCTTTCGCTGGCACGTTTTCCTCTTACAATCTTCTCCATGTTTATTTCACTTATAAATAGTCTGTGTAAACAATTTTTTCATATGAAAATATTTTGACAGTTGTTTGCACTGTTACACAAAACAAGAATCGCCAGTGGTGTGCAATCGTGAAAAAATCTTGTTTCGTTCCACTTTTTTTTTCATATGAAAACGTTTTGATATTTCTTTACATTTTTTCACAGAACGCGAATCAAAAGTACTATGAAAACGTGAAAAAACTTTTCATTTCACCGTTTCACAGAACGAGAATTGACCCTCAGGTCACATAAATTTAGGACCAATTACACTAGTTAAAAAATTTAAAAAAATTTTGTGCGACAAGCATGCGACTATTTTTTGTTATTGATTTGGGTCTCCGGAATCCGAAAATTGCAAATAATGGTCAACATTTTTCTACAGTACCAGTTTTGACTTGGTCCAGTAGTTTTGGACCTATTGATCAAAATTTTGCAGAAAAATCTTTTTTTTTCGGCAAAAGCTGAAATCTGAAAAGGAAAGGAAAAATATAAAATAATTTTTTTCTTAAATGTAGTACTTCTATAAAAAAATAAGTAACTTTCAAAGAACATCTATGGGTAAATACCAAAGTTATGACCATATGTAAAAGTACCTTATATGAGATTTTTTTTGATGGTACTAGGTCAGTATAGTAAAATCCTCAAAGGGTTTGGCGTTCGTATGTGTCAGATTTTTTTTATGACCTTTTAAATTTTTTCCTTATCTTGATGTTTTTTCGCTTAGTTGTAACATTTTGGCAAAAACGTAGTTTAACATAACTCGAGAACCACTTGTCCGATTTCGCTAAAACAAACTCAAAAAAATTAAGAATTACAATTTCTTTAATCCGTTCATATAACGTTTTTCTTTATAATCAACAGTTTTGCCGTTAAAAATAAATTTGTGGAGAAAAAAATATATTTTTTTGCCTAAAAATTAAAATTTTTTTTTTAAATTCATAAAAAATCCAAAACGAAAAAAGGATCAAGTGTTATTAATTTCATGTAAAGTCACATAACCTATAAACAAAATGCGACATAGATCATAGAAATCGATTAACGCGTTCTGCTTTTATTTACAATTAAGTGAAGGTATCCCATTTTGACAAGAATATTGATATTTGTTTTTATTCAAAAAAGTGTCATTTATCGCCTTTTTTATAAATTTTCCCCAATAACTCCAGACTTCTGGCCATAAACTACTAAAAAAATTAAGTAAACATTTTTATAATTTTTTATTTTTATTTTATTTATTTATTTTTATTTATTTTAATAAATATTGCCTAGACTTTTTCGATGGTGGTTGTTCGGGACTAGTGGCATCGCATTCATCGCTATCATCAGTTTCTGAACCACACATAATGTCAATGTGTGACTCCACTGTTGGCTCTTCTGCATCTCCTGAAAATTCTTTATCATCAAGATCATCCTTGTCTTGCCACACAAGCTTACGACTTTTTGCCTCTATATCTGTAAGTTTTTGTTTTATTAAAATGAGTTTGAAAAAATAAAAAATCAGTATTACCTCATTTCAAATGGCATAGCAACTTGATGATAGCGTTCACCTTGTTCATCAGATTCGGTAGCCAATTGTTTGCTGAAGTAGTCCAGATGATGATGTAAATAATGGATTTTCAAGGACATGTAGACACCAATTTCCGAGAATGCTCTTAACATCCTTGCGACAGAAACATCGTAGTTGTTAGAACGATGCTTTCCCAACAAGCCTTCTATTACTTCTTTGATTGCCTGCCATGCATTCAATTCAGCGTCAATCAAAATATTGTTGAATGCGTCACTTTTAATCAGCTTTCGTATATCTGGACCATTTACTACGCCTGATTGGAAAAAATTAATTTGTTAAGATGGAAAATCATGGGAAATGAATGTGATATTATAACTTACCTTCTTTAATTTTACTTGCGCTGAGTCTCGGGTAAATTAGTTTCAAACACAAGAAAACTTCATCTCTTTTGGCGACAGTTTTGATAAAATTCTTAACAATTCCAAGTTTAATATGCAGTGGAGGCAGCAATATCTTCTCCTTCGGCACTAGAGGCTCACGAATAATATTGGCCGTTTGTTACCTGCTGTGCTTTCTGAGTTTCCATCCGTGGCATGCATATTGGTCACCGGAAAATCGTGTGTCCCAATCGCACAAAAAGCACATATATTTTATATAGCCGCTTTGAAGACCGCAAAGCGCCACATATGTTTGGCGTAGTTAACCATTTTTAAAATATTTTCCAGTGCATCATATGTTTCTTTCGTTTCTGTACTATAGGCGATTGGAACTGAAGGTTTTTTATTGGTCTTATGCAGTAAAACCGCCTTCAAGCTGAGTTTTGAACTGTCAATAAATAATCTCCAGTCATCTGCTTCATATTTTATTTCCATTGCGTCCATCAATTTTCCTACATCCGGGCAATATGCAGAAGTTTTTTCATCATTCACAAGGAATAAACTTTGGAGTGTTGCCTGACGACTTCGATAAGCTGTGACTTTCACACCGGGTGCCAACAAATTGTTTGATTTCAAAATGGAAGCCAGCTCTTCCGATTTATGCTGTGTTAATTCCAACTTGGCAACAATTGAATCAAGCTTATTTTGATTTAATAAAATTGGCTCATTGGATACTGATGGCTCATATGAGGGATCATCACGTGCATGATATGTCGGAGCAGTCGTAGAAGAGAAAATATCTGGGCTAGAAGCTTTTGGCACAGGAATGTGGTCCGAATGAGGCAATGGTGTTGCGGCACTTGCAACACCAACGTAATTATACGATTTTCTTATCCTTTTTGCGGCTCCTTTATTCGCACATGCATAGCAATTCAACGGATTGTGACCTTCGCCAGGACTAGTCCAAGTCATTGGGATACCGAATGGCATACTTTCACGTCTTCTATTTTTCCAATCCATTAGACGGTTGTAGCAGCTTTTACACACTATATTTGGTACCCAATTTTCGTTCACTATAACATTTTGGTTGAAGTACATCTCGTATGTTTGAACAAAATCAGTACTGAAATTTCCCCTTTTTTTATGTGTTGAGACATATTGACCACAGCAGTAGCAAAAGCTATTTATATCTGGCTTGCACAGTTCCATATTCTGTTCAGTTTTGTTCACTTTTAAAAAACTGGAGAAAAATCACTTTTACTGTTCGCGTTCGTCGGCACTTGTTGAATGACAAAAATCACAGAACCAGTGTGAGAAAGAGAAGAAGTATAATGACAATGCATGTTTTATGTGAACATTACAGAACCAGTGTTGCCACATCAATATTTCTCTTTTAGAAACGCGTGCATCGATTTTCATGATCTATGCCTTTTTTTGCTCATGAGTTATGTGACTTTACGCGAAAGTAATTAGTTTTGGCACTTTTTTCCATTTTGGATTTTTTATGAATTTAAAAAAAAAAATATTTAAATTTTTAGGGAAAAAATACTTTTTTCCCTTCATACATTCATTTTTAACTTCGAAAGTGTTGCACATATAGGAAAACGGTATAGAAGCAGATTATAGAAATTGTAATTCTTAATTTTTCTAAATTTGTTTAATCAAAATCGGACAAGTGGTTTTCGAGTTATGTTAAACTACGTTTTTGCCAAAATGTTACAACTAAGCGAAAAAACATCAAGATAAGGAAAAAATTTAAAAGGTCATAAAAAAAACTGACACATACGAACGCCAAACCCTTTGAGGGTTTTACTATACTGACCTAGTACCATCACCCTGACTTGGAATTTCTCACCCCCCAGATTGGCTGTTGTACTGTGATATTACTAAAATGGCCTCTTGATGGATTTCATTTCTTGGTGGAACCTCTCTCCGTGATCATCATTACATCACTGAGATTCTCTGGGAAAAAGCTCGAGTGAGAATGTAAAAAATTAATCTTAAGTGACAAATTAACACCTGTTATAAAAGTGAAAGAGACAAATTAGGAAATAATAACTTTTTTTTTTTGAAAATGCTATAAAAAAAAACTACTGAATATTTTCTCAAATTTCTTTTTTTATTTGAAAGTACAATCCTTCCGGTTAATAATGGAAAATAATTTCATTCAAATGGCTGCCTCGGCTGGCCGTTACAGTCAATAGCGATCGTTATCGGGCCATGTTGAACGAATTTTTGTTCACAAAAATTGAAGAGGAGGATATTGGCAACAATTTGATTTCAACAGGACGGCGCTATGTGCCATACAGCCGAAGCTACACTCGATGTTTTGCGCCCTGTTTTTGAAGATAGCATTATCAGCCGCAGAGCTGATGTCGTTTGGCCACCTCGGAGCTGCGATTTGACACCGTTGGACTATTATTTGTGGGGTGCCGTCAAAGATAAGTGTTACGCCGACAAGCCAGAGACAATTGACGCTTTAAAAGACAATATTCGTGAAGCCATTGGTGAAATGCAGCTGCACACAATCGATAATGTGCCTAAAAATTGGACCGATCGTGTAGGCTACTGCATGGCCAGCCGAGGCAGCCATTTGAATGTAATTTTTCAATAATTAACCGCAAGGATTGTACTTTCAAATAAAAAAAGAAATTTGAGAAAATATTCAATAGTTTTTTTTTATAGCATTTTCAAAAAAAAAGTTATTTGGCGGACCCTATATTTGTTAAATTAGAAAAATGTATTTTATTTCCATTTTTTCATAATTTTTAATCAAATCTTTAACAATAGTCTTTTTTTGTAAATATTTATTTATTTATTTATTTACTTATTTATTTATTTATTTATTTATTTATTTATTTAATTATTTATTTATTTATTTATTTATTTATTTATTTATTTATATATTGATTTCCAATACAACAAGATATAAAATCTTATTATTAAAATATAGGATTTTTATAATGAATATACACAATTTAGTAAGATGCACAATATTAACAAATTAACGAATTTAATAGTAAAGTTACATAATAAAAACAATTTTAAAGAAAACATAAAAATATTAATTATAATAATAAAATATTCATATAAAACTTTATATTCAAAAGACATCCGAAAAAGTAACATACAAAAATTTTAACTATAAACTTCAAAAATTTTCTTCTTGAACAGTATTGCGTTTCTTGTGGATTGAATGGTGGTAGGTAGGTTGCCATTTGGATACTAAATAATCATGCGTTCTTTCATTTTGTGAAAAAACAAGTCTCTTATACAGATATGTTGGTTGTCGAGTGTATATTATCTTATGTAAGAGTAACAAAGTTCTTATCTTTAACAGATTCTGTAACTCCATAAAGTTTTTTCGAATAAGAAGAAACTGACTTGAATCTTCGAAGATTAAACACATATTTCAGGATGGCTTTAAAAGTAGACTCAAGCTTTTTACAACTTTTAGAATCCGTGCATTCATATATCTCACATCCATATAGTAGGGATGGCATAAGATATATTTTTGAAAGTAAAATTCGTATACTAAGTGGAGTAATATATTGAGTGTTCCAAAGAGACCTTAGCATTGCATATGTTTTACCACCTGCTGCATTTATGTGGTCAGACCATGTTAAAGTGTTATTAAAAACTATACTGAGATTTTTGGCAGTTTGTACAATTTAAATTTTTTGGTTATTAAGCATTATGGTTGGTTCAAATGGTAGTTTTTAATTGTTTTTTCTTTATTATCAGGGACTTTGATTTCGAAGAATTAAGAACTTACCCAAGTATAAATGTGTTCCAGATCCATATTTAATTTTTTAACACAATCATTTAAATATCCAATGTCACTGCTGATATATAACTGCACGTTATCAGCATACATATGATAACTGCTGTGGTAGGTCATTATGTAAATTGAATTGATCCTTGCGGAACGCCTTTTAATACTGGCAGCACACATGAGGTTTTATTTTTTACATTTTCTGACTGATTACGCTTGAGCAAATACGACGATATCAAACGTGTAGATGAAGAAGAATAATTAAACATTCTTTGTAGCTTGAAACAAAGAATTTTATGATCCACCATATCAAAAGCTTTAGAGTGGTCAAGTAAGACAAGGAAAGCAATGTTACTATCATCAATGCTTTCACGTATTTCCTCAGAGACATCTATTAGATCTGTGACACAGCTATGTTTCGGCCGGAACCCCGATTGTCTATTTTTGAGTAAACCATTTTTAACAATATATTTGCTAATTTGTTGATGGAGCAGCCGTTCGAATACCTTAGACAAGTTTGATAATATAGCAATTGGACGATAATCGTTGGTGAATTTTGGAGTTGAAATTATCTTTGCATATTTCCAGCTTTGTGGATAAACGTCTTGTACTCCGAGTTTTAGTTGTTTCCCAGGAAATCAAAAAACCACCAATTTAATTGATTTCCGAGCTGCAGTCTCATGTGGGGACAAATATTTCTAGAATTTTGTATCTTTTATAATTTTTTTTTTTTAATTGTGGACCATTAAAAATTCCTTCCTTGATTTTTGAAACACTTTTAAACATTTCACTCAAATAGGCGAAAGCTTGGCCTTCCTTATTCAATGCTTTGACGAAGTTTTTCAAGAGTCCAAGTTTTATATGTAATGGTGGAAGAATAATGTTTTATTCCTAATAAGAGGCACATACTTTATGTTGTCTTGGACCACTGTAATTGCTAATCCTTCCGGCCAATGTTTTCTCTTGTAATGAAAATCACGTGCTCGACTGTCCCAGAGGCAAATAAAACAACTATATTTTGTGTATCCACGTTGCATTCTACATAGCATGCCCACCTGTTTTAAATCGGAACAAACTTTCTAATTGTGATCTTCATAGTTAATACATTTTAGCAATTTAGCCATTGTTTGGTACGATTAATCGAAAAAACTGAGAATGTCCCTACATAATCATATCTCATCTTCGGTTGAATAACACCTCACGTAAGGAGAATCGCGGTTTCTGTAGTATGTTACTTTTACATTTGACTACAAAAAGTTGTATTGTTGTTAACGAAATGCAAGTACTTCTGCTTTTTCTTTTGTGAGCTCTAAGTCTCTGACCAAATAATAATTGAGCCTGAGTAAGTAAGCGGCTCTCTTCACTTGTGTTATAATTGTCTTCAGATGAGTTTTGCCTTACAAATGATGAGTCGGAACTTAAATTGATGTTAGTTGATTTTGGATACATCCGAATGAAGAACTGCAAAACTTTTTTTGGCTCAAAATCCAGAACTCTTGTATTATAAAAATAGCAATCGTTAATATGATTAGATGGTTTTCTCCAAATCATTGCAATCGGCTAATAAAAACAAATTTTAGCACAGATGCCCACCCTGTTAAAATTCTATCGAACGGAAGACATATGATACTTGATGACCATCATTCTTGCAAATTTGTGACAGGCATTCCCAAGTATTTCTGATAAATATCATTGAGTAAATTGCATACATTCTCATTTTAAGACTTCTCTTTTTGGCATTTTTGCAAATAAAATAAAAAACACGCTCTTAGTACCTGCTAAGAATTTCACAATTTTTTCTCCCAAAATATATTTTTTCCTGTCCAATTTGTGATTTCTTTAAAAAAATTATTTTTGTGCAGTAATTTTGTAACAAATAGTAATATAAAACAAAAAAACAGAAAAATTTAAAATTTGGGTACCTTTACATAAATGATCATAACTTTGGTATTTATACATAAATTTTCTTTTAGAATGGCTTATTTTCTTTGTAGAAAAAATTATTTCATATAGTGTTTTTATCAAAAAAAAAAATATTTTTTAGCGAAATTTTTGCCAATATCTTCTAAACTACTACCTAATACATAAAAAATAGTCGCATGCTTGTCGCATTTTGGCAGTAAACTAGTGTTATTATCGTTTTTAAAAAAATATACATATTCAATGAATGTACTGTGAAAAGTTAAATCCTCAGACCAAGGAAAAACTAGTTGTTTTCCAATGCTTAGTTTAATTGTCAAAAAATTTCTCCAATTTATCAGGATAAAGTTCTTATTTTTCCTGCAAAATCAATACGACGGAGATGTGGAACAAAGCAAAGAGGTTCTCGAAGTATAACTTAATTGAATAATAAAAAAATTCAATAATTTATATTTTCTAAAGAAATCATTCTATTTTCTAGTAATAAAAAAATATATATATGTCATAGCATCCACTATCCGTTCCCTTTTGGTAAACAGATTTTAGTTGGTTTGGCATATATCGAGTGTCACGTATGAGTCACCACAGTCGGTAAGAATAAAAAAATTACTGCTAAAGGGACCTTTGGTCTCGTAGCAGTGGGTTAGTATTTATATATGTTAAAAATAAATGTAATAATTAATGTTAAAAAAAATTTCTCTTTAATTCTTTTTTTTTTTTTTCTAAGAGAGTTTTTTCGAATCTTCTTTTAAAACAACAATAATCTCAAAGTCAATGTTCTTCTGAGTAAAAGTCAGTGTTCTTCTGAGACAAACAATATTTAAAATGTTAAATATACGTATATTATTTCGCATAATTATCAAAACTCATATGGCAGCACTGCTTGAGTGTAGTAAAAAAAATTTAATAAATCCAATTAGTGTTATGAATTTTTCAAAATATTTAAATAAAAGCTTTTAAACAAGTACTTGAAAAAATCTCTTAATGAGCCGTCGTTAACTCTTAAGTTCTCTTTCAATTTTAAGTTTCAGTTGAACAAGTATTTTCTACGTTGAAGCTTATACTGGCGGACAATAAAAATCGTCTTAATCATGACACATTGGAAAACATTTTACTAGCAAAGCTGAATTCAGAATTTCTTGATATATTAGAGCTCGATCGTTTTCTTTTTGGCTGGCAGCCATAATTTTTTAAGCCTCCAGGAGGTAATTAAAAAGCTATTATATGGCCCAGCTAATGATCGTCTTTTGTTTTTAGCTGACAGTTATTGTTTTTTGGCAGCCAGTAATTGGTTTTTATGCTACCAGTAGATAATTAAAAAAACTAGGTTTTTTTGCAATTTCAATAAGGGTTAAGCAGAGTTAAGGAAAAAAATATTTGTGGTTTATTGTTTTTAAATATTCCCAGCAAAACCACACGTTACCTAATAATGTGGATTACTTTACACCTTACTTCATTGATGAATTTTACAGGCGATGAGCCTAAAAGTAATGTATATACCCATTACTTTAGAGGTGATAATGTAAGGGGTTACTTATATGGTTACGAGAATGGAAAAAGTAATGTGTCTAAAAATAGATTTTTAAAAAAGAGAAATTTTTATTTAAAAAAAATTATTACAAATATTTTAAACATTATTAAAAATAATGTGGTCATGATGGGAATTGAACCAGGGAACTCTGGTTGCCAGCTAAGTACTATACCCACTGAGCTATCGACGCTTTTAGTATTTGATTGCTTTAAACTTAAATGAATTGTTGCGCTTCGTTTTTTCGCTAGTGTTGTCAAAAGAAACACACATTACCCTTTTGCTTACAAAAAAAAAACACAAAGTAAGTGTCTAAAAATAGATTTTCAAAAATATTTCAACTATTACTTTACATTTATAAATCATATAATTCGTTATCAATAATCAGTAACTTATTACTTTATGCTTGCAAATAATGAAAAAATTAACGAGCTGTCGTGAGGACTTGCTTGATATATATTTCTGTCACATGTGGTCCATTGCTATTGAAATTCAGCCAGATCGGTTGATAAATGGCTGAGATATAAGCAAAAAACCACGACTACCTCTTATTTTTTCCGTAAAATTCCTTCATTTAATATGTATGTTGAATTTTACGCATAACACACACACACCCATTTTTTGAAATTCTTTTCTTTCACCTCTTCACCTTTTATACACAAACAACAAACACATACAAAGATTTGTAATTTAAAAACCAAACAAATCTTGTTAAACGAAAACTGTTTATTTATTTCTATTAACGACGGTTGCATATGTCTTTCAATGGCTCAGTGGTCTAAGCGCTTTGTCACAAATAGTCTTTTTCTTATAGTCGCGAGGTCGATCCCCCGTATATAATTTTTTTTTTAAATTTTCTTAAGACTGTTTTTTTAACATAACAAATACGTAGAGCACAGTTGACTTAACGATGTCGGTCAGTTTTTCTGTATATTTAGAGAACGGAGAGAGGAAAAGTTTCAAATTAAATATACAACATCTGAACAAATTTGGACGGGATCCGTGAATTAGGGGTGGCACAAAATAGATTACTTTAAATCTTAAGAACGCACTCAAAAAAAAAAAAAATATAACTAGAATTTAGAAAAATGAACTTATTTTGAGAAAAAATTTAAATGAAAACGGCGCCAAATATACTTTTTACCTATATTTTATAAAATTCTCTTGAAATAAAGAAACAAATTTTACTTAAAATGGGTAAAAAATTCTAAATTAAAAAAAAATGTACTACTGACAACAAAATTTTTATTAGAAAACAGTAAAATTTGCTCTTAATTAGTTCATACATCATCATCCAAAATTTTACTGTTAGTTAGGAAGTGTTTCCTTGGTTTTAAGAAAAATTTTATTTTATTTAAGTTCATTAGATAATTTTTTTACTAAAAACTAGGACTTAACTCCCTAAAAGTAAGAAAATATTTTCTAACATCAAGTTAAATAGGACTTCTTTTAAGTGAAAATTATCCTCATCCTGCTTCTATGTTAAAGGTAATATATTTTACCATATATTTTAAAGTACTTTACACTCATTGAGTAAGTATTTTAAAACTTTCAGAGGACTTCCGCTTTGTGAGGGCACTGCTCATAACAAGCTTTTTGATATACATTTTTGTCCTAAAATTAAATTATATAAAATTCATGTATTTAAAATATAAATTTAAAAAATGTTCTGCAGGACATTCTGAAACGTAATAAATTGTGACAAAGTCAGATCCTTTTCGTAGTTAATTAAAGGTTCTGCTTGAGAAAACTATAAAAAGGGACGCCCAAAGTGACACACGGCATCTATAGCTTAGGAGCACTGGGGGTCCTTTGTCTGCTTAAATTAACTAATTTAAGGAAATTTTTGCAAAAATACAAAATATCACAGTTACATTTCTTGTTACGTATTATTGGAAAATGGAAAAATATCATAACCCAGCAAAACTTTGGTAATTGGTGCGATATTTTTTGTGTTACCTTTATAAGGATAGCTCGTTACCTTTTTCATTATTTGCAAGCATAAAGTAATAAGTTACTCATTATTGATTATGTAATATATGATTTATAAATGTAAAGTAATAATTGAAATATTTTTGAAAATCTATTTTTAGATACATTACTTTGTGTTTTTTTGTATGTAAAAGGGTAATGTATGTTTGTTTTGATAACACTAGAGAAAAAACGAAGCGCAACAATTCATTTAAGTTTAAAGCGTCGACAGCTCAGTGGGTAGAGTTCTGGCAACCAGATTTCCCTGGTTCGATTCCTATCTTGACCACATTATTTTTAATTACAAATATTTTAAATAAAATATTTGTAATAATTTTTTTTTTAGAAAATTACTCTTTTCAAAAATCTATTTTTAGACACATTACTTTTTCCATTCCCCTTACATTATCACCTTTAAAGTAATGGATATATACATTACTTTGAGGCTCATCGCCTGTAAAATTCATCAATGAAGTAAGGTGTAAAGTAATCTATCGGCCCCTTTGGCTATACATTACTTTACCCATTATTTGGTAATGTGTAGTTTTGCTGGGAAGTTTATTTAATGGGATTTTTAGCTTAAACTTTATTTGACATAAACAAATTTAAACTTTTTTATTATTAAGTGAATAAAGTTATATAATAAATAAATATAAAGATTAATAAGCGCTACGTCAATTATAGGAAAGTCATTATGCCGTAATATATAAAATGTGCTTGCGATATTTTGTATTGTAGTCATCAAACAAAATTATGACGTAAAAGCGCAAATTCAAAATTTTTAACCTTTTGCTAACAAAATTTTAAAAAAATATTTTAAGCTACTTTAAGTTCAGTGTTAAAGACTGTTAAGATTAGAGATGGGCATGTGAGTCATTTTTGAATTACAACGCACGATAATTTTTTAAATGGTTACTTTAATTTGTTTCCTTTAATAATATTTTTTCTTGGAAATTAGGAAAACTTTCTAGTTTGTTTTTAATTTATTGTTTTTTCGGAATAGAATATTGAAAATATTTTAAACGTTTTCCAACAAAAAAATCGTATACCAAATTTTATTGTTTTTTAAAAATTAGAAAACTTTTACTTGAAAAAAAGAATATTTTATTAAAATTTTTAAATTTTATCTGAACTAGTTGCATGAAAATTTTCCTTAGAAATAGTTCATCAGTTTATAAAATCAAGTAAATTTTGTTTATTACATAGGAAAAAATGTATTACTTTTTGTTTTTAATTGTCTGTACTAATTTTTATAAAACAATTCTTCAAAATTAGAAAGGTGTATACTTTAAAACTGAATTTGGAAATGGCTTTCTAAAATTTAGTTCATTTTAATACTCGCGAACAAAAAATGAACACACATTAAGTTCAAGTACTTTCTCGATTTAAGTTAGACACATTTTTTTAACTAAATAGAAGTAAATTATGTCCTAAATTTTTTTTCACCAAACTTAATTTTATTACATTTGAGTATGCAAATTTCTAAAAACTTAGATGTTTTTTCTAAAAATTAATAAATTTTTATTTAATTGACTTGTTTTTTTCCTAAAATCAAGAAATATTACTTAGGAAAAATATGAACTATTTTTGAGAATATAAATTATTTCATTTTTCCTCAAACTTAGGAATTTTTATTCTTTTAAGGAAAATTTTTCTAAGTTTTAATAAAATTTTACTTAAATTGAGGACAATTTATAAACTATTTTGAAGGAAATATTTGATTACACTTTAGTTCATGTATTTTTTTTTTTAATTCGGTAAGACCGTAATTAAATAATCCATAAATGGGATAAAAACATCAAAATTTTTATAAAGATAGTGAAGCTTATATTTTATAGTTGATCTTTTTAATACTTATATGTATGAAAATGTATTTTTAGTTTGGTTCGAGATCATAGAAAAAGTTTTTTTTAAATGAAAAATTTTGTTTTATTTTTTATTTAAGTAATCATGGAGAATACACAGAAAAAGTTATTAGACACTAGCCGAATGGAATGCATTTTCTGGTCAGCTACGACTTTCATCAACATTCTTCGTGCCGAAATGCAAATGTAAATATTTCTATTTAACTCACAAATCAACGGAAAAAGCTATTTATGCTAACATACAGTTGATGTTTATTATTGGGTTTAGATTTACCGTATGTCCAAAATAGCTATAAGCTAATATTAAAGACATGTGTTTTAAAAATAGTTTTTTACATATGTTTAAACAATTCTTTTTAACCGTTATATTTAAAAAAAAATTTTCATTTGAAAAAACATTTTATATGATCTCGAACAAACCTAAAAATACATTTTCATACATTTTTATAAAAACTTAAATTTTAGAGCTATAATATTACCTATGGATACGTCTATATAGCAAAAGATCGAAAATGTTTAGTATAACATATTTGCTAAAAAACATACATTTTTTTTAAATACCTATTTTCGGGAACCATAAATCTTCCCAAATCCAAGTTTTATCACCAAACTAAATGGTTAATTTTCTCTTAAAGTCATCCGTATTTAAATCTGTCCATTCCATAAATATCCATATATTAACTTCAGTTTTTTCCCAACCATGGTGAAGGGTTTAGCCCCTATTTAGCCACTCTTACTTTTATTTAGTTTAGAATTTATTTAGCTACCTCTCACAGGTTCTTAATGGAATTATTTAAATTGTATTTTTTATTTTTAATTAATAAAATTCGTGATTCCAATTGTATTACTTAGATTCCAAGTCTTAAATGGAATCCTCAAAATTTCAGAATTATGTGTTTATTTTTATATCAAACCATATGTATTTAAAATTGAAAATATTTAATTTGCCTGATGTAAGATTCTATTCAACTTCTGATTCAACAAATCTATCAGTCCTTATATCCACACGTGCTGCAATGGTTAGCATCGCATCTCCAGCATCGGCAAAATCAATTTAGAAAACTAATATGTATGAGTTTTTTATACCCCATCGATGGCCTAATATAAAAAAGGTGTATCTAGATTTTTCGATACTTAATAAGACAAGAAAAAAATAAAATTAAGTTTAAATGCAATTTTTCAATATCAAGTATAACAGCTCTGTCGTGTATGGTAGTGCATTATTTCTCAAATTCATTAGTTGGTCACGATTTCTTGAACCACGTTTACGCAGAATTATATATATATATATATATATATATATATATATATATATATATATATATATATATTTTCTATATATATATATATTAAATATTAAAGGCCATTCTGGAATCTCAGTTTGCTAGTGATGGCACAAAGAAGATCGATTTTTTGTAATTTTTTTAGTGATGAGACTTAAAATAACGAAAGATATAAGATGGAACAAAATAAGAAAGGATCATCTTTTGTAGATGTAGAATATTTAGTTGTATAATTCTTATGCGAAGATGTTAACATCTATGCAAATGGATGAAAGATGTAAGATGTAGCTCAGTGGAAAAAGGCTATAAGCCAACGTCATACATATCGCAGCGCCCTACTTCGGTGTTCCCATAGCACTTAACCCCACCGAAGTAAAATAACATAACAGGTCTGTGAACTAAAAAACTTTAACAATTTCGCCAACTCTCCATCATTTCTCCTCTATCCCCTTTCCAAAGAAAGCAACACATTAATTCGTAGGAAGAATTTCCTGAATGTTGCCTCCCTTAAAAATATGCCCAAAAATGAAAATTGAAATGAAAAAAATCCGAAATAAAAGAACACAATTTAAATTCAAAAAAATTACAAATAAAATCTAAAAATTTGCACTTGAGACTTAAAAAAATAAATTTAAATTATAAAATACCAAACGCAATTAAAAAAATTATTGAATTTCAACAAATATTTATTTCATCTAATTTTTTGTTTTTGAATTACAACTGATGTTTTATAAATTACATTTGGATTTATTCCAAAAGTTTTTGAGACAATCTAATAGTTTTTGAAATGGTCTTTAGATTTGAGATTGGCAAGGTGCCATTCCACGTTCCCATGATATCTGTGCTGTTTTTTATTTTTAAAAAATGGCCCCAAGAAATTCAGTAGCATTATTTGGGACAAAATTGAGTAATGAAAATTAACCCTAAAATATAATGAAAAATGACGCCAACCAAATAAAAATTAGCCCCAAATTAAGTTTGGGGCATATTTTCAATTATTAGATTGAGGTTTTTATTCATTATGCAAAATAACTCCAACTTGAAGAAATGAAAAATGACCATAAATATGATGAAATGAAAAATAAACCAAAAAAATTCATTTATATTGCATGGTCTTAATAATATCCAGATGTATTCCTGATAAATAATAAAGTTACTTGGGTCAATCTAAATTGAAATATTTTAAAAAATTAGAACCAAATATTTTAGTTATGCGCAACCACTGCCTTTCGAAATAGTTTAAAAATTAAGTAAGCTTCTGCTCTCCGCAATGAGTAAAGTGTTGCGTCGTGTGTCCTCGCAGCCAGTTCTTATTAAATTTGTTGGTAACAACGGAAGAGCATTCAATTTCCGATATGCGATTTTGAATCATGCGACGATCTAATAAAATTTTAAAGCGAATGGTTTTCAATGACATTGCGTCTTAGAGCTTGGCAATTTTGAAACATGCTAAGAATTAAATTTGTTCATAATGTATGAAAAACAAAATTTTCGAGTGCGGAGCCAACTTCTACAACTATTAGTATACGAAAAACAAAATGAAATTTTTTTAATAAAAATCGCGCGAGTTTTGGCAAAAAATTTTCACCTTCGGCACCAACTTCTGCTACCATTAATATATGAATCAGATTTATCCTAGCTTTACATGACTTATGCCAGCAAACATATTTCGCAAGATCTTTAAAGCTTAATTTCCTTTAAAAAGTAATTTTTTGAGCCACTAATATAATAATTTACTATTATATTTTTTTCCCACTGTAGTATATAACATACAAAATGTACATATTTATAAGCTTGCATATATAATGTATATGAATGTATGTATCATATCAATATCTCTAATAAAGGACAGTCAATATCTGAATGCCATTGAATAAACACTACAACCACAAAAAATACACTCCATTTCTTCGTTCTATATTAATCAATAATTTTCACGACTATCGCCAACGTGTTCCATCAAACTAATTCTTTTCTAATAAATAATGTTACAAGTTAAACAAAATCAAAACAAACATAAACCAATACTGTTGAAAGATTTCGTGTTTCACTTAAAAATTCAAACTTACTGAAAATGCAATTTGGCCCCAAAATTTTATATTACACAAATTGGAGCCATTTTTAAAAATTGTGGTTAAATTTCATAATGAAATTCAACCCCATTTACAAAAATTAATTTTGAAACAAAATTCCTGGAGGATTTTTAATTTTTATTTTGGTACCTTTCTGCAATGCAAAATGGCCCCAAAAAATTAAAATACACCCCATGTGGGTGTATTTTTCATTTTCAATAAAAGTATACAACTTAATCATCGATACATCGTAAATTTTTAAAGACCAAAACAGCACAGATTTCACAGGAAAGTGGAATGTCCATGTCCAAATTTTTAGTGGTATCCACAGAATGACCCTTTGGACCCTTTTTATACCCTCACCACAGGTGGAAGGGTATATATAAGTTTGTCATTCCGTTTGTAATTTCTACAATATTGATCTTGAAATTGGGTTTTCCGAAGACCCCAGACATGATGAGGACTTGATTGTTATATATTTCTGTTAAATGTGATCCATTTCTGCTTGCTATTAAAAATCAGCCAGATCGGTTGATAAATGGCTGAGATATAAGCAAAAAACCTGGACTACCTCTAAGTTTTTTCGTAAAATCCCTTTGTTTTTATATGTATGTTGAATATTACGCATAACAAACACATCAATTTCTTTTCTTTCACCTCTTCACCTTTTATACACAAACAACAAACACATACAAAGATTTATCATTTAAATAAAAACCAAACAAATCCCTATTGAACGAAAACTGTTCATTTAACTCTATAAACGATGATTCCATATGGCCTTCATAGCTGAGTTGTCTAAACGCTATGTCACAAATACTTTTTTTCTCTAAGAACGCGAGTTCGAATCCTACTCAAGACACAATTCTACTTCTTTTGTACATTTTTTTATTTTCTTAAGACTTTTTTTAGTTTTTGTTTTTTTTAACATTAAATAATTAATTTAAATAAAATTTTATATTACTAATTAAATAATCCATAAATAGGCTAAAAACATCAAAATTTGCATAAAAACCCTCTGATACAAACAAAATACAAACGGTTTTGTTTCTATTTTTTTGCTCCGATTTAAAAGAATTTATAAAAAGATTTTTAAACCATTTTATTTCTCATATATTAAGAAAATTTTATACATAATTCCCCTTTGAAAGCAACTATTTTAGGTCATAACTTATAGTAATTTATAAAAAAAAAAATGTATAAACTATTTTCCTTCAAATTTTTAATATTAAGCTAAAGAAATAAAAAATATTTTTTAATAAAAAAAGCGAAATAAAATCCCAAATGCAAATTCGCCAGCTAAATCAAACGTATTTGTAGAAATAAAACACATGCAGTTCTAGTGATTTCTTTAAACGATTTGTAAAAAAATATTTTTTTGGTCGAAAAAAGCTTTTTTTAGAACTAAAAAGATTTTTGAAAAAAACATATGACAACACTGATTGGCATTATGATCGTGATCGTGATTGTTGTTGTTTTTATTTTATTTGTTGAACTTTTTGTCTTTCACCTCCTCACCTGTTACCCACAAACAACAAATCCATACAAAGGTTTGTCATTTAAATAAAACCCAAACAAATCTCTTTTAAACGAAAACTCTTTATTTACTTCTATTATCGACGTTTGCTTATGTCCTTCAATAGCTCAGTGGTCTAAGCGCTTTGTCACAAATACTTTTTTTCTTTTTAGTCTTAAGACTTTTTGTTATTTTTTTATTTTTTTTTTTTAACAAAACAAATGCGTTCAGCACAGTTGTCTTAACGATGTCGGTCAGATTTTTTGTATAATTGGAGAACGGAAAGAGGAAAAGTTTCCAAATAAGGTGCAAGCGTCTTGGTTATCAATACACAGCATCTGACCAAATGTGGGTGGGATCCTTGAATTGGGTGTGGCACAAAATAGATTAATTTATATCTTAACAACGGTAAGACCGTTATTAAATACTCCATAAATGGGCTAAAAACATCAAAGTTTTTATAAAAACTAAAATTTTAGAGCTGTAATATGACCTATGGATACGTCTTATATATCCAAAGATCGAAAATCTTTAGTAGAACATATTTGCTGAAAGTAGTTATGACCAAAACATACATTTTTTTAAATACCTATTTTCGGGAACCATAAATCTTTCAGAGTCCAAGTTTTATCACTAAACTAAATGGTGAATTTCCACTTAAAGATGTCCGTATATAAATATGTCCATTCCATATATGTCCATATATAAACTTCACTATTTTCCCAACCATGGTGAAGGGTATATAAGATTCGGCATAGCCGAATTTAGCCGCTCTTACTTGTTTTAATAGTATTTGATATTTCTTAATTTTAATTGATATTTTTATATTTCCAATGGCGTTTTTATTTTAATTTGAAAATTTTTTAAATTAAAAATGTGACTTTTTGATTTACAAGTGCTATTTTTTTATGAAAATGCTGTTTTTATATAAATGTTCTAATTAAATTTGCTTATTAATTAACTATTAATTTGTCAGTAGATCTTAATAAAATAAAAGCGTATGAACATATCAATTTAGTAATTGATATGTTGAATTTTGATACGTATAAATGCTGAGGAGGAGTTTATTATTATTTACATATATGAAGACTACTGATATCGATAAGTTGTATGGTATAGAACCAGAGTTACCAAGACGGGTAGGAAAACTTACTGTACTTATTTTGTGTCCTGGGATTTCAATTTTCCAAATACCTACTTATATTAGTACTTTCTTGATATTGACTTATTTATATCTAGATTCGTAGTCTTTGGTTAACCTTTTATTTATTTATTTATTTATTTATTTATTTATTTCAGTCTATGGACACAAAACTCCTTACAGACTATGATTAAAGTAAATATAATATATAATAATTTAAAAAAAGTATAAAAAATATTTATAAGAAAAATAAATGTTATTATAATGCAGCAAAAAGAAATAGTTTAAAATTATCTTTTGTTGTGCAAGATTCAATAAAAGATTTAAATTTTTCTGAAGACTCAAATTAATATGATTAAAAGTAATAAATGTGCGGGTTAACGTACCATTGATAGCATAATTAGTCCGAATAATTGGGACATTAAAGGCATCAATAAACCTAAGACTTCTTAATGGAACATAGAATGGAATCAAAGATAGCAAGTCAGGACAGTCAATATTATGATTAATTATATCAAATAAAAGTAAAGCTGATTGAAAAGTTCGGCGGAATTCTAAAGTTCGCAAACCAATAAAAAGGCATTTAGATTCATATTGAATAGATTCCAGGTAATAAAGTGATCTTAAAGCAAATTTTAAAAATAAACGTGAACGGGAGATATGGGTAGAGGCATGAGGACTCCAAACGACAGAAGCATATTCTAACTTCGATCTCACGAAGGAAGTATAAATATATTTAAGTGTGTAAAAATCAGAAAATTCATAGTCATTTCTCTTTAAAAAAGCATACAATGTACTCAATATGAGGACAAACGACATAGCGGTACCAAACACCACACGTAAGTCGAGTTTAGATTTAATTCATTTTAAATCGTAGTTATTATTATTAAAAACAAAAGAAATAGGATGCAAAGACCTATAAAATGAATTATGATGACACTTTCCAAGATTTAAAAGCAGGTTATTTGATTTAGACCATTCTCCAATATTAATCAGATCGCTTTGTAAATCAAAAACATCCGTCAGTGAGTCTACTTGTAAAAATATTTTTAAATCATCTGCATGTAAAATAAATTTGGATTTCTTAAAGCAAAGAAAAATATCATTAATAAATAAATTAAAAAACAACGGGCCCAATACGCTACCCTGAGTTTGCATATAGGGTCTGGATTCAAAGCTGGATTCAACTGTACATTCCTATTAGATAAATATGACTTAATCCAGCATAAAAAGTTTGAATGAAAGCCAAATTGCTTTAGAAAAATCGGTATAAATTACTTCGACTTGGCTGCCATGTTCAAGAGCAGTTAAACAATATTAACTAAGAACTGTTAAGTTCGTTACAGTAATTCTACCCGAAAAAAATCCATGTTGGTTTGGAGATATCCATGATTTTGTAAAAAAAAAAACAACTTTTCATATACGACATGTTCAAAAATTTTTGAAAAGCAGTATAACTTGGGAATAGGTCTGTAACCCATCACATCACCCCTCTTCCCATCCTTAAAAACTGGTGTAATTGTTGCCGTTTTCCATCGATTAATAAAAACCTTCTTTAAGCGATAAATTAAAAATATAAGTTAAAGCAAATATTAGGGAAGAAGCACATTTTTTCAACAAATGAGCACAGAGACCATCGAAATCTGATTTAAAGCCGTTCTTAATTTTACAAATTGCATTAGATACATCTTCTTCAGACATAACCAAAAAACCAATATTCAAAGTAGTGTATGGTGTTGAAGAGGAAAAAGTATTAACTGTTAAAGACTCGAAATTAGATTTAAAGAAAGATGCAAACATATTGACAACATCATCACAGGATTGTGAATATTTGAAGTTTGTTTTCTGGATTTTATGAATGACCAAAAAGCTTTTGGATTGCTCTTAATTTCCTGCTCCTTTTCAATGAGATATTGCTTGTAGAGAAATTTATTTAAAAAATTGAATTCACGTTGGTAATGAACAAATTTTGCTATACATTCAAAATCACCAGAATTAATGAATCTTTTATGGAATTTATTACGAAGGTTCTTTAGCTTTTTTAAGGCACTAGTATACCATGGAAGTTTATACGGCTTATTATTTATTGTCGGAATGTTATCGAGACAAACAGCTACAACTTTATTTAAAAATTTTTCATAGCATACTGACGCTATATGTCCCGAAAACATTGCTATCGAATTAACAGAAACAAATATTGAATTGAGCACATCAAAACTATTCAAATTAAAATTATTGCAAATTAAAGATCGGGAATATTTAAAAAAATTATAATTAGACATTTCAATTATTGACGGAACTTGGTGTATAATGGGTGGAGAAATTAACAGTAAAGGTTCACAAATTTCATATTTACAATCATCTGGAATAAAAATGAGATCCAAAAAAATGACTAAGCTTATTGGAAAAACAAATTGACTTGATTCAAATTTAAACTCAATAAACCATCTATAAAATTAATTTCATGATTATGATTAACATTATGAGGCAACAAAAGAAAAGAATTATCCGCAAATTTTGACCAAAAAATATCTTTAAGATTAAAATCTCCCAAAACGCAAAGATTATCATTTACTGTCAAATTCTCACCCAAGGAAGTGATATTACAAATATGAGCATCATGTAAACTATCTGGACTATTAGGAGGAATGTATGACACACCCAAAAATAGAGAAAAATCAATACCAGAGACGGAAACAATTAATTAATCTAATAAGCCATCAATACTATTAATGCAACATAAAGATGATTCAAAACTGCTTCTTACGGCAACGTCTGTTCGCTTGAGAGTCAAAAAGCTAACGATTACCAACAATTGCACTACTATGTTAAATAAATGTTTTATTTGACCAAAGTGTAAATACTTACATATTAAGTTTTCTTATTCCATTTCCCATTACCCGGTAATAGCATGTTTTACTGGGTCTTATATTTGTAAAACCAATGACCATATAAACCAGGATGAACAAACTATCAAACTTTTAGCCACCCATGATGCCAAATGGTGCGACTACAAAAAATTCTTAGCCGAGACCACAAAATTCTTAGCCGATTTACAGAAACATTTAGCCTCTAGCAAGGGTTGTAGCGCAAGTACAGTAAATGTGATGTGAATGTATACATGTTTGGATTGGTACAACCCTGGCTAAGTTTTTCTGTAAATCGGCTAAGAATTTCGTGGTCTCGACTTAAAATTTTTTTGTAGTCGCACCATTTGGCATCATGGGTGGCTAAAATTTTTTTAGTTTGTTCAACTATTTTGTTATTAACAAATAAATCAATAATTTGTTTCCTATTTCATTACAGCACATAGGCTTTTATCCGTTCGTTTCTATACACATAACTTTAAAGCTATATGAAAAACAACAATTACATATTTTTGAACTATTACTTTTGGAATTAAAGCTACAATAAATATTAATTAAATATTTTCTTAAAGTACATAATCCAAAATTACTTCATAATCCAACATAAAAGAAAGAAAAAACCAAAAGAGTATTAAAGCAAAATAATTTTAAAAAGTCAAACGAGCGCTTACTTAATTTTGTAATAATACAATATTCATTAGAAATCTAAGTTACAAATTATTTCAATAGTATATAGATTTTTTTTACTACACTACTACTACTCCGGTTTAAGCACAATATTAGCTACATTTAATGAAAAAAAACTTTAGCCAGACACCCTTTTTTGCACATCAATTGTAAAGGAAATAAAAATGAAAGCGATAAAAAACAACAAAGTACAGAAGGACAGGTGGAAGCTGAATATATACCACGTAAAAATTTTAATCCTTACCGTATTTAGCTATTAGTCTGGTTTAACAGTGTATTAAAGAAAAAAATTTGAATAATAAAACAAGGTAACTACATATTTTTCATATTTTGTATTTTTTTGAGTAATTTGTTAAATAACGTATTCCAAGTATTAGTATTATCGCAACAGAATTTTGCCTCAAACTGTGTCCTTTTAAATTAATGAATAATTGCTAAAAGTGTGATTTTTCGCCCAAAAACAAACGCAAAATTTTAATTGAGTTTCGAGGTGCTGATTCCGCGGTAAAAACTCCGTAAAACTCAGGAAAATGTCTTAAAAATGGTCATATCGGGAAGATACACATATTTTCAAGCTTTAAGGCTATCACGTTTGATATCATTCTTAAATTTCGTGAGATAGTAGTTCCAAATTATAATAACAAGAAAAAAATATATTCAAGCTCTAGAATCCTTAATTAAAAGCAAAAAAAAAAACAAATCAGAAAAAATACATTTATTAAAATTAAATTGCTTAAAACTTAAAATATCTAATTCCCAAAAAACTATTAAAACTTTCTTAAATTGAATATAAACACGCTAAAAAAACCGTCCTGACTAAAATATATTTCTGCTGGTAATATAAATATGTTTGGAAGCACTGTCAAACATATTCGCCGTGCAAATATCATGTATGATTACCTGTAAATATATGTATATGTTTGGATCGCACGAATATCTATATATATACAGTGGCATGCCCAGGAGGGGTGGTCCGCCCCCCCCCCCCCGAAATTTTAAAATCTTTTGTCAATTTGTATTTAGTTTAGAATTTATTTAGCTACCTCGCACAGGTCCTAAGTGGAATTATTTAATTTTTATATTTTCTTTTAAATCAAAAAACTTCGTGTTTCCAATTGCGTTACTTTTTTAATTAAAAATCTGAGATTCAAATACCATATTAAGTCTCCAAAATTTCAGATTTATGATTTTTTTTTATATCAAAACATTTGTATTTAAAATTGATAACATTTAATTAACAACACTTATATAGACTTTCAAGGTATAGCGTGATCCATTTCGAGGTTCCCTACTTTTTTAAAGAAAAAAAACAAGGAAAATTTAAATTTAATGGGGAATGTTTATTAACTCTGAAAGAACATTCTTTGGCATCTATTTTTTGAAGATTATGTCTATCAAATGTTGGCCGTTGCTACGTCGCAGATGGTCCATCCGTTGAGTCCAATTTTTGATGACTCGTTCGAGCATTTCGACTGGTAACTGGCGAATGATACGCGTGATGCTTTCCTCCAAGGCCTGAATCGAAGCGGGTTTGTCCGCATAAACTTAAAACTTTATATGTCCCCACAGGAAAAAGTCTAACGATGTGATATCACACGATCTTGGTGGCCAATCGATTGGCCCAAAACGTGAAATTATGTGTTCACCGAAGTGTTCTCTAAATAAATCCATTGATTGATGCGATGTGTGGGCAGTGACGCCGTGTTGTTGAAACCAAATGTCGCCGAGATCACGAGCTTCAATTTCAGGCATCAAATAGTCGATTATCATGGCACGATAACACTCTCAGCGACGGCCGCTATATTTTCTTCACAGCGTGCTGGACGTGGTCTATTCGGTCGAATATTATCTCAAAATGGGTGATGGTGTTGCGAATAGTACGCTCAGTAGGCCGATTATGTTGACCATAAGTTGAGCGAAGCGCACGATACACATTCCTCACAGAACGTGAATTTTCGTAATAAAGTTGAACGATTTGTAAACGTTGTTCAGGCGTAAGTCTGAAATGCCAAACAATACTAAACAAAAATAACATGACAGCATGACACGACTCACACGTATCGCTACTTGGATCACCCTATAGTTATAGTAGTTAAAAATTAGGAATTTATAAAAATGCTGCCAAGTCTTGGCAATTCGCTTTTATATGCAAACAAATATATTTGTTATAAAATATTTTAAATTTTTCTATTTGTAATTTTCTGAATTAATATTAATAGCCCGATACTTCGTTATCGGTTTTAAATAACGAAATATGTATGTTGAAAAGAAAATATAATTCTATTTTCTAAAAATTTTACTATTTAAATAAATTTGTTTCATCTTTTGAAGAGGATGTTTAAATTTAAAGTTTTGAATTTCTTGTTTATAGGTCATTCAAGGGGGGTGTGCCCAGTATTAACTGATTTAATATCACTTGTTCCTCTTTCCATCCCATTTCGTTCTCCTTGTCTTATGATTCATTTGCACTCGTTCCCATTCCATTTATTTTCTCTCGTCTAATGTTTAAATTACACTCGTTCCCCATTCCATTTTATTTTTTACCCTATCAAGTGTATCGATTTCACTCGTTCATCATTTCATTCCATTTTAATCCCCCCCTCAAATGTTTTAATTCCACACTACTGTTTCAATTTTACTCGCACCCTTTCCATTCTACTTCTGTCCCCTTCTAATTTGCAATTTTACCTTGCAAATATTTCCCCATATACACCTTAGCGGGCAAAGCCCGCTTTTTGCGACGTCCCACGGTAAGGGCCCATGCGATGCGTTAGGGGGAACCCTAAAACACATGGCGACTAAGGCAAGTTTGCAAAGGCCATATACTGACCAGATCTTAAATGTACAACATTTGTTTTCGTGGATTCAAAGCAAGGAAATTGCCATTAACACAGTTTTATGCACTCAAAAAGAACACGATGCCATGGAGCGACGACTTCAAAACAGATATAATAATGTCAAAACTATAACTGGAACGCAAAAGTTTCATTGCTTCATACCAAATATTTCTGATATGTCAATTAATGTAAAGCGGTACTCTTCGTCTGCCGACGTGCTAAATTTAAAGTTACTTTAATTTTATAATGATGCCAAGACAATTGAAATTTTTAATAAATATTGTAATTAAGTATAAGCAGCAAAATAAGAAAGATTTTTTCTTCATAAATGTATTTTTAACTGTAAAATAATTTTTAAAATGTATTTTTAATAATAAAATAAAATAATGTTAAATAATTAAAAATAATTCAATTATAAAAAATATAAAAACAATGAGAACAAGGTGGTCTCTTAAATGCGCTTCTCCTGTCCAAACAAGGAGTCGGGGCCCATTTTTTTATTGCTGATTCTTAAAGCAAAAATTATGAGGAATCCAAAAAAAATAAAATTAGCCGGAAAATTTAGGAGCTTCTGTGGAAAATCGGAAAATTTAATTTTCATGGGAAAATTTAATTTTCATGGGAAAAAAGGTAAATTTCGGAGAAAAATTAGGAAAATTTAATTTTTCAATTAAAGCCTGATTCAATACCTTTCCAACGAGCTATCACTCGTTGCGATCGCTTTAGTAGTTTTTTTTAAAACAACTTTCAATGAGGTCCCTTATGAAGAATTCTTCAATTTTGTCACATGACAGTGGTGTACACCACCACTAAACCAGTCACTATAAAAAAAAAAAAAATATGTAGCTACATTATTTTTTGCTGGGCCATCGATTGAGACTATTTATTTTAAAATCGGAGAGGGGTCGTCCAAAAGGTGATCGCTTTCATATGGAATTGCTCTATATATTAAATTTCTTTTTTTTTGTTTGTAATTAAAACAATTAACAAATTATATAAGCTTTTTATTCAAATTAAAAAAAACCGAAAAAACCGGTTGACCGGTTTTTTCTGCAAAAACCGAAACCGGTTTTTTTAAAATTCGATTTTTCGAAGAAAACCGAAACCGGTTTCTCCAAAAGGCAGTTTTTTGAATACTCTAGTTAGAGCTCGTATATTCTGGGTCCTTATGAAGAGGGAAGTTGATTTAACAATGTCCGTCTGTGTGTTGAAATGGGTTTTCCGAAGACCCCAGACATGATGAGGACTTGATTGTTATATATTTCTGTTACATGTGATCCTATTCTGTTTGCTCTTGAAAATCAGCCAGATCGGTTGATAAATGGCTGAGATATTAACAAAATCCCACGACTACCTCTAATTTTTTCCCTAAAACCCCTTTGTTTTTATATGTATGTTGAATTTTACGCGTAACAAACACATCCATTTGTTGAAATTCTTTTCTTTCACCTCTTCACCTTTGATACACAAACAACAAACCAATACAAAGATTTGTCATTCAAATAATACAATATTGTAGAAATTACAAACGGAATGACAAACTTATATTTATTTACCCTTCCACCTGTGGTGAAGGGTATAATGATGTGTTCAAAATCATTTTTCATTCTCAAAAAGCGTTAATATAATCAAAAAATATTTTTTTTACGAAAAATTGCTATTAATTTAGTAACTCTTAATTTAAGGAGATTTTACCATTTAACTTTTTTTGTAGAGAATTAAATTTCCAATCAAAATAGGTGAAAAAAAAATTAGACAATATTTAACTTTAACCGGATTGGGAGAGCCTGAGATATCGACCTAAATTTAAAACAAGAAAAAAAGGGCTAAATTCGGCTGTGCCGAATCTTTGAATACCCTCCACCAATATCCTAAAAATATGTTCTCTACTGTTTTTGATACAAATAATATAAAAAAACATTTGAAGTAAAATTATGTAGGTGAAAAAATTTTTTGAGGTGAAAAACTTTTTCAGATGTGAAAAGATCTTTTTTGGTGGAAAAAAAATTTAGAGGTGAAAAAAATTTTTAAGGTGAAAAATTTTTTTGTGGTGAAAAATATTTTAGTGGTGAAAAAATGTTTGAGGTGAATACAAAATATTTATTTTAAAAAATTAAATTGTACTAAATTTGTATGGGCAATTTAGAGGCACCTTTACATTTTCACTAGTTTTTTTAAACATGGACTACACAAAAAACACATTTTAAAGCATAGTTTTTGTCAAACACTCAATTTTGTTCCGGTTAATGGGAACTAGCTCTGCAGCTGAATATGCCTAATGGAGAGAATGCACTTTCTGATGCGCCACGTATTGATAAATAGTTGCAACGAATGTTCTTTCTTAAAAAAATTGAAGTTTGTTTGTCTAATGGAGAGAATATGTAGAGCAAAGAAATTAATTTGTAAAAGAAAGAACATGAGTTGTAACTATTTGTCACTAGATGGCCCATCAGAAGGTGCAATCTCCCCATTAGGCATATTTTGGTGCAGAGCTAGTCTCCATTAGCCATATTGTGCTACAATATGCAGTAGACTGATTCTCTATCTTCTTCCTAAAATAAATGAATATTTGCCAAAAACTATAAAAAATATATGTTTTATGTGCATATTATACCTTAATTTTTTAAATCAATGTTCATTTAGATGTTAAAGAGCACAATATTGCACTTTATTCATGTGTATTTTTTATAATAGAAAAAATTAACATAAATATAAATTTGCCAATCCCTTAATTCTCAAAAATACAAATGGAATAAAAAAATACTATTTTCCTCTATTAAAATTTCTTTTTTGACATAAAAATGTGAAACAAATGCTTTTATTACGTCAAACATTTGAAAAATGTACTTTTAAATTATGTAATAAGTCTACTAGTAACATCTAAATGCATTAGAATTTAAAGTATGTAGTTAATTTAATATTTTTGGTAAATAAATTAATTGAAAGCCTAATCCAAGTCTATATCGCCATGGGGCAGGATATAGTTTTAATGTGATTCTGCGCCACCCATTCAAAAGTAGCGGCACTAAAGCATTTGTTTCACATTTTTATATTAAAAAAAAATTTACATAGATCAAAATGGTATTTTTTCGGTAAATTCGTATAATTTTCAAGTATTGAGCCATTGCAAACTGCATATTTATGTTAATTCTTTCTTTCAAAAAAAAATAAATTAACATACGAAAAATTGTAATACTGTGTTCTTAAACATCTAAATGACTATTGATTTAGAAAATTAAAGTCTAATATACACATAAAACATATATTTTTGTATAGTTTAGGCAAGTATTCTTTTATGTTACTAACGAAATAAAAAATCAATAATACCCTGTTGCATATTGTAGCAAAATATGCCTAATAGGCAGAATTTATTTTCTGATGCGCCATCTATTGGGAAATAGTTTCAACTAATGTTCTTTATTTAAGAAAATGCATCGGAAAAAATTATGAAAATTTCATAAGAGATTTTCAAATAGTTACGTCTATGAAAATGCCGATGTTCTGCCCTTCTGTAGGTACTCCATGTCGTTGCAAGCCAGATTTGTTGAGAAACTTGCGCTACACGATAATATGCTTGTCAGCCAAAGCGACAAAACCACCATCTGGGTTGGATCTACTTACTATCTTTCTCCTGTCGGTATAATTAATGGGCGTATTAACGACGATCCAGCTCCTCTGGACCTTACCTCATTTTATATGAGCCCAGCCTCCGGCAATCATCGGGTCTGAAGATGATATACGTATATACTAAATTTTGCATGAGCCGTACTATGAATATTTTTTTTCAATTTATGTAACAGAACTTTTGTTATTTAGTTTAAGTTATGTTATTTATTTAGTTTAGTAATGTTATTTACAGAGGTCTGCTCTGTTAGCGACTTTAACAATGTTGCTTTTTACGTTAACATAGTTATTAGAGTAACATACATATAGCTCTAGGAATGTTATTATTCTCATAGTATGTAAGACAATAAATGTAATCGAACAAGAAGAAGACTTAATAACATTTTTACTTACTTAACAGAAAATATAAATGGATATAGAAAAATTGTACAAATTTGTATGGAAAATTTAGAGGTACCTTCAAATTTTCACTCATAACTTTTGAACCGCTAAACCGATTTTGCTCATTTTAAATATCAAACTGCTCGGGAGGATGTTCAATAATCTGGGTAAAAATATACACCCCGCTTGCGTCTTCGCGTCGTGATCGCCATTTTAACAGACGGACATTGCGAAATCGTCTTAAAATTGTATAAGGATCACGAATATATTATACTTTATGGGGTCTTAAACCTATATTTCGACATGTTACAAACGGAATGACAAACTGATATATACCCTCACCATAAATGGTGGAGGGTATAAAAAAAAAATCAGAAAGAACAATATTTTTGGTATTATTATAACAGCGGATTTTAGACCCACCCTAATGTACATATACCATTTATGAAATGTGTTTCTACAAAACCACCCCCTTTTTATAGATAAGAAACTATTTTGTTTTAATTATGAATACACACATACGCGTTGTTTGTTGTTTTTTCTGATTTATTCTACATTAAAATAATTATTTTGACTCGAACGAACAAGAATAAAATCAATGGTATGAAAACGACCAATGATTAAATCAGTGCCACAACAAGTTGCACGTCGTTTGATTGATTAAAGATCATCAACAAATATGTGTGTTGGAGTAGATTCAGCGTTTGAAAGCAAACACATATTAATTTTTCTGTTGATTGCGTATGCAATCAGCAGTTGCAGCTCTCTGGTCTGTATGTCATCTCGCTGTACACGGTTATTTCCTAAAATGCCTTCGATGACTTGCACATAATGGTTGAAAGCATATTTTTGAAAGATTCGCTTTTTATTAATTTTCGTATATCCGGTCCATTCAGAGTACCTGTTTCAGTGGCGTGCCCAGGGGGCCCGGGCCCCTCCCCCCGAAATTATTTCCAAAATATAATTTTTTACTGCTTGTACTTTTTTCTTTGCAAGACCAATTGATTTTTTTGCAAGTCCAATTGGGTTTTACCAGATTTTGCTAAAATTTGTGCAGAAATGAGAAAAATTTACCTTTAAATCAGGGAAATTTTCTCTGAGTTACCGAACGTTATAATATGCACAAAATTTTATTTGGCCGCTTCTTTAGATGAAATCTCTATACTTATACTTCTTCTATTATTAATTATTAACACACTCATAATATTATTTGGGTAAAAACAACCAAAAATACACTTAAGTTTTTAAAAACCGATCAATTGCCTTTTTATTTGATTTAACGCCTTTTGTCTGTTTTCGAACGTTTTCTAAAAAAGGAGTTATTAAAGGTTACTCAGTACTGGGTTTAAAAATCAGCAAAACAAGAAAATAATAAAACCGATGGAGAAAATATATTCAATTTATTGTTTTTAAATGTTGTATTTTGTGTGGGTGTGAGCTGGCTAAATAAAATCTTAACTAAATTAAGTTATCCAAATTTCTATGAATTTTTAAAAATTGTTCAAATATTTTGACAAAATAGTTTTAAAATCTTTTATCAATTTGTATTTAGTTTAGAATTCATTTAGCTACCTCGCACAGTTTCTAAGTGGAATATTTAATTTGTATATTTTTTTTAACAAAAAAATTCGTGGTTCCAATTGTATTACTTTTTCTAATTAATCTGAGATTCAAATACCACATTAAGTGTTAACTGGAATTCCCAAAAATTCAGAATTATGAGTTTATTTTTATAGAAAAGCATATGTATTTAAAATTGAAAATATTTAATATGTTATCTTTTAAATGTAAACCAAAATATTTAAAATTTTTCTATTTGTAATTTGATAAAATATTGAAAACAACAAAAGCTAAAAAATAAATTATGTGTTTGTTACCAAATGTAGAGCAGGGCATACAATATAATTGCTAATTTTCGTGTTCCGTTGAAGTCCATATATGAAAACAAGTATTTATAGATATAGAGATAAAAATATAAAGCTTTTTTTTTAAAAAATAGACAAAATTGCACAAAAATGACAATTGAAATTAAAAAAAAATCCGACATAAGAGAACAGAATAGGTCTGTACGAGATAATTTTGGTAAAGTCTGGTAAAATGAGAGTAATTAAAAAATTCTTTCACAAAACCATAAAAATGCCCAAAATTCTGCGAACGCACAAAATCAAATTATACCCAAAAATAAACGTCAAATTAATTAATATTAAAAAACAGCTTAAATAATAAATATATTTCAAATGGCAAATATCTATTTACTTTTTCAAATATATTTTTCATTATTAAGAAGAAAAAGTTGTTTTTAGCAAACTTTTATTTAATTTTAATTTTTTTTCAAAAATGCAAAACGGTTAATTTATTAGCAGCAGCTGATGATTTGACAATTTTACCATTTTACCCAAACAAAAAGTACGGGTAAGTTCTGGTAAAAAGAGAAACACAATTACTCTCTTATGAACACTCTTACACTTAAAAAAGTTTGTAAGTTAAAATAACTGAAAATGTCATTTAAAATAAATGATATTTCATTTAAAAACCGGTCTACTTAATTTTCATTTAAATTAAATGCCATTTGTTATTTATTTTTAAATGTTGATTTATCAACTGACACATCCGTAAGAAACAACTGATATAATCAGTAAAAATAAATGCCAAAATTTTACCCACCAATCCTTAAAAAATAAATGTTTTTTTCATTTATTTGAAATTATTTCCGTTTTTGTATTGTTTGTTTTTTTTTTACTATACTCGTACAATACAAAATGTATGTATGCATATGAAGCTTTAAACACTTTTTGTGTTAATGTGTTTGTGTATGTATGTTTTTATGAATTTCTTGTAATTTGTATTGAAAAATTTTGTATATATACAACCATTTTAAATAAAAAAACAAATTGAAATTTTTTGAATATTTTTTTTGAAACAGACAGCAAACAAAATTTAAATTTGTAATAACTGTTACGGACACAAATAAACCACAAGTTTCCGTTTTGTGGGTAAATTTTTATTAAATTTCAAACAAATGAAAAAAATAAATGAAACTGAAATAAATCGGTAAATGATAGTAAATTATTTTGAATAAATGTATAAAAAAGTTAATATGGATATTTCTTTGAAAAATAAATGTATCTTCCTTTATTTTTAAATGTAACGGAAAACTTTTTTATTAAACTACAAACAGTTAACTACATAATATTCTGAGTGTATTTACCCAATTTTTGTTACAAGAAACGCTTTCTGGTCAAATAGTTCCCGCGGGCACCCGCGGTAACGTACGTCTAACACACCTAATTTGAATTAAAAACTAAATTCAAAATTTCGCAATCGATACTTATAAAGATCAAATAGAATTAAAAACTACGAAATGCAATTAAAAAAAATATTAAAATTCAACAAATACTTATTTTATTTAATATGGTGTTTTTGAATTTCAATTGATGCTTTATAAATTACATTTGGAGTCATTCCAAAAGTTTTTGAACCAATGTAATCGTTTTTGAAATGGTCATTGAACTTGAGTAAAAATTTGCACGTGGCTGTTCCACGTTCCCATGATATCTGTGATGTTTTTATTTTTAAAAATTCGGTGTAGTTAACGGTGGCATTGTGCAAAATGGCCCCATGAAATATGACTCCAATCCAAATAATTCCCAAACACTTTTTGAAACAACGAAGACTAATCATTTTTCACACGTACACAACCGGAACGTAAATAATAATAAAAAGAGAAATTGAAAAAAACAAAAAAAAATATATATTTTACAACAGCCAATGATTTTATAAGAATTAATATAAAATATTTTTTTGTTTGTTTAATTTATTAATCCATATTTAAAATAATATTATATATAATTATTTGTTTGCCCAGTACATTATTGGCAAAGAACTCATAGTACCAATAGAATCTCATTTTTTTGTAAAATAACTAATACATTCTCATTTCTCTTTGTGGGCACCGCTGATTTATATAGCATGGAATCAATAGCATCCGAATGTACTCCTTATAAACATTAAAGTTACTTGGGCCAACCTAAATTGAAATATTTTAAAGAATTAGAATGAAACTAAATATTTTAGTGATGCGCAACCACTCTGCCTTTCAAAATTGTTCAAGAAATAACTAAATTTCTGCTCTCCGTCCATGAGTGTGTCCTCCCAGCTTGTTCTTACTAAATTTGCTGGTAACAATGGAAGAGGCATCAATTTCCGACATGCGGTTTTTGCAGCATCCGACGATCATATAAAATTTTAGATCGACTGGTTTTCTATGACATTGCGTCTTAGAGCTTGAAACTTATTAAGAATTATATTTGTTCTAATGTATGAGAAAGAAAAATTTCACCTGCGGTGCCAACTTCTACAACTATTAATATACGAAAAACAAAATGAAAATTTTTTAACAAAAATCGCGCAATTTTTGGTAAAAGTTTTCGCCTGAGAAATAGATTTTCCGTTCACGAATTTATAATATATTGCACCAAGCCGAGTCTTTGACGTTTCGTCAAAGAATTTTATAGATTTTTATCAAAAAGATATAAAAGCGGAGAGAAGCTTTACAACACAAAAACAATCAATATGTACTTAATATTAAACGTGTACATTGATCTCAGCCAATGTAATAAATAAATTTTAAATAAAAATCGTTAATGAATTTAAAAGCTGTAAATTATGTTTTAAATGCTTCAAAAAGGTAAAAAAAAATTGGGTTTGGTGAGTTGGTAATTTTAATTGTTTCTCGAACTCGGGAGTGCTTGCTTTCCAATCGTGATATTGATTTCCTGTGTATCGCGAATCCCAATTAAAAAGGAAGCAGAATTATTTATGAATGTATATTTATGTATGTATATGTATGTAAAAACAAGTTAATGAGTAAAACCAAACACGAAATAGCCAAACCAATTGAGTGATAAAAAACAGCATTTTTGTGGATTTGTAATTTAGTTATTTAGCAAAAAAGGTAAAAATGGGGATAAAAATGGGCATTTTTGCGATTTTTAAGGCACTGGATGCACTTTTTTCCGCTTTTTTTTCTCCTATTGAATATCTACAACTTTGCTTTTGTGCTCAGCTTGAGCACAAAAATTCGTATGGCCATTAAATTTTTAATGCATCCAACTTGACAAAACGAATGATGCAGAAGTTCTTATTTTTGGGTCCCAAAATCATGTGTTGTACTGTGTTATTAAATCATTAAAACTGTAATTAAAACCAAAAAGTTCTATTAAACGTGATATTAAAAAATAAGTTAATATAGATAACTCATTTTATTTTTGAGAAATAAAACTTGAAACCTGACTAATTTTATTTTTTTTCTGTAATTACTAAATATTTATGATCTCTTATTTTTTGTTTCTTTTAAAAATTGTTATGTAAAAGATTTTTTGTTTTTTAGTTATTGGTTATATAAATTTTTACTTTTATGTAATAAATTTTCAGATATTTATATACACGAATCAAAGTATTCTCAAGCCAGAAAGAAAAAAGATACAATCTCGGTTGAGAAAATTAAAATTCATGTATTAAAACATCAGCATTTAGACCAATCGTAGATTTTATCTAAAAATCTACATCATCGGAAGAAGTACCACTTCCGAAACGAGAAATTAAAACAGTTTTATTAGGTGGAATAGCACGCAATGGGTTATGAACATCTTGATTATTTCCTGTACCAGAATAAGAGGATCTATTATCAAAATTATGTAATTGACCAGTGAAAGCTTGTGGGGAGATCACATTCAAAGACGAAAGTGGCTAGGGGTAGCAATTATTACTTCGACAGTGTTTACAGTAGTCGGCACCGATGAATATGAAATTGATGGTATTACAGGAAACTTATTTCACATTTTATTCCTCTTCGGGGACGAAAGATCTTGCTTATTGTTAAATTTATCGAAATTTAGAATATTTGTTAATAGTTTTTACCTTATTTCTAAGGTACACTATTTTTTTTTTAATGAAGTTGTGTTTTCATCAAAAACTTTAGTTATAGTAAAAGGTGTTGTATATCAAGTATATTAGTTTTCAGCACTTTTTTTACCCTCCACCATATATGCTGAGAGTGTATATCAGCTTGTCATTCCGTTTGTAACATGTGGAAATATAGGTCTAAGACCCCATAGAGTATATATATTTGTGATCCTTATGCAATTTTAAGTCGATTTAGCGATGTCCGTCTGTATGTCTGCCTGTTGAATGGCGATCACGGCGCGAAGACGTAATCGGGGGTACTAATTTTTAGCTAAATTAATATACATCCTCCCGATCAGTTTGGTATTCAAAATAAGCACTTTGAGTGAAAATTTGAAGGTAGTTTGATTCGAGATCATAGGAAAAGTTTTTTCAAATGAAAAATTTTTTCTTTATTTTTTAATTTAAGTAAACATGAGAATACACAGAAAAGGTTATTAGACACCAGCCGAATGGAATGCATTTTCTGGTCAGCTACGACTTTCATCAACATTCTTTGTGCCGAAATACCAATTGTAAATCTATTTAACTCACAAATCAACGGAAAAAGCTATTTTATGCTAACATACAGTTGATTTTTATTATTGAGTACAGATGCAATTTACTAACTATTTTTGTCTTATTTATATTCTCCTTTGTTTACCGTATGTCCAAATTAGCTATTAGCTAATACTAAAGACATGTGTTTTTTTTAAATTGTTTTTACCTATGTTTAAACAATTATTTTAACCGTGCCAAGTTATATTTTAATATTGAAGTTTATATTTTATAGTTGATCTTTTTAATACTTATATGTATGAAAATGTATTTTTAGTTTGATTCGAGATCATAGGAAAAGTTTTTTCAAATGAAAATTTTTTCCTTATTTTTTAATTTAAGTAAACATGAAGAATACACAGAAAAAGTTATTAGACACCAGCCGAATGGAATGCATTTTCTGATCAGCTACGACTTTCATCAACATTCTTTGTGCCGAAATACCAATTGTAATTTAACTCTATTTAACTCACAAATCAACGGAAAAGGCTATTTTATGCTAACATACAGTTGATTTTTATTATTGAGTACAGATGAAATTTACTAACTATTTTTGTGTTATTTATATTCTCCTTTGTTTACCGTATGTCCAAATTAGCTATTAGCTAATACTAAAGACATGTGTTTTTTTTTTTTTAAATTGTTTTTACATATGTTTAAACAATTCTTTTAACCGTGCCAAGTTATATTTTAATATTGAAGTTTATATTTTATAGTTGATCTTTTTAATACTTATATGTATGAAAATGTATTTTTAGTTTGATTCGAGATCACAGAAAAAGTTTTTTCAAATGAAAAATTTTTCCTTATTTTTTAATTTAAGTAAACATGGAGAATACACAGAAAAAGTTATTAGACACCAGCCGAATGGAATGCATTTTCTGGTCAGCTACGATTTTCTTCAACATTCTTTGTGCCGAAATGCCAATTGTAAATATCTCTATTTAACTCACAAATCAACGGAAAAAGCTATTTTATGCTAACATACAGTTTGATTATGTGGAAATACAATTTAGTGGTAAACGTATGGTTGGACAATTCCTGGATGATGGATTTAGAGAGTTTCTGAGCCAAAACAAATGATTTACTCTCAATATAGAATATTCCCAAATAGTACCAAAGAAAGAAAAAGACAAAGCCGAAATTACTATTTGTGAATATAATGTTTATTGAACAATTTATTGCAATAGGTCTTACCAGTACGAAGGTTGAATTGACAAGAAGGTCGTACACTTATTTCAACGGAAATAAGTATCCATGACTTTTCTAACGATTTGATGTTCGTTTTTTAGGCTTTAATGCGAATGGCAGATACATCGTTATTTCGATAACCTCCTATCTTTTATAACATTCTGCATTTATTTATGATAATTTTAGGAATTAAGCGGGATACATTTGCGGGATTAATATCAAAGTCCATTAGGAGTTTTGGTATTAACATTACCGCCCGCCTTGCAGTATATGTGCAAGAAATGTCATAGATACTTGTACGTTAAGATTGGTTTTGATTAATTAGGAAAAGTGTATTGGTAAGGCATTTTTAAAACACTTCATGGTAGTAGATCTTTCAACAATTCATTACAATTCCTTTTTTAACAATTCATTATAATTCAAATCTTAATTAATTTTTATACAATTCATCGAATTCAATTGGCTTAATGGATATAGGATATATATAATTTAAGTTAGAATTAAACGTAAAAGTGAAAAATATAGGTGTATAATATATGTATAGGTGTATAATATAAATTAAATAGAAGAATAAACTGGTGCGTTTGCTTTTTGCTTATTTAGACAGTTCGATAGTGCTCGATTTAGAAAACGGAAAAATAAAATTACATGGAGCAGGGTCCATATATGGTCCACCCAAATATGGTGCTTAGAGCAGTTGGCAATCCGATCTTCGAAATCATACCGTCGCGTAGAACGGAAGTGTAGATGTCAAAACCTATGACTAGATCAATACCCGCCGACTCATAAAACTTTTAATCTGCTAAGAAAAGGTCCCGAAAGTTTAATCTAAACGATTCTGGCAAGGACTGAGAGGGAGTTCGAAGTGTGAGACGGTTGTCTACCCGAAATGTACCTTCGACCGTAGAATTAGAGTCGAACCGGGATTTTAATTTTAACGGGCAAATAGTCTCATCGTCCATAGTTAAAGTAGTTAGATCGAGTTTATCAACAAGTTTTTTCGAAATTCGGCTGATCGTAGAGCCAGGGTCGAGGATACCACGCGCAAGTAAAGTTTTTCCGTCTATCTTTACCAGCACGGTTGGAAGTAAGACCACAGTGTTCTGGCGCAAAATGGCTGTTAGTGAGGCGAATTTCGAAGTTGACGGAAAAGGAGGCGAAGGATCTCTAGGACGGACGGGTCTCGATGTTGTAGGTGGTGAACGAGCATGTGGACGGGAGGAAGCATCAAAAGAATCCTTGAGTAATCTCGGATTTAGGTGAAGGAGAGTGTGATGAAACTTCTTGCACGTTTTGCAACCATGTTTGGTAAAACACGTTCCCTGGGAGTGGTCATGAGCTAGGCAATTCGAACAATATTTGTGCAATTGAACAGCACGTATACGTTCGGCGGTGTTCATTTCCAGAAATTTTCGGCAGGTTCCAAGCGGATGGGGACGTTTGCAAATACGACATACGAATGAGTTGTATTTATACGGGAGGTTATTATTTTTACGACGACGTGGTTGTTGACGGTTTTGCTCTTGGGAAGTCTTTCTACGCATATTTATCTGGAAAAAAGTTCACGAAGGTATTGTTATTAAGCTTCTGATGGTAAAACTACGAATTTAGTAATCGGTCTGGTGATGGTTCCTCTTTGAGTGAACACATCCGCGACCCTCACACGATTATCTGACCCTAAATAAACTTTCTCTACTCTGCCAAGTCGCCAAGAGTTCGGGGGAAGATTTTCGTCTTTGATAACGACGAGTGAATTTTCCTTTAGGTTGTCCTCTGGCTTTTGCCATTTTATACGCTTTTGAAGTTCCTTTAAATACTCGTTTTTCCACCGAGAGCAGAAGTGTTGGTGGACTGCTTTGAGCCTTTGCCAGCGGTTTCGGATTGACGCGAGAGTATCATTTATTTGAGGATCTATTGGAGTAAGTATCGGCGAACCAATAAGAAAGTGCCCGGGAGTTAACGCGGAGTAGTCTGACGGATCTTGAGACATTGGAGACAAAGGTCGAGAATTTAAGCAAGACTCGATTTTAGACAAAAGTGTACTGAACTCCTCGAACGTATATTTAAAGTTTCCTGAGATTTTTCGGAAATGGGCCTTGAAACTTTTTACACCTGCCTCCCAAAGTCCACCCATATGTGGTGCCCCGGGAGGTATAAAGTGCCAAGTGAGATTCTGATGAGTGTAATTAGCCGTAATGGCTTGTTGCGAAGTTTGAATGAATTCTCTAGTGAGGATTTTGGAAGCACCGACGAAAGTTGTTCCATTGTCGGAATGTAAATGTAGAGGACAGCCTCGTCGAGATACGAAACGACTAAAGGCTGCCATGAATGAAGGTGTGGACAAATCTGAAGTGGCTTCGAGGTGTATAGCTTTGGTCGAGAAACAGACAAATACACACACATAGCCTTTGGAAATACGGCATGCTCTACCAGAGTAGCTCTTAATGTCAAATGGCCCAGCGAAGTCCAGTCCAGTATGGGTAAATGGACGGGAAATTTGGACTCTCTCTGGTGGTAAAGCAGCCATAAGTTGCGTTTGACACCTTTTTTTGTAAATAGCACAAACTTTGCATTTATTAATTGTTGCTTTTATGAGATTCTTAACTTTAGGAATCCAATACTGTGATCTGATGATTCGGAGAACCAGTTGATTGCCCCCATGGAGGCTGATATCATGAACAAATTGGACTGAAAGTCTCGAATATTGGCAATTATACGGAAGTATAATGGGATGTCTTTCATTGAAAGAAAGACCTGGTGAAGATTCAAGCCTACCACAAGAGCGAATAAGACCCTCTTGATCCAGAAATGGGTTTAAACTCAACAGAGAACTAGACGAAGATATCAGCTGTCGACATGATAGGGCTTTATACTCCTTTGGGTACCTAGCTTTTTGGTACATGATGATTAGTCTGTCTCTGACATTCAAGATCTCGGAACTTTTTATCGCAGTGGATTCGTTTAAAAAACTAGAACGATATTTTGGGTGTGTTCGGTAATAAAATCTATAAATATAAGACATAACACGCATTGCCCTTTAATATGATGAAAATCGTTCCAATACGTCATCGAAGTGATTAAAATATGTAAAGTGAACCTTTATAGATTTCTTTTCTAAATCTGTTTCATTCAGAGTTAACTCTTTAGAACTAGAATGCGGAATATTTTGACTCTTAAGCCATTTTGGACCACACCACCATAGCTCATTGTCTATCAAATCCTGTGAATAAACCCCACGGCTTGCTAAGTCTGCAGGATTATTAACATTAACATGGTACCAGTGTTGTGGATCAATTATCTGTATGATCTTTGAAACTCTATTTGCGACGAAGGTTAGCCAGGAACAGGGTGGTTTAGCGAGCCAAGAAAGGACAATAGTGGAATCGGTCCAACAAAAAACGGAATATTTTTTAACATCTAACCTTGGAAGTAGACTATCTATCATTTCAGCAAGGAGAACAGCCCCACAAAGCTCTAAACGCGGAATCGATAAGGTCTTAACAGGAGCTACTTTTGTTTTAGAAGACACCAAATGCGTGGATATGGAATTCTCGTTAACTATTCGGATATATATAGCTGCTGCGTATGCTTTTTCGGATGCATCGCAGAAACCATGGAATTGGATTTCAGCATTTGGAGTAAAATTAACCCAGCGAGGAATACGAATGTCATTAATGAACGAGTAATTCAATTGAAAAGTTTTCCATTGAGAAAGGGAGTCGGGAGAAATGATATCATCCCAACCGGTCTATCCATATTTTCTGCATTATTATCTTTGCTAGCACCACACAAGGAGACAGCCAGCCGGCAGGATCAAATAATTTGGCGATCTGGGACAAAACTTCTCGTTTTGTAAGCTTTGTAGATTCCGGAAATGGTTTTGCTGCAAAATAGAATGAATCTGATCTCGCGTTCCAACGGATGCCCAATGTTTTTGCGGTACTGCTATCGTCAAAATCCAGAAAGTCTTCGTTTAAAAGATGATCTGGGGGTAGTCCTATAAGGACATCTTTGGAATTAGCTGTCCACTTTCTCAATGAAAATCCCGCCGATTTCAGAGCAAGGATTAGCTCGTTTCTAGCTTTTATGGCGTCTGGAATAGAATGAGCTCCGGCTAGAGCGTCATCAACGTACATTGAATTACGAAGAATATCGCTGGCGAGTGGATAAGTGAACTGCACGTCATTGGCCAGTTGGATAATTGTGCGAATTGCAAGATATGGGGCACAATTAACGCCAAACGTGACAGTTTTCAGTTCATAATCCTGGACAATTTCACTTGGGTCTTTTCTAAACAGGATTCTTTGAAAGGGAGCGTGGTCAGGATTGACCAAGATTTGCCTGTACATCTTTTGGATGTCAGCATTAAATACATATCGGAAAAACCGCCATTTAAGTATCAAAAGCGTTAAATCATTTTGAAGAACGGGGCCCACGTGAAGAATATCGTTAAGACTTAACCCGTTGGACGATCGAGAAGACGCGTTGAAAACCACTCGAACTTTTGTGGTAGTGCTCTCGGGTTTTATAACCGCGTGGTGAGGCAAATAATAATGATGAGGAGATTTAGAAAGATCTGGAGAAGAAACTTTATGCATATGTTTCAATTGAACATATTCTTCGACGACTTTATCATATTCTTCTTTAAATGTGGGAGCGTGAAGTAACCTTGCTTCATTCCTGAAAAACTGTGCCATTGCACCTGTTCTAGAATGACCTAGCATTAACTTCTGAGGATAACCCTTCTTAAATGGCAGTGAAACAATATATCTGCCATGTTCATCTCTTCTTGTGGTTTTAGCATACAAATCCTCACAAAAATTGTCGGATGGGGATGCAAAGTTCTTCCTTGGAAGGTCCTCCACCTCCCAAAAACGTGAAATCTCTGTTTCCAAAGAGATTTTACACATGAAAGATGAGACCGGGAAGTCTGAATTAGAAGAATCAAGAGGAACGGGGCCCGTTAGAATCCATCCGAAGATAGTTTCTTGCGCAATTAGGGACTTGCAAACTTCGTGTTTTGTATCGGAACGCATAACAGATGGGAATACATCTCCACCTATTAATATATCTACTTGGGAGCCCTTATAGAATTGGGGATCAGCAAGATGAATTTGTGGAAGATCTGAGAAGTAGGAAACTGGCATAGGTTGAGACGGAAGTTTGTCCGTAACCTGTTGAACAATTAGAGCATCAACTGGTATTTCAACACTATTGTCAGATGGCGAACCGAGAAGAAAAGAGCACACCCGCTGTGTAGAAGTTGCAGCTGAATCACCAAGGCCCGAAACGTCCCATGGCTTTGTTCTCCTCCTCGAAAGCTTTATAAGTCTGGAAAAATTTTCAGAAATAAATGATCCCTCCGATGCGGGATCAATTAGAGCACGTACCTGATATCTTTGACCAAAATGGCAAACATCCACTAAAGCCGTGCCTAGCAAAACACCCCTAGAGTTGCGAGTGAAAAAGGTTTGAACAACACCACCTCCCGATTTTTCATTGGACTGTATTTTCGATGAATTTGGAGCAGAAGGAAAAGGAGGTGAATTTGGATTCAAGGAAGAATTGGCTTTTGAACTAGGTGGCTTAGGTGAGGAACTTGGACCTGTATAATCTTTATGGAGAAAAGTGTTGTGACGTTTTTGACAGGTGTAACAGCTGTATTTGCTATTACAATTCTTAACAGTGTGCGACTTTGAAAAACAGTTAATACACAAGTTCTGTTTTTTAATTTCATTATATCTTTGAGATTGGTTCATTTTCAAGAACCAAGGACATTTACGAATGGTGTGAAATTCGTTAGGACATAGTGGACATTTTGGATCTTTCACTGAAGTTTGAAAAGTTTTAACATTTTTTGAAGAACTGGGCGTTTGAGGACCATTCTTAGGCTTCAAAATTGTGGGTTTAGTTCTATGCGAACTACGGGACTCAGCAATCGACTCCAAAGTTCTACATCGATCTGATAAGAAGGCGTCCATGGTAGACCACTTCTGAAGTTTTGTCTTATCTGATACGCTTTGTTCCCATAAATATAAGGTGGCTTCGGGTAACCGATCGTTACAAATGAGAACGAACAGAGTATCCCAGCTAATAACATCAATACCATATAACCGAAGGGCTGTAATAACAGAGTTGATATCGGGTTGGAGGTATCTGAGTTTTGTTCCCGATTCAGTATCTATGGATGGAAGATTCAAAAGAGTCCTAATTTGTTGGTGTACTAAAACCTTCTCGTTATCAAAACGGACACAAAGGTTTTTCCAGGCTTCGTCGAAGTCCTGATTAGTAAATGGGGCCTTTGCAACAATTTCGCGAGCTTCCCCAGAAGTCTTGTTGGTTAAGTGAAGAAGCTTTTCGATAGGACTTAGCCGAGAATTTCTGATGTACACCGCCTCAAACAAGTCACGGAATGTGGGCCAGGATGAATAATCTCCATTAAATTGCTTAATATCGCAGGGAGGTAAATGGAAATGATTTGAACTTTTGGAAATAGTCTGTGTTTCAGTGCTGGACGAATTATTGGAAAGATCAACTTTATGAGCAGACTCCGATCTCAAAGTGTCAGCGAGTTCGGACAGCTTCGCTAAACAATTACAGTACGTGATATAAGTGCTGCGGTATTTGACCTTGAATGACTCCAGGTTAATAGGCTCCTCGTCAGCCCCATTTTCATCACGTGGCTCTAAATTTTGCTCACTTTCCATATCGAGAAGGAATTTCTCATAAGCAGGTTTTATCCGAGCCCATATGGATTTTACTTCGCTCTTATGCAACTCAATAGCATGAAGAGAACTAACTGGAAACTTACTGTCGTTCAAATCAGCATCGAATTCGACCAGACTATCTCCTAAACGGATAAAGTTTTCTAAAGACATTTTGAAGATGCTCCCAACGGACGAAGGAACAAGCTATCAATTGAGTATGTGCTTATGAACAACGTAAAGCCAACTTAAATATGAAATATCCAAAAAAGATAGTGGATGGGCTATAACTTGTATAGATGCTGTCGGTTCAGACGAAATTTGCGAAAGTAATTAAATTTTTAGAGAAAAATAAAAATCCAATATCAAAGTTTCTTTATGTGAATGGGTCGCATACAAAATTGAAAATTAAATAAAAATCCGACGAAATTTGGTAGATATTACACCCGCACTATTCGTTCTGTATATTTATAGTGTAATTTTTTTATATAAGGTTTGTATAAAAGGATTTGGCACCTTTTATGTGTACCGCAAAACGAAAGAAGTGTTTGATTACTGAATTAATAATTTATAATTTTCCTTTCAAAATAATTGAAATAAATGAGAGGAAAATAAAAACGTAAAGTATATTTTTCTCTCGTTCGACCGTAACACTCAAAAAAGTTCTGTAGGAGTTACAAAAAAGTTAGTAATAGGAAACTTTTCTGATTTTTGCAGGGCGTCGCTACTAAATAGTAGTAAAAATCAAAGTGGAAAAACAAAAAAATAGTAAACTTTGCTATGTTTTACTAAAGTTTTGTAAGTTGCCCATAACAACTGCTAAAAAAATAGCTGAATTTGATACGCAATTTTAATGAATTTTCTACAACTTGCAAAAAATAATTTTGTATCGATTTTTTTTTCTTGTAAGTGTTAAAAAACTTAAATTTATGTTATTTTATTAAAATTTTGTTGTAATTATTCTCCTTTTTTTAATTTATCTTTAGTCTTCTAGGTCAAAGAAATGTTTGGCTTTAGTAGAATTTGCTTATTTTGAGCAAATCGGGTTTACAGATTATGAAAATATTTTAGTGAATCCTCTAAAACCAGTTACAAATTTAGTGACCCTTTTTTTTAAATAGAAATATCCGAAGTTTGACATACGGACGATAAATTCGTATCAGAATTTGTATAATTAATCTTTTTACATTTATAACCCCAAACGGTTGCCAGTGAAATATTTTGGGTTTATATTTTTCTGAGATTTATACAGTTGGGTCGGTTCAAAAAAAAAACTGTATGGATTAAAAAATTGTTCAAATTTTCCTCTTTGTTTTATATAATACGGGAAATATCACCCCAAAAGGTATATATTAAAAATGAACAATGATTTCAATTAATCGGTTACAATTAGTTAACGTTTTCTCATGAGTGTATGATAAAATTTTTAAGCAAATATAGAAACAGCTGTTTTTAAATGTGTTCGCAGATACGTATAAAAAGTATCTTTTACCAAGAAACAAAACTAAAAGGTCATGGAACCTGGAACAGTTGGAATATTTTTTTTTTTTTTTTGGAAATTTCCCGGATTTGGAAGAAAAATGCAAAAGAAACAATGTAGAAATCCAGCTACTTGAATCGTACACTCGAGGTAGTACGTAAGTAAAGCGAGTAAAATAATTTAATTAACCTAAATTTGTTTTCCGAGTCACTGCATAAGGTATAATCACTGTAAGTCACTTTTGTGTTATAAGATGAGACGCAATGAGATATCAGAGTCAGCCCGGTTGACTCGATTAAAAAACAATAAAAATCAAGTTTATGCCGCGAATTGATTGAATAAAACTCAAATGATTCAATAATGGAACACAATTTGTGTATCAATTCAATGAAAGTTGTATAAGGTTTTATCAAAAATAATTTTATTTTAGAAACGATATTAGTTGCTAAAGAACTATATTTGAAAATTCTATAACAAAAGAAACACGAATCCTGAATTCGTGTAGAATAAGCAACAATACGATGTCAGTATTAAAATCACTAAGTTTTTTTCATGGGTCTAATCGTAAATAACCCAGTGAACACTAGTGTTCAACAATCAAAATCAAACGCTAAGTATGAAGATTATAATTATAGTTTTATTTTTAAATAACTATAGTTAAATAACTATAATTATGTAATGGATGTAAATTGGTAAAAAAAATAATTTTAAAATAAAATGTTAAATACTTGCCGCTCAGCAACAAATGTAAATGTAATATTTTAAAATTTTGCTGATTTAGTTACTATTGATTTTCCAAATCATATACAATACGAATATTTTGTGACAAGCCAGTATAAATACTCGTTACAGGAAAAATATTTGTTGGGATATCAACAAATAATTTGGGAAAAATGTGTTGGAATCCACAAAGCAAATTAACGGATATTATTGAGATCGATCATCTCAATTGGAAATGAAGAGATTATGGAACAGTAAAAGTTGGAAGATTTAAGAGAATAAGTACAAGAAGGGGAAATTGTAAGGAGCAAGAAAATAATTTAGAGGAAAAGAGAAGAGAAAATTTTCGAAAAATATATATGTAGGCATGAGGTAAATGAAATCTGTACAAAAACTGTAAGGGGAAACTCATACATTTATCTGTTCCCACTTACTTAAAAGAGGGGAGCCAATACGACTCAGTATATGAAAGCAAATTGGAAGAATATATGCGTATAATGGACTCACCAAAATTTCAAAGTTTAACACTGCACTAACCAATAGTTAACCGTGCGAAATCTTCCCTTCTTGGCTGGCTTTTTCTGTTAGGTATTTTTTCCTCCAAGCACCGTTTCAAAGCAGCGTTTTCTTTTTTTTACCTTAACTTTCCTTTTTATAATTTTCTGAAGACCCTTTATTTCACTTAGATTTTTTTTTTTTAAATTTTCTAAATATTTTAACTTTTAAACATTTTCTTTTTAAATATTTTACTCTTAAAAAATTTCTTTTATATTGTTTTATTATCGAAATTCTCCAAATGTTTTACTTTTTAATTTTTTTTAAATGCTTTTACTTTTAAAATTTCCTAAATGTTTTTAGGTTTAAAAAACTTTTAAATTTTTTACTTTAAAATTTTTTAAATATTTTAAAATTTTTTAAATGTTTTTCCTTTAATGTTTTATGCTATAATAAAAATAATAAAAATTCAAACAGCGATTGTTCCTATTTGTCTTGCACTATCAAACGCAATGAGTAAAGGGAATAAGCAAAAATCAAACAAACCTGTTGAGTTTAATGTTTCTGCTGAAGTTAATGTTGTTGTTGCTGGTAAGATCTCCAATAGAAGTTTGAACTCTCAGAGCGTCTAAACCAATCCGGTTCGATGGGCCCAAATGATTATGTGGAAATACAATTTAGTGGTAAACGTATGGTTGGACAATTCCTGGATGATGGATTTAGAGAGTTTCTGAGCCAAAACAAATGATTTGCTCTCAATATAGAATATTCCCAAATAAAGAAAAAGACAAAGCCGAAATTACTATTTGTGAATATAATGTTTATTGAACAATTTATTGCAATAGGTCTTACCAGTACGAAGGTTGAATTGACAAGAAGGTCGTACACTTATTTCAACGGAAATAAGTATCCATGACTTTTCTAACGATTTGATGTTCGTTTTTTAGGCTTTAATGCGAATGGCAGATACATCGTTATTTCGATAACCTCCTATCTTTTATAACATTCTACATTTATTTATGATAATTTTAGGAATTAAGCGGGATACATTTGCGGGATTAATATCAAAGTCCATTAGGAGTTTTGGTAAAAACACAGTTGATTTTTATTATTGAGTACAGATGAAATTTACTAACTATTGAAATTTACTAACTATTGAACTAGATGAAATTTACTAACTATTTTTGGGCTATTTATATTCTCCTTTGTTTACCGTATGTCCAAATTAGCTATTAGCTAATACCAAAGACATGTGTTTTTTTTAAATTGTTTTTACATATGTTTAAACAATTCTTTTAACCGTGCCAAGTTATATTTTAATATTGAAGTTTATATTTTATAGTTGATCTTTTTAATACTTATATGTATGAACATGTATTTTTAGTTTGATTCGAGATCATAGGAAAAGTTTTTTCAAATGAAAAGTTTTTCCTTAATTTTTAATTTAAGTAAACATGGAGAATACACAGAAAAAGTTATTAGACACCAGCCGAATGGAATGCATTTTCTGGTCAGCTACGACTTTCATCAACATTCTTTGTGCCGAAATACCAATTGTAAATATCTCTATTTAACTCACAAATACACGGAAAAAGCTTTTTTATGCTAACATACAGTTGATTTTTATTATTAAAGTGTATTCACCACAAAACTGTCAAAAATGTACCAAGAAGCATACTTTGCTGCCATTTCACACACACCCTTAAAAGTTAAGAAGTAAGAATTTATAAAAATGTTACCAAGTCTTGGCAATTCTTGGCTTTTCTCTTTTAAATGTAAACACAAATATTTGTCTTAAAATATTTATGGTTTTTCTATTTCTAATTTGATAAAATATTAAAAACAACAAAAGCTAACAAATAAATTATGTGTTTGTTAGTAAATGTAGTAAATGAAGTCCATATATGAAAACAAGTAGTTATAGATATAGACATATAAAAACAAAGACATATAAAAACATGATATCTGTGCTGTTTTTTACTTTTAAAAATTCGATGTAGGTCACGGTAGATTTGTACAAAATGGCCCCAAAAAATATGACACCAATCTTAAAATGTAATTAGCCCAATTTTTGGGGCAAAATTTCATAATGAAAATTAACAATAAAAATACAATGAAAAATTACCCCAAGCAAATGAAAATTGGTTTTTCACTATGTAAAATAACACCAATTTGAAAATTTTAAAAATTACCCCAAATATGATGAAATTAAAAATTACCCCAAAATATGTCAAGCAAAGAAATGTAGCTAATCCACAGCATTATAAGCATTTATATTGCATGGAATCAAAACATCCGAATGTACTCCTTAAAAACATTAAAGTTACTTGGGCCAACCTAAATTGAAATATTTTAAAGAATTAGAATAAAAATCATTTTATATAAACCAAATATTTTAGTGATGCGCAACAACTGCCTTTCAAAATAGTTTAAAAATTTCTGCTCTCCGTCAAAGAGTTTGTCCTCCCAGCCAGTTCTTATTTAATTTGCTGGTAACAATGAAAGATACATCAATTTCCGATATGCGGTTTTTGCAGCATCCGACGATTTTTTAAAAATTTAGAGCGAATTGTTTTCTATGTCATTGTGTCTTAGAGCTTGGCAATTTTGAAACTTGTTAATAATTATATTTGTCCTTTATGTATAAAAAAACAAAAATTTCGCCTGCCGCGCTAACTTCTACAACTATTAATATACGAAAAACAAAATTAAAATTTTTTCGCTTGTCAAATAGATTTTCCGGTCACGATAATGTGGTAAAGAATTTATATTTTATTGCACCAAGCCGAGTCTTTGACTTTTCGTCAAAAGAATTTGCAGCATAATAGATTTTTATCAAAATGATCTAAAAGCGATGAGAACTTTACAACGCAAATACAATAAAAATGTTCTTAATATTAAATGTATATATTAGTCAATGTAATAATTAAGTTTTTAATATAATTTGTTTAAGAATTAAAAAGCTGTAAATTTTGTGTTAAATGCTTTAAAAAGGGCAAAAAAATCATGTTTAGAAATTGTCAGCTTTTAAAAAAATTTTTTAGAAAATATATTTTGGAACCGCCCCCACATACAAAATCCAGGTCACGCCACTGATTATGAGTAAGTATCATATCTTTGCTGACTAAAATTTAATCGTTTTATCACCAAAACTGTAAGACTGAAAAATGTCTATTAACGTTTTTTGCTTCTTCCGTAAAAAATAAAAATGTTAGTTACGCCCTTTTGCATTTTATTTGATAACATGTATGTACAATGTACATTGTACATATATCATTATAAGTTTAGGTGGGAAAATACAAACATTAATATAAACTATTGGAAACATATTTCGATATTTCATATAATTGCATGTAAACATATTTAATACTGTCTTTTTATGCCAATACTTGAAGGGGTTTATAAATTGAAGTGATTATAAGCAGAAACACTGTGTGGACAATCTTGTTTATTTCACGTTACGCATGATAAATGCCCTACGGGAAATGGATCAGTCACAGAGTTAGTTACGGGACCGGAACTTTGTGGGAGAAACCGTTCCTCGAGTTGGTTCTCTTATGTATATGAAAGTAACCGGTAACTTTAACATGGGCTTGTCATAGAAGGTGGCAATTTCTACCTTTTAAGCTACTTGCGACATATCGCTGACCTTGTGTAGGGTGGTATCATATCACTGCATTGGTGTAAGTGAATGCGCAACAAAACAGGTTAGAATTATCTTAGACATAACTAGTCTCATATTAGACACTACGTGATGTGTATCAGAACTAGTGCAACATGAAATGTTACGTGACTGTACATACCACAGGACTGAGGACAAGTAATTAATAAAAAAACTGGTTACGTATCAATCACAATGTGTTATGTTGCAGAACTTGTAGGGAGTGAATAGTTTTGTGACATATCACTTCTCTGTTGAAAGTGAACATGTCACAGAGCAAACGAAAATTAGTTGGCATGTAACCTGCAATATTTCTTCCGCTCATATTATGAACGTGTTTCTGAAGGTTCCATAATGTCCAGTCACTGCATTTACCTGGAATGTTTATTACAAAAGTTTTTTCAATTTTTATATTTCCTCGAAAAAAAAATACAATTACAAAATGTGAATATTTTTCAAATTTTAACAAAATTGATGAACAAAATGTTGTTTGCTATTTAATTAAACAAAAGTTAACTTAAAATTTTCAAATAATGAGTGGGGCTAAAAGCATGTCTGTGGAGGCAAGTCTGTCCCAGACAGTCCTATTCGCGCTAATCCTCTAGGACGAAGTTTAGCTCTTGGGCTGCCAATGTTTTTCCGACTTTTCCTTTCATTTTACACTCAAAATCGCATCCGATATCAAAAAAAAATTTTTTCCAAAAAGAGAATTTTTGGAAAATTTCCAAAAGAGAATAATAAATCAAAAAATTCAATTTCTAAAAATTATTAAATAAAACTGTTTTTTATTCACGAATTAAAATAGATTGTTTATGAATTAATGTATTATATATGTAATAAATGAACTTATAACATTGATTTAATAAAATTTGCAAATATTATTGTTATTATTATTTATTTATTTTCAGTCAATTTGTATTTTATAAAATATATTTACAATATTTGAGATTTTACTTAAAATAGTATTACAGCAAATAAAAAACAATTTATATATATAAATTAACAATTCATATAGCTCAATACAAGGAGAAAAGTATTTTAAAAAAACCCTTTTAATGTACAGTAAATAAAAAAGTTTATAGAAGAAGTTAGGGTGGTTACTCATATGATCTCTTCCCAAAATAGGAAGATAAAAATGAACAACTAAACGATCAACTCTCTAATCATCTCAAACTCAGACATTCTGCATCGACTTTCGAATGACAGTGTAAGACCTCTCATAATCATATTCAACGTTTGATGATTGAAATGTTCATGCAAATGTACAGTAGAATGCCTTTTCGATAGTTTGTGTATAATTTTAAGATTCTTGTTTTGGACTATTTGAAGCTTTTTTATGTTGGTATTACAAGCTTTTTTTGTACCAAACTTGACAGCCGTAGGACAGAATTGGACGAATATAACATTTGTATAATAGCAGTTTGTTTTTTTATATTTAAGCGAGACCTTCTATTTAATAATGGAAACAGTGCCCTGCCGCATTTTATAGCTTTGCTACATGTGTTTTCAATATGTTGTTTGAATGTTAGTTTTTTATCCAAAGTTACACCAAGATACTTTATAGTATCACGTATTTCTATAATGTTGCCCTGAATTATAAGTTGTCTATTAGGGACTCTTTTCGGAGATTTATTAAATGGAAATATTATTACCTGTGTTTTTCATTATTAATTTTAATTTTCCATTTTGTAAAATATTTTGCACTTTTTTCAATACTTGTCTGCATTTTTGTAACAATAGCATTTGACACTTTTCCCGAACTTATAAATGCACTATTATCAGCATAAAATGCAGCTTCGTTATTTCGGGCGACGATAAAGTCTGATGTAAAAATAGAGTAAAGTGTTGGTGATAACACTGATCCTTGAGGGAGACCAGCTGGAATATTTTTTATGGATGAAAAAGTGTTATCTATGACAACAATTTTCCCATATACAGGGGATACCCAAAATGATTTAATTTATAAATCTGGTATAAACCAGATACAGTCAAAAGCTTTCTCAATGTCGAGAAAGACAATTCCAGTACTTTTTCTCTGAAGTTTATTTAACTCAATTATATTCACAACTCTCTTAATTTGATGATCTGTAGAATGCTCTCTACGAAAAACAATTTGTTCTTTTTTAAGAATACTATTTTCCTCAGTGAAATCGATAAGACGTTTATGAATAATTTTTTCAAAAATTTTGTCTAAAACACTTAGAATACTTATTGGTCTATAGCTAGATGGTAACTTGGGATTCTTGTCTTTTTTGTGTATTGGAATCACTCTAGCTTTTTTGAATAGTTTAGGAAAATATCCCAGCCTAATACAATAATTATATACCTTACTCAGAACTTCATACAGATTGTCAGGCCTTTTTTTTTCAAAATTATGGTATTGATACCATCAAGTCCTGGAGCTTTATTGTTTTTGAGACGAGAGATAATGACTTTAATTTCGGTCATATCAGTTAATATGAGGTGATCGATTTCTGGTAGAATTGTTCTATTGAGGTTTTCTATATGTTTGTTGACTAAAGGTTCCATGGACGACGTGTTATTAAGCGAAACTTTATGGTACTGTTCAAAAATTTCAGCAATAGCATTTGCCTTACTTTCGTTATCGCATAATTCAACATCGTTAACAATAAGGCTGCCTAAATGGGTACGTGACCCTTTTATAGATTTAGTAATTTTCCAGAATTTCCAATTCTCATTTCTGTCACGGTTAAGATGGGAATCGATTAATTTATTCAATTGCTTTAGAATAGCTCTGAAAGCGAACATCTCCTAGTTGGGCCTGCACATCTCTGAAGTTTTCGCCTATACACTCTACGTTGCTTTATTAAAGATTCAGTTAAAGGGGCTATTTTTCTAACCCATGAGTTCATATGTTTAGTTGGAACTTTATTGTTAGCACCAATTATTATTTCAGTTACGTTCTCCAGAATTGTTTCTATATTCGTGATGTTTATAGGAATGGTGTTTAGCTCCCGACAGTTAATCTCATTTACCACCCATGAGTTTATTTCGTCCCAGTTGGCTAAGTGGTATAAAGATGTTAACTTCAGTGATTCTGCAACATTACCAAATATTGTGCAAGTGAGAGGAACATGATCTGAGTTGTCTAGTTGGATGTGTCTTTAATGTTGACATATTTAGATTAGAGTTTGATAAAACGATATCAACTGTAGATGGTTGATTGTGGTTAGTACCTTGTCCAAATCGTGTGAAATCATGTGGAAAACAAATATAATAGTTAGACTGTAAATTATGTTGATAAAGTACATTACCCGCGGTGTTGTTTTCGGCACAGTTCTAACTAGTGTGCCGTGCGTTAAGATCGCCAAATACAAAAAAGTCAGATGGTATGGTAGTTAGTTTGTCGAGATCCTCACTAAATTTATTGTTGTACTTAGGACAATAAGCCGAAGTAAAAATCGTTTGACGTCCATTAATATTTAAGGAGATTGAAATGTTCTCGAAAAGCGATGTTTTACACTTTGGTAAAAGTTGAAGAGAAATCGACTCTCGTATTGCAATGAGAACTCCTCCACCGTGTGTTGATCTATCATCTCTATAAACCTTAAAACTAGGGAGGCTAAATCTGTGGTGTGCTTTTAAAAATGTTTCATTTATAAGAGCTATATCGATTGAGAAATCACGTAAAAACTGCTCTAATTGAGCAATTGCTGAATTGGAAGATATGCCCTGGGCATTCCAGTGCATAACGTTGATACATTTTATATTATTGGTTTTATATAACATGACGAAGCATATTGCATATTTATTTCTGCATTTTTCAAGATCATCTGTTGCTTGGAAATAAATATCAAGTAACCTTTGATTAGATAAGTCATGGCAGGCTCCTGTTGAAGCATATTCTGCAGCACTCTCGGAATATCTGTCTATTTACATTTGGAATGTTTTCTTTTGTAATATCGGAGTATCTATTTCTGAAAACCTTGGGTACGTTGTGCGTATTGGTTGATGTAGACGGTTCGAAAATAGTTTCACTAGGCAAATTTGTAGCGTCTCTGTGGTAATCGTGATTAATGGATTTTTTGTGTGTATGTATTGATCTTCTGGAGATTCTGTTACGGATGTCTAGATATTCCTTACGGCATGGACATCTCGGGTCGTCAGCTCTATGATTTGTATTCTTTGCTAAGCAATTAAAGCATTTATAAATTACTGGGCCTTCTTGGGAAGTTTTACTTAATGTACATAATGAATAATCGTGCGAGCCAGCACAAGCTGGACAAACGCTAAGACGGTGACAATAAGCGGCTCCATGGCCATACATAGAACATTTAGAACAAAGGGTTGGACCCTTATTGCCCTTAAGAGGGTTCCTCCAATGGACAGCAATTCCATGAAAGTATCGTATTTTTATAATATCTCGTTTAGAAATGTGTAGTTTGTCAAACTCTATCATGTAAAGTGCATCATCTATGTTTGATCTTTTTGTTATAATTTCCTTGACGCTAATTGGAACAATATTATACGTGGTTTTAAATTCTTCTATGATGGTTTTAATATCCAACTTAGGAAGGCCAAAACACATTATATTGAACTTCTTTTCATTTTAAATTGATGTGTATAGAATTTTACACCAGAATATTTTAGTGTTTTTAAAGCTTCTGTGTATTGTGTCATAGTATCAGAAATAATGTTGGTTCCGATAGACATCCTTTTGAATTTTTAACTTGTACCAATAAGTTTGAATACAGTCGTAAAACTGTGTGTAGAATCAACAATTAAAGGAGGTATTCTCTCTTTAAATTCTTTATGATTATCCTCTTCTACAGAATAGGTCTCAATATCTTCTCCATCATCCAATGGAGCAAATCGCTTGGTGCATAAGGCTTCTTATTTTTGGGTTATTACCCCAAAATACTTTCCTTTTGTTTGAACTCATTTGTTCAACCACATGCAATCTACACAAAATATGTATATAGAAATGTGGGTAAAAGAAAGCAACAATGTGCTGTTATTTAATATCACTAGTAACGTTACAAATAAATATGTAAACAATAGTGTTAAGTTAATAGCAAATCGACCACTCACATTGAATGTACACTAGAGACTGAAATTGCAAATGTAAATTAAATTAAATCCCAATAAACTAATGTTTTAATTAAAATCGAGTGGATATGTTAATATCTATAATAACAAACATAAACATATCGGTTAGAATAGTATCAAAACCGCGCTAACTACACAGAGGGACATATTGAAAATTATTCGGTGGTTCATCGGATTGATATAAAATTTTTACACATGCAACTATTGCATAGACAAGCTGAATTCCAATTTCTTTTAAAATGAGCTGAGCTAGGGTGGGGTGTTTGGCGACTTTTAGTTTTAAATTTCGCGATTTTAATCTCTTAAGTAATTTTGTGATCGTTACATGTTTTGAATTAATATAAATCAATGAATCAACTTTAACAAATTATTTCAACAAAAAATGGTGTATTTGATATATGTTATTCACGAATTAAATCACAAAACAAAATTAATTTAATATAAATTAAATCATATCCCACTTTATTAAATATCAAATTATTCCTCAAAAATGAATCTAAATTAATCACAGACAGAAAAATGTTTGTTTAAGTAATTCGGAAAATGGATTAATATAATTTAAGCAAATAAGGTCTAATGGCCTGTATTATAGTAATAACTTTCAATATATAGTCGTTTTAATTTGATGAAGTTTATAATAAAATTTTAACAATGTTAAGAGAAAAGAGTTGTCGATCGAAATTTTCAATAACAAATTTTGGATTTGTAGGGATAACAACCCCCTAAGTGTTTCTTCATAAACTCTTAAATGTTGTGATACCTATTAGTCAGTCGCGGGCAGCTTGATTTGCCTGTGCTTGACACTTTATCATGCACATTGGATTCATTTTGAATTAATGCAGATATATGTCACTATGTAAACAGTTGCGTTATCACTTCTTTTTGAACCAGACTAGTGTTATGTTATCATTTCTGCAGTCACAAAGTCAGTCCTGTTTAAATCAGTTCAATAGTCGCGGAATTGGGGTTGTCGCCACCGATTGACATTCTTTATACTACAAAATTTGTGAAACCAGTTCCGTGTTCTGTCATTATTTCAACTATAACAGTCCAAATTTCTTTAGTCCACATTGGTGTTGTGTTCATTTCTCTTTAGTTACATGATATATCTAGAAAGAACCAGTCCTGCCAATGTTTGCCCCCAATGTTTTTGCGATGTTTCCTACCTTCAAATGTCACTTTTAGATAAAGATAAAACCTTGTGTATTGCAAAAAACTATTTTATTTCTTAGGGCAGTGCTACACGTTCAATATATATTGTAATATATGGATCGATGGAGCGCTCGCGTATGCTACACGTTCAATATTTATCGCGTCAGTACTTACATTATTTCGAATCCGATTCTACACTAAAAAAAAAAAAATTAACTAGGTATTAGAAATATTAACTTATTTAGCGGAAAAATTGAAATGAAAACGGCGCCAAAGACACTTTTTACCAATATTTAATAAAATTTTCCTTGAAATTAAGAAACAAATGTTACTTAAATTTTTATTAGAAAACAGTAAAATTTCCTCCTAATTAGTTCATACATCATCTATAATTGTACTGTTAGTTAGGAAATGTTTCCTTGGTTTTAAGAAAAATTTTATTTTATTTAAGTTCATTAAATAAATTTTTTTACTAAAAACTAGGACTTAACGCCCTAAAAATAAGAAAATATTTTCTAACAACAAGTTAAATAGCACTTCTTTTAAGTGAAAATTATCCTTATCCTGTTTCTATGGTAAAGGTAATATATTTTACCATATATTTTAAAGTACTTTACATTGATTGAGTAGGTATTTTCCCACTTTCGGAGGACTTCCGCTTTATGAGGACACTGCTCTTAACAAGTTTTTTGCTACACAATTTCGTCTTAAAACTAAATTGAATTATACTAATTTCATGTATTAAAAATATAAATTATATTTCATTAACAAAAAGTTAAACAAATTAAAAAAATGTACTGCAGGATATCCTGAAACGTAATAAATTGTGACAAAGTAAGATCCTTTTCGTAGTTAATTAACGGTTCTGCTTGAGAGAGCTATAAAAACACTCACGAAAAAAGTCTGTAATGGCAACTGAAAATTTTGCTAATTTGAGCCCAGCGGTATTTTTTGCTAATCTTAGCAACACATGTCTGCTGACGTGTAGTACAATGAAATTAGTAGTAAAATTAGTTGCCGCTACTAAATTTTAGTAAATATTTTGTAAAGCTGAATTTAAATCCGGTTTGCTAAAATCAGCAAAAAAATTAACTAAATATTGTGAAAATTGCACAAAATTTTAAATTTATTTTTTTTTATCCAGCATCAATTTTTTTTATTTGATTTATTTTTTTCAAAAAATATTTTATACAAAAATAAAAAAAAAAAAACTTAAAAATCTTTAAAATTGTTAAAACATAAACGAAATAATTATTTTGTTTTTATTTGGTAATTTCTGTTTTGAAAAATATTTTAGTCAATATTTTTTTTACTTTTAAGGTCATATTTTAATTGGTTTTAGGGCTGATTTTTAGAACAAAAAAAAAAACTTTTTAGTGATATTTTAAGTGGATGTCCTATTTTAAGACATGAGTCGGTATATTCACTTCCGATCCCTGTTTTAATTTATGTAACATTTAAAGGCAATTTAAGTTTGTAGGTGTAAGTTTTAATTAGAAATAACCTTTCCTTCAACATCCACGTTTTTCAAATTAGTATTTTTTTGCTAATTTTAGCAAATCGGTTTTCAAAAATTTATAAAATGATTTCTGAAATTAGCAACAAAAATTTGTAAATATTCTGTAAAAGCTCTGTAATTTGTAAAATGTAAATAGCAAAAAGATTTGTTAAATAATAATTTTTTACTAAAAATCAATTCAAAAATAGTAAAGTGGGATTGAAAACCGTTTACAAATTTTCCTACAAACTTTTTTTTCTGAGTGAAGGGACGCCCTAGTTGACACACGGCATCAATGGCTAAGGAACACTGGGGGTCCTTTGTCTTCTTAAATTAACTAATTTAAGGAAATTGTAGCAAAAATTCAAAATATCACAGTTACATTTCTTATTATTGGAAAATTAAAAAGTCATAAGTTTATTTTATGGGATTTTTAGCTTAAACTTTATTTGACATATACAAATTTAAACTTTTTTATTATTAAGTGAAAAAAATCGTACGATAAATATAAAGTTTAATAAGCGTTACGTCAATTATACCGTAATGTATAAAATGTGCCTGCGATATTTTGTATTGTAGTCAACAAATTTATTACATAAAAGCGCAAATTTGAAATTTTGTACCCCTTGCTAACAAAATTTTAAAATATATTTTAAGCTACTTTAAGTTCAATATTAACGACTGTTAAGATTAGAGATGGGCACGTGAGAGATTTTTGACTCACGCTCACGCACGATCACGAACCAAAAATTACAATCATGCACGACAGTTTTTTTAAATGGTTACTTTTATTTATTCTATTTAATAATATTTTTTCATGAAAATTAGGAAAACTAACTGGTTTATTTTCAATTTATTGTTTTTTTTGGAATGGAATATTAAAAATAATTTAAACTTTTCCAACAAAAAAAAAAAATACTATACCAAATTTTATTATTTTTACTTGAAAAAAAGAATATTTTACTAAAATTTTTAAAATTTACCTGAACTAAGTTGCATGAAACTTTCCTTTAGAAATAGTTCATCAGTTTCTAAATTCAAGTAAATTGTTATTCTTACATAGAAAAAATTTTATTACTTTTTGTTTTTAATTGTCTAAACTAATTTTAAGAAAACAATTCTTCAAAATTAGAAAGTGGTATACTTAAAAACTTAATTTGGAAATGGCTTTCTAAAATTTAGTTAATTTTACTACTCGCGAACAAAAAATGAACACACATAAGGTTCAAATACTTTCTCGATTTTTTGAACTAAATGGGAGTAAATTATATCCTAAATTTTTTTTTTAAACTAAACTTAATATTATTACATTTGAGCATGAAAATTTCTTAAAACTAAGATGTTTTTTCTTAAAATTAATAAATTTTTATTTAATTGACATTTTTTTTTTCTAAAATCAAGAAATATTACTTAAAAAAAATATGAACTATTTCTGAGTATATAAACTATTTCGTTTTTCCTCAAACTTAGGAATTTTTATTCTTTTTAAGAAAATTTTTCTAAGTTTTAATAAAATTTTACTTAAATTGAGGACAACTTATAAACTATTTTGAAGGAAATTTTTGCTTACATTTTAGTTCATGTCTTTTTTCTGAGTGTACCGGCGGCACACACTCGCTTTCACTATCTTGTGACATTATAACAGTGCTGTTCAAAAGTAAAAATGTAGTTGTGTTGGTGAGAAATGAGAATTGCACTGTAAGAAATGTTCAATCGGACTCGAATTTTCAAAATATTTCAACTTTTATATTAAAAAAATTGCATTTTTTATTAAGTCTATTAAAGATTCTTATAGATCTTGTAGTATCACAAAATATTTCTCGTACATTGCTATTAATTTTTTCATTGCATTAAAAAACAAGTAAAAAAGGGCTAAATTCGGCTGTGCCGAATCTTTAAATACCCTCCACCAATATCCTAAAAAGATGTTCTCTACTGTTTTTGATACAAATGATATAAAAAAACATTTGAAGAAAAATTATGTAGGTGAAAAAATTTTTTGAGGTGAAAAACTTTTTCAGATGTGAAAAGAACTTTTTTTATGGAAAAAAAATTTAGAGGTGAAAAAAATTTTTAAGGTGAAAAAATTTTTTGTGGTGAAAAATATTTTTGTGGTGAACAAATGTTTGAGGTGAATACAAAATATTTATATTAAAAAATTAAATTGTACTAAATTTGTATGGGCAATTTAGAGGCACCTTTACATTTTCACTAGTTTTTTTAAACATGGACTACACAAAAAACACATTTTAAAGCATAGTTTTTGTCAAATACTCAATTTTGTTCCGGTTAATGGGAACTAGCTCTGCAGCTGAATATGCCTAATGGAGAGAATGCATTTTCTGATGCGCCACGTATTGATAAATAATTGCAACGGATGTTCTTTCTTTAAAAAATTGAAGTGTGTTTGTCTAATGGAGAGAATATGTAGAGCAAAGAAATTAATTTGTTAAAGAAAGAACATGAGTTGTAACTATTTGTCACTAGATGGCCCATCAGAAGGTGCATTCTCCCCATTAGGCATATTTTGCTGCAGAGCTAGTCTCCATTAGCCATATTGTGCTACAATATGCAGTAGATTGATTCTCTATCTTCTTCGCAAAATAAATGAATATTTGCCAAAAACTATAAAAAATATTTGTTTTATGTGCATATTATACCTTAATTTTTTATATCAATATTCATTTAGATGTCTAAGAGCACAATATTGCACTTTATTCATGTGTATTTTTTTATAATAGAAAAAATTAACATAAATATAAATTTGCCAATCCCTCAATTCTGAAAAATACAAATGGAATAAAAAAAAATACTATTTTCCTCTATTAAAATTTCTTTTTTGACATAAAAATGTGAAACAAATGCTTTTATTACGTCAAACATTTGAAAAATTTACTTTTAAATTATGTAATAAGTCTACTAGTAACATCTAAATGCATTAGAATTTAAAGTATGTAGTTAATTTAATATTCGTACAATTTTTCTGTATCTATTTTTATTTTCTGTTAAGTAAAAATGTTATTAAGTCTTCTTCTTGTTCGATTACATTTATTGTCTGACATACTATGAGAATAATAACATTCTTAGAGCTATATGTGTGTTACTCTAATAACTATGTTAACGTAAAAAGCAACATTGTTAAAGTCGCTAACAGAGCATACCTCTGTAAATAACATTACTAAACTAAATAAATAACATAACTTAACTTAAACTAAATAACAAAAGTTCTGTTACGTAAATTGACAAAAAATATTCATAGTACGGTTCATGCAAAATTTAGTATATACGTATATCATCTTCAGACCCTATGATTGTCGGAGGCTGGGCTCATATAGAATGAGGTAAGGTCCAGAGGAGCTGGATCGTCGTTAATACGCCCATTAATTATACCGACAGGAGAAAGATAGTAAGTAGATCCAGCCCAGATGGTGATTTTCTCGCTTTCGTATATTTGGCTGACAAGCATATTATCGTGTAGCGCAAGTTTCTCAACAAATCTGGCTTGCAACGACATGGAGTACCTACAGAAGGGCAGAACATCGGCATTTTCATAGACGTAACTATTTGAAAATCTTTTTATGAAATTTTCATAATTTTTTCCGATGTATTTTCTTATGATTTTCCGTTTAAATATCTCCAATTCTTTGGCTATTATAGGAGATAAAGTAAACCAGATTGGGTTTTTCTGTTAAGCTTTGTTGGTTTTTCGTTTCATTCCATTAAATGTATTTTTGTTTTTGTAACCAAAGACATTTATATCTAAAGAAAGAGCAAAATACGTAATTGCTTTAGTGCCGCTACTTTTGAATAGTTGGCGCTGAATTAACTAAAACAATACCCTGCCCCATGGCTAGGTCCAAAGAAATTTATATATAAAGAAAGAGCAAAATGCAGACATTAATTTATTAAAGAAAGAACATTAGTTGAAACTATTTCCCAATAGATGGCGCATCAGAAAATAAATTCTGCCTATTAGGCATATTTTGCTACAATATGCAACAGGGTATTATTGATATTTTATTTCGTTCGTAACATAAAAGAATACTTGCCAAAAACTATACAAAAATATATGTTTTATGTGTATATTAGACTTTAATTTTCTAAATCAATAGTCATTTAGATGTTTAAGAACACAGTATTACAATTTTTCGTATGTTTATTTATTTTGTTTTGAAAGAAAGAATTAACATAAATATGCAGTTTGCAATGGCTCAATACTTGAAAATTATACGAATTTACCGAAAAAATACCATTTTGATCTATGAAAATTTGTTTTTAATATAAAAATGTGAAACAAATGCTTTTATCACGTCGAACATTTTAAAAATTGATTTTAGTATTATTAAATAAGTCTGCTAGTGACTGTTTAATGTACTAGAATTTGAAATATGTATTAAATGTCATATTTGTGGTTCCTAAGATAATTAAAAGCCAAATCCAAGGCCATGCCGACCTAAGCATGGCGCAGGGTTTTGTTTTTTATTTACTTGATCGCCATCTACTTCTAAGTATAGACACTAAAGCAATTATGCATTTTGCTCTATCTTTATATATACATTTCTTTGGCAAAATGAATAATTGCTTTAGTGCCGCTACTTTTGAATAGGTGGCGCAGAATCACATTAAAACTATATCCTGCCCCATGGCGATATATACTTGGATTAGGCTTTCAATTAATTTATTTACCAAAAATATTAAATTAACTACATACTTTAAATTCTAATGCATTAAGATGTTACTAGTAGACTTATTACATAATTTAAAAGTAAATTTTTCAAATGTTTGACGTAATAAAAGCATTTGTTTCACATTTTTATGACAAAAGAAATTTTAATAGAGGAAAATAGTATTTTTTTTTTTATTCCATTTGTATTTTTGAGAATTGAGGGATTGGCAAATGTATATTTATGTTAATTTTTTTTATAGAAAAATACACATGAATTAAGTGCAATATTGTGCTCTTAAACATCTAAATGAATATTGATTTAAAAAATTAAGGTATAATATGCACATAAAACATATATTTTTTATAGTTTTTGGCAAATATTCATTTATTTTACGAAGAAGATAGAGAATCAATCTACTGCATATTGTAGAACATATGGCTAATGGAGACTAGCTCTGCACCAAAATATGCCTAATGGGGAGAATGCACCTTCTGATGGGCCATCTAGTGACAAATAGTTACAACTCATGTTCTTTCTTTTACAAATTAATTTCTTTGCTCTACATATTCTCTCCATTAGACAAACAAACTTCAATTTTTTTAAGAAAGAACATTCGTTGCAACTATTTATCAATACGTGGCGCATCAGAAAGTGCATTCTCTCCATTAGGTATATTCAGCTGCAGAGCTAGTTCCCATTAACCGGAACAAAATTGAGTGTTTGACAAAAACTATGCTTTAAAATGTGTTTTTTGTGTAGTCAAAGTTTAAAAAAACTAGTGAAAATGTAAAGGTGCCTCTAAATTGCCCATACAAATTTAGTACAATTTAATTTTTTAAAATAAATATTTTGTATTCACCTCAAACATTTTTTCACCACTAAGATATTTTTCACCACAAAAAAATTTTTCACCTTAAAAATTTTTTTCACCTCTAATTTTTTTTCTACCAAAAAAGATCTTTTCACATCTGAAAAAGTTTTTCACCTCAAAAAATTTTTTCACCTACATAATTTTACTTCAAATGTTTTTTAATATTATTTGTATCAAAAACAGTAGAGAACATCTTTTTAGGATATTGGTGGAGGGTATTCAAAGATTCGGCACAGCCGAATTTAGACCTTTTTTACTTGTTTTTTATATAAAAAACAAAAAAAAAGAACAAAATTTTGAAAATAGCATTCATAGTAATTCCAAGGGTTGCAATAAAATTTTTAAGCTTGCGATATTATGCACAGACGCCACTGGTATTGGTAACATAACACAAGGCCCCTGAAGTGTCAGAAAAATTATGATTTATAATACCCAGTAAACCGTACAACACCAGTCACCTCTTATAATGGCAAAAACAGCACATACAGACAGCGCTCTCCATGTACTATAAGTTTGTATTCAGAAGAAACAAAAAAATAATATAATGTGTTGTTTGCCAAGTAATGTAGTAATTTTTTAATATTTTTATTTTGTAATATTTTTCCAGCTTTTTAAACATACATAGACACGGACCCACACATACATGCATCAACGCACACATCCTTAGGGACTTTTTAAAAGATTTACGACACGGCATATGTCGGCAGGTCAAAATCAAATATAAGAAAAAAAAACAGTTTTGCGGTTTATATATTGTGGTGTTTTAAATTTTTTTAAGAAATTTTTCTCTTTAAGTTGATACAAGAAAAAAAGCACATAGGAAAATATGAAAAAATATGTGTATATTACACATGTTGTTTAAATGACAGATTAACTTACCACCACGCACTTCACATGTCAACACAATATTATCACCTTCAAATAGTGGACCTACTGCACCTGCAACATCACGACCAGACGCATCATATACTAAGATTTGATGAGGAGGAACTGTAAAGTATTTAATAAAGAATATTATTAGATATTAAATAAAAAAAAATTATAATTTTCAAGGAATATATACTTAAAAATGTTTAGATTACACAGTGCAACAGGATTAAAAAAAAAAAAAAAAAATATATATATATATATATATGGAACGATTTTTTTTGATGAAGCGTATAGCAAAAACGTAATCTATAGGTGATTCCGAGAAATTTTGCTCAAGAGACCATAGCTCTAAGTCGGATTTGGAGCCCCCCAAAATTTCAAAATAGAAATTTTTCCATATATACATAGAACAATTTAATTAAATTCGTCATAAATCGGATAGAATTATAGTAGATTTTGAGAAATTTTGCTCAAGAGACCATAGTTCAAAGTCGGATTTGGAGCCCCCCAAACTTTCAAAATAGAAATTTTTCCATATATACATAGAACAATTTAATTAAATTCGTCATAAAATCGGATAGAATTATAGTAGATTGCTCAATCTGGGCTTGTTTGAAAGGTATTTTTATCACCTTTCTGTATTGATACCTGCCAGCATTGTTCAATTGAACAACTTTGTAACACTGAAAAATAATGACGTTTACCAACACTAAACGTTTCCAAGCTTGCTTTTCCTTCTTCCTTAATCGTTCATCGTGCAACGTGCGTGCGCAAAATACTTAAATAAAAACTCGGTTATCACAATACCAATATTTTTTTTTATTTTTAAATTTAGTGTGACACAATCAAAGAGTGCACTAATAATATCAAAGTTATTATGGATAATCATGAACCATCAACATCGTCTGCGGTGTCTTCGCAAATGGAAGCAACAACATCAACAAGTTTTGACTCTATATTGACTAACATATTGTTGTTTTTGGTTTATCAAGTGATTTAAGTGATCTTAGTTTGCCTACTAAATGTGACATTTTAAAATATTATTTTTTTTTAAATGATCGTGCTAAATTTGAAAATAAAATGTTCTCGTATAAAACTTTTACTCCTCACGTAACAGATAAATTGATCCAAATTTGGTGTAAATTAAATATTGAAATCATTAATAAAAAGAGTATTTTACAAAAATTAACTGGTTTGCTTGATAAATACCAGAAACATGTACAACATAGAAACAAAAGAGATGAATTTAAAGCATTTGTTGATTCAATAAACGAATTATTTTATATTGGCAAATGTAATTGCAAATTAAAAACAACAGAATGCTCGTGTGGATTGATTCCAGAACATCTAAAAGAATTTATGATGGACCAGCATAATGATAGAAAATTCACAATACCTGAATATACGGAAGACGTTGAAGAAGTAGCTACAAAAATACCAACACTTACAACTGGTACCGATGATCCAAGTTACGAACCACCTGAATTACACATGGATGAAGACGAAAATGAAGCAACAACAGAAGTTCCAGAAGCAACTGTTCAAATGAGACGAGGTCATTATACTCAAATATACGATGCCTTAAATTTTGCTATGATGTGAGAGAGATTCGGTGTTTCAGATAGAGTCGCTTCATGTTTAGCAACAGCTTTATTCGAAGATATAAATTTTAGAGATGTTCATGGTAATCTTGTTATTATGAATAAATCAAAAGTGGCTAGAGACAAAGATATATATAGATATTCAGTGCTTCGTACACGACTTACAAATTCTTCCATAACTGCATTCTCTTTCGATGGTAGAAAAGATAACTCATTAACTACAGAGAAAATTAATGACAAATTTCATATCACTATGGTAAAAGAACCGCATTTAGTTGTTCTGAAAGAGCCCTATAATGAGTTACTTGGATATGTAAATGTGGGTAGTCAAGACACAGAAAACTGAATGAATTTTTCAACAATAAAACATTAACAGTTGATCAATTAATTAGCATATGCAGTGATGGTGAGCCAACAAATACTGGAACAAAAAATGGTGTTTTACCATTTTGAAATAGACCAATTCACTGGTTTTTATGTCTGCTTCATTTCAATAAACTGCTATTTCGTCATTTATATGAAGCATTGGACAAAACAGTCACCAGTGGACCACGAGCAGCAAGTGGAAAGTTATTCAAAGCTATTCAAGAATGTGAGAAATTGCAGGTATGTAACACTTTATTTTATTTAATATTATCATTTATTATCATTATTTATTGTCATTATTTTACTTTTTCGATTGGAATAAAGTTAAAATAAAATAATTGCATTTTAATTGATCTAAACATTTCATTTTTCAGGTAGTAGCTGATTTTGATCCAATGTGGTATTGGAGAATAGCCTGCAATTATGGATCATGAGCATGAGCTCGAACTATCAACATATGTTAAATATTTATATCAAATAGCTAAAGCAATTTCGAATGGTATTGTTCCAGTTGATTTAGCTAACATTAAACCAGGACCAATTGCACATTCTCGTTGAATAACCAAAGCAAGTAGATTACTACGATTATATGTAACAACTAATACACCATCGAACAATTTAAAAACTTTGGCAGTTTATATTATTACAGTTTATGTGCCAATGTACTTCAATGTGAAGTTTTATAACTCTGTTGTGTTAGGCAGTGCACTTTTATTAAAATTTATACGTTGGACACGATACTTACAACCAAACTTTCGTTAAATTGTAGATGGTGTAATTCAAAACAACTCATATTACGCACATCCAGAAAATATCTTATTAACAATGTTATTTGATGATCGAAAAGCAAAAAAATATATCTTAAATTTCGATGCTACCGATTATGTCAATATGGTTGATATGAATAACGACAATATGGTTGATATGAATACTTAGATTTCGATGAACCACCACTGGCTGATCCACAAATTCCAATGCACATACAAGGAACAGAAAGACATGTACAGTTATTAACGAGTTATAGAAAAGAATCGTGAAGGAGTTATGGCAGTGACATTAGAAAGTATTAAGAAAACTCCTCGAATGGAAAGTGAAAAAGACCTTAAAAAATAATATTACTACGTTAAAACATTAAATTGTAGGTCGAGAATAATATTTAAAAATAAATTGAATAAAATATGTAAAAATAGTGTTTTTTGTTGAAGCCTTGAAAATGTTGTTTTTTCAGATCGATTTTCCTACAAAAAGAAGTTCGAAAACAAAAAAATTTATCGTAATAAAAGTTGTTGGAAATTATCTGAACTTTCATAATCTGCAAAAAAAAAATCTCGAAAAAATCGAAGAAAATTCAGAATTTATTAGTTAAAAATTCATCAATAAAAATACCTTTCAAACAAGCCCAGATTGAGAAATCTTCTATAATTCTATCCGATTTTATGACGAATTTAATTAAATTATTCTATGTATATATGGAAAAATATATATTTTGAAATTTTGGGGGGCTCCAAATCCGACTTAGAGCTATGGTCTCTTGAGCAAAATTTCTCAGAATCACCTATAGATTACGTTTTTGCTATACGCTTCATCAAAAAAAAATTAACCCACCCTAATATATAAATATATATTTTACAGAAATTCGATTCAATTTCCATTTACTCATAGAAACACAAGTTGTCATATGTCAGCCCTGAAATATAAAACAGTTAAATAGCAAACCCTTCATCATAATTAGTGTTACATTGTTTTTTTGTTGTCAAACTCAAAAGATCATTCTCAAAAATGTCAGTATGCGGCTTCTGGACAGTGCTGCCACATTTTAGTAATTTTTACCCGCACATATAAATACGCCAGCAAGACGGCATTGCAGTTTAGTTGATAATAAAATAGTAAAGAAGCATTGGCGATTAATTGAATTGTGTGTTGTGTGGAATAAAGTCTCTTGTGTAATTGTTTTAAGTTTGTATTTAAAGAGAATAAGAGAATGTCAACGCTGTTTATTTGTAATATATATATTTTTTTTTAAAAAGTTGGTAATTTCAAAACATAAATTTTTCGAGCTATTTGAAGCACTTACAACAAAATTTACAACTTTTAAATTCATATAAAATTTTTATTTAAACTTATTTATCACATTGACTGGATATAATGTATACATTTAATGTTGAACTTAAAATTAAAACGAAGATTTTTGATCTTAAACTGTCAACAAATTTGTCTGGGTATACCTCTTTACGACACACAGATATTAGAACTTCTCTCCGCTTTTAGATTATTTTGATAAAATTCTATGAGGTTACAAAATTCATTTGACGAAACGTTAACGACTCGGCTTGGTACAATATTCTTAACCACATTTTCATGACCGAAAAATCTATTTATAATACTTAAGATTATTTTATCTAAATATGGAACGAATAAGACTGATCTGCAATATTCTCTTGTATCATCTGTTTGTATATTTGAACGGTTTTTTTTTGTGTTCCTACCCTTCTTGGTAACTCTGGCTCTATACCATACAGATTTACGACTTCAGTAGTATCAATACACTTAAAAAAGTTTGTAAGTTAAAATAACTGAAAATATCATTTAAAAGAAATGATATTTCATTTCAAAACCGGTCAACTTAATTTTCATTTAAATTAAATGCCATTTGTTATTTATTTTTAAATGTTGATTAATCAACTGACACATCCGTAAGAAACAAATGATATAATCAGTTAAAATAAATGTCAAAGTTTTACCTACCAATCATTAAAAAATAAATGTTTTTTTCATTTATTTGAAATTATTTCCGTTTTTGTATTTTTTTAATATACTCGTACAATACAAAATGTATGTATGCATATGAAGCTATAAATACTTTTTGTATAAATGTCTTTGTATATGTATGTGTGTTTATGAAGTTCTTGTAAATTGTATTGAAAAATTTTGAATATATACAACCAATTTAAATAAAAAAACAAATTGAAATTTTTTGAATATTTTTTTTTGAAACAGACAGCAAACAAAATTTAAATTTGTAATAACTGTTACGGACACAAATAAACCACAAGTTTCCGTTTTGTGGGTAAATTTTTATTAAATTTCAAACAAATGAAAAAAATAAATGAAACTGAAAAAAATCGGTAAATGATAGTAAATTATTTCGAATAAATGTATAAAAAAGTTAATATAGATATTTCTTTGAAAAATAAATGTATGTTCCTTTATTTTTAAATGAAACGGAAAACTTTTTTATTAAACTACAAACAGTTAACTACATAATATTCTGAGTGTATAAATAATATCAAACTCCTTGTGAGCATTTCTACCCATCGAGTTCAACATATTAACTACTAAATTGATATGCCCATAAGCCTTTATTTTATTAAGATTTACTAATTATAAATTAATTGGTAATTCATAAGTATGTTTAATTGAAACATTTATTTTAAAAAATACAATTTAAAATTCAAAAAAATATCATTTAAAATTAAAAAATATAAAATTCTATTAAAAATACCAAAGAGCCATTCTATTAATATTACTGAGAATTTGAACTTGGATATTCCACATTCCTATGATATCTGTTATGTTTTGGTTTTTCAAAATTCACGGTTTATCGATGTTAAAAGTTAGATACTTTAAGTGGCTCAAAGTAGGATAAATACCTCATGTTTAAACTATTCTAACTTTTTAAGCATTTATTTTTACAAATCGTATCTCATATGAAAGTTTTGATCTTCTACTTATAGATAATTATTTCAAAAACACCGTTTCTTTACAGAAATATTGCAAAAATGCAAAACGTTTATTCGCAAACATTTAAAAAAACACGTCTTCGATTTAAAAAAAGTTATCAGCTTTGAGCAGCCATACATCGTGAACTACATTGTATTGAACAAATATTATGGGAACGTGAAATAGTCACGTGCAAATTTTAAGTCAAATCTAAAGACCATTTCAAAAGGATTAGATTCTTTCGAAAACTTTTGGAATGGCTTTGTAGTAAGTTATAAAACATTAATTGAAATTCAAAACACCAAATTAAATGGATATTTGTTGAATTTTAATAATTTGTTAAATTGCGTTTAGTATTTTTTAATTTAAAATGATCTTCTTGAAGTATCAATTGCAAATTTTTTAATTTTATTTGTAATTTTTGGAATTTAAATTGTGTTCTTTTATTTCGGATTTTTTTTAATTTAAATTGTAATTTTGAGCAATTTTGTCTACATACTATATGGGTAATTTTAAATTTTAATTATAGCAACACTAATTTTAATATTTTCTTTTTATAAAAAAACTATGTTGTATGCCCTGCTCTACCTTTACTAAAGAGGGATTTTAATCATACCATAAGTCATAGGATCTGTCAAAAAATGAGCCAGATAGCCAAAATCCTTTATTGTAAAAACCAAGTGAACAATAAAGAAAAACTCAAAAAACATGTTTAGAACAGCTCTTTTCATCTGATTGCATAAGATTTACATCTAAAGGTGTAACAAACACAGCGGCTTTTTTTGACAAGCGCATCATTTCATAGGATTTTATTTGATTTTCCTTAGGTAAAATCAGATAATGCTATTTCTGATTAACAAACACATAACTCATTTGTTAGCTTTTGTTGTTGTTAATATTTTGTCAAATTCCAAAAATTACAAATATTTTTAGACAAGTATGTTTTCTAAAATTTGAAAGAGATAAAGCACGAATTTTCAAGACTTGGCAGCATTTTATAAATTCTTAATTTTTAAGCAGATACTTAGCAAGTCTATATTTACTAAAACTTGTATGGAATATTTATATAGAATTATTAACGGTTAACGATTGAATGAGTGTAGCACGAGTCGCGTGGATATAAGGGCAAATTGATTTTCTGAATTGAATAAAATTTTACAACTGGCAAATGAAATACAAAAAATTAATGGCATATTTTATTAAAAAAAAATTAAGTACATTCAAAAATAAAACGTGAGAGTATATTAATAGGTAATACATACAACAATATTTTAAGTTGATAATTAAATATTTTCAATTTTAAATACATACGTTTTGATATAAAAATAAACTCAATTCTGAAATTTTTGGGATTCCAGTTCAGACTTTATGTGGGTAGGACTCTTTTTTTCATTTTAATGAAATTACTGAAAAAATTTCAAATTACGTTAATTTTGATCATTATTTGTTCTATCATAAGTAATGATATCCGCTTACAAGAATGAAAATACACAGATAATTTAATTCATTTGTAATCTGGGTATTTTATACCTTTTTATTTTACCTAGCAATGCACCAATGCAAGTAATGAAGAAAACACACAAAAGTAATTTATTTGTATTGTGGGTTTTTTAATATATTATTTTCTTACCTTTTTATTTTACCTAGAAAAATAGTATGAAAAGGCTTATGAAAAAATGAACTAGAATTTAGAAAAATTAACTTATTTGGAGGAAAAATTTAAATGAAAACGGCGCCATAGACACTTTATACCAATATTTTATACATCATCTAAAATTTTACTGTTAATTAGGAAATATTTCCTTGGTTTTAAGAAAAACTTTATTTTATTTAAGTTCATTAGATAATATTTTTTACTAAAAACTAGGACTTAACTCCCTAAAAATAAAAAAATACTTTCAAACATCAAGTTAAATATCTTCTTTTAAGTGAAAATTATCCTTAAATTTGATAAAAAATTTCTAACAAATATGAAACCGTTTCTATGGTAAATGTAATATATTTTACCATATATTTAAAAGTACTTTACACTCATTGTGTAAGTATTTTCCCACTTTCGGAAGACATCCGCTTTGTGAGGACACTCCTCTCTACAAGCTTTTTGCTATACATTTTTGTCTTTAAATTAAATTGAATTATACTAAACTCATGTATTTAAAATATAAATAAAATTTCATTAGAAAAAAGGTAAACAAATTAAAAACATGTACTGCAGGATATCCCGAAACGTAATAAATTGGGCCTTGTCAGAACCTTTTCGTAGTTAATTAACGATTCTGCTTGAGTGTAATGGTACGGTACTGTTTAATGGTGTATGAAGTCCATCTTCGCTTCTCAGTGACAGCAGTGTGTCAGCACGTGCTTGCATGAGGGGTCTTGCTACGTCACTTCCAAACCGCACTACAGAAGATATCACGTGCTTGACAATTTATAAAATAATTAAGAAAACGACCCTAAATAGCTATGACTGAAACTGGATTCTATTGACTCTACAGGGATGTGCTTTTACAAATGTTTTTTCTTTTCTTTGGGGAGTTGTAAGTATAATCCCCTTGCCCTTTACCCTACCATGTTACAAATAAAAATCCTCATTTTATTTTGATTGGTAACCCAAAATTACAACACAGAAATGGTTTGGTTACATTAGGTTATATACAAATTTATTCACGATTCATTTTCAAAATGGTTAAAATTTTAAAACAAATCATTTGGAAGGATATTAAGAATATAACACAAACATTTAAATAAACATTTGACTAAAAAAATTATTTAACAAATATCAAAACTAACTTACTTGATTATTTTTAGTTATGATATATGTGTATATACAGGTTGGTTGAAAAGTTCCTGCGCTCACCAAGAGATGGCACTGCTAGCTCCAAACTTTTTTTCTCAAGTTGGTATAACTGTCCTGAGAACACATGCAAAGTTGCAAGTCATTCTGTCAATTCTTTCTTTGTTTACAAGCCATTTGAAGTTGACGTGTCATTGATTTTTTTTATATGGAAAAATTTAATATCGTGCAGTCATTAGATTCTTTGTTTTGAAGGGTTTAAAAGCAAAGAAAATTTATAAACAATTGTTAGAAGTGTATAAGGAGTAATCACCTTCAAAACGCACCGTTGAATTTTGGGCTGGTGAATTTAAACGTGGACGTACCAGCCTTGAAGACGATCCACGCGAAGGACGACCAAAAACTGCAACCACAGCAGAAATCATTGAGCAGGTACATAATATGGTTAGTGAAGATCCAAGTTTGACTAAGCGTGAAATTGCTAATGCCATAGGCATCTCAGACGAACGAGTACTCCATATTTTACATGAAGAATTACGTATGAAAAAACTGTTTGGAAAGTTAGTGCCGCACACATTAACAATTCAACAACAACTGGATCGAAAACAAATTTCTCAGCGTAATATGGAGCGTTTTAGGCCGAATAAAACCGACTTCTTGCGTCGTTTTATAACTATGGATGAGACTTGGATCTACCACCATGATCCTAAATTGAAACAAGAACGTTTACAATAGACTGAAGCTGGTTATTCAACTCCAAAGCAGGTGAAGTCACAACGATCAGCAAAGAAGGTTATGGCATCAGTTTTTTAGGATGCAAAGGAATTTTGTTGATTGATTATCTTCAGAAAGGTAACACAATCAACTCTGAATATTATTGCAGCCTTTTGGATCAGCTGGATGAAAAAATTCGTGAGAAAAGACCTGGTTTAAAGAAGAAAAAAATCTTTTTCATCAAGACAATGCACCTGCTAACAAAAGTGTTTTGACGATGGCTAAATTCAAAGAATTAAAGTACGAATTGCTTGAACATCCACCGTATTCACCAGATTTGGCTCCCAGTGACTACTATCTCTTCAGAAATCTCAAACAATTCCTTCGTGGAAAGCATTTTTCGTCGAATGACCGGAAAGCCATTATAAGGATGGGATAAAATTATTGGCAACTTACATTTGTTTATTCAAATCACTTACGAAATTTCTCCGTGTATCGCTGAACCAGGCCTGTTTCTTTGATAGTGTTAAGAAGAGTACAAGCTAGAACGTATTACTTAAGTATAAAAGATTATAATTATACACAAAATTGGTGGTTACTTTCCATTCACATTGCTCTTAAAAAAATATATAACAATACCAATAACAAGATCTAATGAAATAAAAAAAAATATATATAAGAGAAAGGATGACTATGAATGAAAAATAACTGCTCTATATTTTACTATAGTATTTACATTTAATTACACTCGTGAACAAATGTTAGTATAACCATATGAAATAATACACTATTTAAAATATATGAACTTTTAACAAAACTAATAATTTTAGCATTTTAGAAAATTTAGATTCAATTTTTACGAAAATTTAAACAATTAGTTTTCAAATTTTGAAAATTAAGATAATCCAAAAATTTTTAAATGTAAAGATATAAAAAATTACTTTTTTTTTTATATTGGAAAAAACATAGATAAAGGAAGGTTTAATAAAAATTTACATCCAGAAAATTTACTTGGTAGCAGACATATTAAATTTTAGAATTCGACTAAGCGAAACCAGTTTAAAACAAAATTTGAAATATACATTACTTAAACCGGTTTTATATAACTGTATGTAAACGTCATATAATATGCATGTGAATTGTCACATGGCTTATTTTGATTCGAGTTCACAAAAATTAAGAATTAAAGTATTTTAGAGGTTTTTTTTTTGTTTTTCAATATTTCTTTTGCACAGGTGGCTTACGTAGAAGTGTTTCCAGCATCCCAGTTACATGTAACCATCAGGTTTGTCAAAAGCTAGAGGATCTATACAATGAACTCCCAAAGCTTGTTAGTTCATCCTTAGACAAATTTAACAGCAAACTTTTTGTATTTCTTCTCGCAACCCTTGCTGTTTATCCCGGTTATTTTTTGGAGGTTGCCAACGTGGTTGTCAACCTGATTGACCCAAATTTGTTTTTCCTTTAGATTTTTTTTTTCGTAGGCACTTTAAATAATTTATTTAATTGTATGTTCTTTTTAATAAATAAATTCCATGTTCCACGTGTAAAAAAAAATAGTAAAATAAATACACTTTTATTATTATACACAACGACTGACTTTTGAAATTTCTTCTCAGACTTGAAGGAAGACCTAAATACAGTTACTTCGAAAGTATACAACAAAAAAATTCATTGATAAGTAGAGTTTATTCATAACTTACGTAGGAGTGATAGTAAGAGGAATATATTGACGATAGAGAGTATCCAATAATTTTATTATTTTTTTACAAAGTGCTCGATTATTGAAGGGCAAAAATGTACTAACAAATTTTAATACCAAACGTAGTTAAATGCAGAAATGCAAAAAAATGATATTAAGGGTGTTGGGGTGTGTACAAAAACTACACTTATGATGAACAATTTAGCACAACCGTCACATGAGATAAATACAAAAAGGAACGCCCTAAATGACACACGGCATCTATGGCTAAGGAAAACTGAGGGCCCTTTGTCTTTTAAATTAATTAATTTCAAGATATTATTGCAAAAATACAAAATACCACAGTTACATTTCTTTTTATTATTGGAAAATGGCTTATTTTAAATTTTATTATTAATTGAAAAAAAAATAGTTTTAAAGACTTCGATAAATATAAACTTTAATATGCGCAACCTCAATTATTATGCCGTAATGTATAAAATTTGCTTGCGATATTTTATATTGCAGTCAGCAAACAAAATTATTACATGAAAGTGCAAATTCGAAATTTTTTACCTTTTGCTAACAAAATGTTAAAACATATTTTAAGCCATTTTTTACTCACGCTCACGCACAAGCACGAACCAAAAATTACAATCATACACTATAGTTTTTTAAAATAGTTACTTTAATTTGTTTCCATTAATAATATTTTTTCTTGAAAATTAGGAAAACTAATTGATTGTTTTTTTTTTTGGAAAAGAATATTGAAAATAATTTAAACGTTTTCCAACAAAAAAATTCTATACCTAAGTTTATTATTTTTCAAAAAAAAAGAACATTTACTGGAAAAGAATAGTTCATCAGTCCTTAAAACCAAATAAATTTTTATTATTACATAGGAAAAAAGTTATTACTTTTTGTTTTTAATTGCCTAAACTAATATTTTATTTTTAGCTTTACAAGTTGATGTCATTTATATGGATTTGTCAAAAGCATTTGATAAATTATCACATGTGATCTTATTGAATAAATTACGTAGTTTAGTCATTTATTCAATTTTTAATGATTGGTTTTCATCTTATTTACAAAATAGAAAATGTATAGTTAAGATAGAAGACTATAAATCGTCTCCATATATACAAACTTCTGGTGTACTTTAAGGGAGTATATTGGGGCCTTTGTTGTAAAATATCTTTATAAATGACTAGCGGGCAAAGCCCGCTACGTTGTTAGCGTTGCCCCGGCTGAAGCCCGGGAATTTCTACGCTGCAGGGGGAGCCTACATACCAAATTTTAGCGTCCTACTCCCTGCGGTTTTGGCTGGGAGATTTTGAATGAAATGAATAAATATTTACATATTTACACATTTGCACATTTACATTACCATCAAACCATCGATCCATCAAACTACCAATCTATCAAACCATCAAATAATCAAATGCTCACTTTTGCACATTTGCATATTTTCACATTTGAACTCTTGCAACTTCCAAATTTGCATTTTTGAAAATATATGCACATTTGTAAATTTGCACTTTTGAAAATTTTCACTTTTGAAAATTTGCACTTTTACATTGGAGGAGGAATCTATGTACCAAATTTTAACTTCCCAGCTCAAGCGGTTTTGGCAGGCCGTCAAGGGGGAGAATTTTCGATGTTTTGCCCCTCCGCGTTAGATTTTCCAAAAGTCACGTCTTATCTGTTATCTACACTGAAGAAGAAACCTGCATACCAAATTTTAACTTTCTAATTTCAGCGGTTTGGGCAGGCCGGTCGAGGGGAGACTTTTCCAATGCAGGTGCAATAAGGCACCTCCCAGTAGGAATTTCCGAAAATCCAACTTTGTTGGACGTATACGCTATGTACCAAATTTTAACTGCCCAGCTCTAGCGGTTTTGGCAAGTCGTCAAGGGGGACAATTTTATCCTTTTTTGTCCTTTCCGTTGGATTTTCCAAAATTGACATCTTAACTGTTATCTAAACTGGATAAGGAGCCTGCATACCAAATTTCAACTTCCTAGGTCCAGCGGTTTCGCCAACCTGTTAAATGGCAGACATTTCATCCTTTTAAACTCCATTTTACGGCGTCCCTGGCTAAAATTCTAAAATGTAGCTTATCAGCGAGTTATTCCAGGTAATACATGGTTAAAATTTCAGGTATTTTGCTATTTCGGTGTGGGCAGGCCGTTAAGGGGATATTTTTCCCCTTTTTGCCCCTCCCCATAGAAATATACAAAAATCCTACACCTCAGGTGGGTCAAATATACACAAGTTCAACCTTCCAGCTCGAACGGTTTTGGCAGGCCTTTAAGGGGCTGAATTTTACCCTTTTCTGTCCCTCCCTGTTGATTTTTCAAAAATCACGACTTATCTGTTATCTACACTGGAGAAGGAGCCTGCGTACCGAATATGAACTTCCTATGTCCAACGGTTTGGGAAGGCCGAAAAGGGGAAGACTTTTCGCCCTTTAAACCCCCATTTTTACAACGTTACTGGCCAAAAATCTAAAATAAACCTTATGAAGGAGTTAGCACATACTCCCCGGAAGGCATATTTCAAATTTCAGGTTTCCAGCTAAAGGGGCTTGGACAGGCCTTGAAAGGGGAGTTTTTCCCCTTTTTGTCCCTCCCCGAAGGAGTTTCCACAAACCCCGTCTTAGCGGATGTCTACGCCGGAGGGGGAACCTGCATACCGAATTTCAGCCTCCTACCTCTTGCAGTTTGGGCTGGGCGATGTTGAATGAGTGAGTCAGTCAGTAACGCTATTCCTTTATATATAGAGATGTACATGAGTCATTCCATGTCAGACAGTACGATTTTTGCTAAAAATTGACTTTAATGTCTTGCAAAATTTTAGTAAGTATTCTTCCTTAAAAAATATTTCAGACGTCTTTCCAAAAAAAAATTAAAAATTTTTTTTGAAGAAGTTATGTGCATTTGAAAATCGTCAAAAATCTTCCGAGATGACAACTTTTAAACTAATGTTTAGCAAAAACTTGTGGATGGATTTAAAAGACCAATGCCTTATTTTAAAGGTATTTAAACCTCTTTTTTAAAATAATTTTTTTTAATTTAATTATTTTTTTATTTTTAATATTTGTTTTTTTTACTTAATTTCTGTTTTCCACTATCTTCGAACAAGTCGAAAAATCTGAAAAAAATGTTTTCTTAAAGCTCAATATAACCTTAATATTTCCTGTAAATTTCAGAATGGAAGTCGAATGGATTCTATTTTTTCCGATTTTTTTCCATTGTAGTACCACGAAAAGTTACATTTTGTATGTGAACATTATATTGTTACAGAAATTTTTAAACACTAAAAATTTCATCACAAACTCTTTGACAGCTGGAAAAATCTTGTGAAGTAATAACTGGAAATAACTAGAATACCTGCTTACTCATATAAATACTGGTACTTGGTGACGCAATAGTTCAGTTGATAAGTAAAACGCAGAGTGTGAAGAACTAAAGTGTGGCTAAATAAATAGAGCTATAAATAATTTCAAACAGTGTATTATTTGCAATATAGAAAGAACTCAATTTATTTAAAAGTTAAATAAATCAACGATTTTATAAAGGGTAAAATCGTAACAATTGGTGTCAGAAGTGGGATTGCAAAATAATAAGCAGTCATGATATTGGAGAAGCTTAAGGTGGAGCAACTAAAGAAGGAATTGAGTAAGTTGGAGCTACCGACAGCAGGTAATAAGACAGAATTGCAAAAGCGGCTGATAGAGGAATACGAGCGGCGAAACATTGACATTGCGACTTACAAAATTGATGAAAAGAAGCAATGGAGGTTAGTACTCGTAAAACAGAAGGTAATATGGAGTTAAGCGCAAGGTTTGCTGCGATGATGAAAAAGATAGAAATTTTCAGAGCAGACAACATAAAAATGTTAGAAACTTCTAGAGAAAAAAACGAAAAATTGTTAGCAAAACTTCAGGAAACTTCTAAGGCAGACAACACGAAACTGTTGGAAACTTCTAGAGCAGACTATAAAAAACTGTTGGAAATTTCTAGAGCAGACAACACGAATCTTTTAGAAGCTTCGAGAGCAGACAACGAGAAACTGTTAACTAAGATGGAAACGAAACTGCTAGAAACATCGAGAGCAGACAACGAGAAATTGTTAGCTAAGGTGGAAGAAAAGCTTCAAGAATCTTCAAGAGTTACTGTAAGAGTACTGAACCTATAAAATTGTGAAAAAGTTGTCAGAACGAACTCTGAAATAGCCAACTGTACTGCGCCAGAAGCAAAAATCAGTTGCGAAAAGAACTTGGAACCTTCCAGTGCGTCCGTTGAAGATCGAAAGATGCTGGCAGAATATGTGGAAAAATGGGTAAAAGAACTGCCGCCGCCTGATAGAAATAAAGCCAAACAGCTAATCAGGAAATACGGCTCTGTCTTCGTCATGAAAACCCAAAGTCAAGGAAGGACGGCAATTGTAAAACACCGAATAAATACTGGTGAAGCGAGGCCAATAAATCAGGCGCCCAGAAGTATTCCTCTAGCAAGACGAAATAAAGTAAAGGAGTAAGTCAACGAAATGGAGCGTAGTGGAGTAATCAAGCCATCTTCTAGTCCATGGAGCTCGCCTATAATTTTAGTTAAGAAAAAATATGGCAGCACCCGATTCTGTGTTGATTACAAAACCAACCGAAATCACCAAGAAGGACAGCTATCCACTACCGAGAATTGACGACACTCTAGAAACGCTAGCAGGTACCAAATGGTTCTTCACATTGGACTTGCAAAATGCTTGTGTAAAAGTAGAAATATACCGTAATGGAGAATGGACTGCTTGGAAACCTGGAGTAAATGATTTAGACTCTGAGTACAAATAAAATCCACAATTGATTTTATTTCCAGAAATAACAAAAGTATCCCAAATGAAAATAAAAGAATAGGAAAAAATGAAAACAAAACGAATTAGAATTTTGGAATAAATTTATTTACAAAGTTTATGTAGTACATACAACCTTCACAGTATGAACGTAGGAATAACAAGAAAGAAAATTTCTATGGTATCGACGGAAATAGTATCTACGACATTTTTAGGACTTTTGACATCTGTTTTCGGACTAATATTTAAAAAGAGATAGGTACTTTGTATCTTTTATGCTGTTGAATATCAAGCTACAAAACGTTTTAGGAATTTAGGGTTTCTCAATCGGATTTAATGTCAAAGATGTTTTTTTGACATTAACATTACCGCCCGTCTTGCAGTGCATGTGCAAACAAGTCAAATATCGTAGATACTTTGTAATTAAAGGCCGTAGCTACTTTGTAGTCGAACTTAATAATAAAGGATCTACATACATATGGACTTTTAAAATAAAAATTATAAAATTCAAAAGTATATTCATTTCAAATTCTTAACAATTTACGTAGTTAAATTTCAATTCAAGTAGTTTACTTATATATATGTATAGTATCTTAAAGATACAAGAGCGTTTAATTTTTGCTTATATCTGTGTTTGATAGATCGTTATTTTCAAATTGAACAGGAGCCATAGATGGTCCATTCAAATATGGTACTCTGTGCAGTTGGGTAGCCTGTTTTACAAATGATAAAGATCCACCAATATAATAGCATCGATACCGGCTGACTCATAAAACTTGTAGTCAGCGAGAAATAGATCGCGGAAATTTTTCTTGAAAGACTCTGGCAGTGACTGAGTCGGAGTGAGCAGAGTGAGACGATTGTCAACCCGAAAAGTTCCTTCTATTCTCGAATTGGAATCAAACCTTGATTTCAAGGTCAATGGACATATAGTCTCATCCTGTAACGTCAACGTGGTTAAACGAAGTTTTTCGACAAATCGCTTGGAAATTCGACTAATAGGCGAGCCAGAGTCCAGATGGCAACGGGCGTGAGAAGTTGTTGTATCCAAAAAATCAAAATCACGCTATTCTGAAGCAAAATAGCTGTGAGTGATGACAGTTTCGATGTTTGTGCTACTGAAGGCGCACGATTCTTTGGACGGATGCTTCTAGATGACGAGGGCTGTGGCGATGGAGAACGAGAATGTGTTGACGAAGTTGAAGATTCTGGAATAAATCTTGGATTTATATGGAGAAGTGTGTGGTGAAACTTTCTGCACCTCTTACAGCCGTGTTTGGTAAAACATATTCCCTTAGAGTGATCGTGCGCCAAGCAATTAGTGCAATATTAAGTGCCTGAACAGGTCGTATACATTCCGTAATATTCATGGATAAAAACTTTTTGCAAGTTCTCAGAGGATGAGGTCTATTGCAGATTTTACATATAAATGAGTTGTAGTTTAGTGGGAGGTTTGATTGTGGGGTATGTCGACGAGTTGACCATTTTTGTCATGTTTACTAGTGGACCTTTTAGGCATTATAAGCTAAAAGAAGTAAAGGTAGGAAATAAAGCGACAAATAAACGTAAAGAAGAGAAATGTACTTTTATTCTGACGATAGCACTACTAATTTAGTAAATGTCAGCGACACGAACGCGTTTATCGGAACCGTAGAAAATCTTTTCAACTCTGCCACGAATTTGGAGGAAGGTTCTCATCTTTTATAACGACCAGAGCGTTCTCGGTGAGATAATTCCCCGGTTTTTGCCACTTAACCCTCTTTTGCAATTCTTTTAAGTACTCGTTTTTCCAACGATTATAAAATTTCTGGTGGACAAATTTTAGCCGATGCCAACGATTGATTATAGATCTCGCTGGCTTATTGATCTTTGGGTCTATAGGCGCTAATATCGGGAAAGTGCCCGGGAGTTAAAGCTGACAAATCAGAAGGATCCTGAGAAAGCGGAGACAAGGGCCTAGAGTTCAGACACGCTTCAACCTTGGTTAATAAGGTTGAGAATTCCTCGAACGTATACTTGAAACATCCTGATATATTACGAAAGTGAGCTTTAAAGCTTTTTACTCCTGCCTCCCATAATCCTCCCATATATGGAGCACCTGGAGGAATGAAATGCCAGGTTATATTCTGGTGCGCATAGTCAGCGGTAATTGTCTGGTGTGAAATACGAATAAATTCTCTTGCTAGAATTCTGGAAGCTCCTACAAAGGTCGTACCATTGTCGGAATGTAAATGGAGCGGACACCCGCGGCGGGATAGGAATCGGTTAAAAGCAGCTTGGAATGCAGCAGTGGACAAATTGGATGTAGCCTCCAAGTGTATTGCCTATGTGCAGAAGCAAACAAATACACAAGCGTATCTCTTTGTAACACGGCAAGCTCTGCCGGAGTAACTTTTAATGTCGAAGGGGCCCGCAAAGTCAAGTCCTGTGTGAGTAAAGGGACGGGATAGTTCAGACCTTTCAGGAGGTAGCGCCGCCATTATCTGAGTTTCACATTTCCTTTTGTATAGTATACAAGGCTAACATTTATTTATGGTAGTCTTTATTCAATTTTTCACTTTTGGTATCCAATATTGGGTTCTTATGGACAATCTGGTTACCTCCGTGGAGGGTAACATCAAGAACAAATTTTACCAAAAGCCTAGAATATTGACAATTGTAAGGCATTATAATAGGATGTCTTTTATTATATGACAATCCTGGAGAAGATTTAAGTCTACCACGCGAACGGATCAAACCTTTAATTTAAAATAGAGCTGGAAGAAGATATAGTCTTTTTTTTTTTTTTTTTTTTAACATCCCATTTTATTTACACCTGTCTTTATATGACAATTAGTAATTAGTTTTGAGGTTTGGGTATTAATTAACTTAAATCAACACTTAAGATAACTTATATTTAGTGTAAGTAAACATTTATATTAAATTATATAAAATATATTTTTTTTGCCAAATTATCAATTTATAAGAATCGGACAAATAGCTCCGATGGAGTGCATCGCTTAAGTCTTCTTGAAACTGAGAGCTCGTTATAGGGAAGTTGTCTAATTTCATTGTTAGAATGAGTTGTAAGTTTAAATGTATGTTTTAAGCTGGAATTCCTTATGACTTCTTTGACTGTGCTGACGTTAAGATCACGATGTTTATTTTCATTGGATATGTACCATTCGGCGTTTATAATAGTTCTCAGTATTTTTGATTGAACTCGTTGGATGATTTTTATATTAGAGTTGCTTGCAGTACCCCAGAGCTCTGCGCCATATTTCCAAATAGGAGCTATTATTGTTTTGTATATAAGCAATTTGTTTTGTAAGGATAAAGTTGAATCCTTTCCTAAGAGCCAGTAAAGTTGTCCAAATTTGTACTTTACTTCGTTTTTTTTTACGGATGATATGATCTTTCCAGATTAATTTAGAGTCGATTATCATGCCAAGATATTTAGCTTTATTATCATTTTGAATCGGAGTGTTGTTTATCGTAATTGCTTGATGATCACTTATCTTCCTATTTGTGTAAGTCACTTGTACTGTTTTTTCACTATTTACTAAAATACCCCAGGTTTTAAACCAGTTTAGAGTATTGTCCAGCAATTGTTGAAGGTTTGATATGGCCAAAGTTATATCTTTATTTGATGACAAAAGGATAGTGTCGTCTGCAAATGTTGCAATCATATCTGTGTTTCTTGTTGGAGTAGGAATGTCTGCTGTGTACAGAAGGTATAGGATAGGGCCAAGGACACTACCTAGCGGAACTCCCGCTTCCATTTTAATTATGCTTGAGCATTCATCTTTATATTTAACATAAAAGTGCCTGTCAGTTAAATAACTTTGTAGAATAAGAAAAAAGTCCATTGGCAGATTTTTTTTCAATTTATAAAGTAAGCCAGCATGCCACACACTGTCAAATGCTTTCGCTACATCAAGATATGTGGCCACGCAAACATTTTTCTTATCAATTTCAGATGAGATTTTGTTAGTTACTCTATGTATTTGTTGGATCGTAGAGTGCATGTGTCTAAAACCAAACTGATGCGCTGGTATAAGATTTCTTTCTATAAGTATTGGTTCTAGTCGATCAAAAATAAGTTTTTTGAATAATTTAGATAAAAGTGGTAATAGACTTATTGGCCTGTATGAAGTAGCCCTTGTGGCGTCCTTGTTGGGCTTTGCAATAGCGATTATTTCTGCAACTTTCCATACTTTAGGAAAGTATTTCATTGCTATTATAACGTTAAAGATATTTCTTATGTAGATAAGTCCCTTCATTGGTAGTTCTTTTAATAGTTTGCCCGTTACTCTGTCATAGCCAGGAGATTTTTTAGCATCAATTGTTGTTTTAATAGTAGTTTTAACTTCATGTAGAGAAACGTTTTTGATGTGGCAGTTTGTGGATGAAATGATATTTGGCAGAGTAATATTTTGTTTATCCATTTCATTAGAGAAAGTTCTGTAAAAATGATCAGCTAATACTTGAGCCTTTTCGTTATGATTTCTGGCCCACATTAAGTCAGATTTTTGGATTGGCGGTTGATGAATAATAGCATTGTTAATTTTTCTTGTGGCTTTCCATAATGAGTAGTTTGTTGTCTTGGTTGAATCAAGTTTTTCAAGATAACTTTTCAGTTTATCCTGTTTGTACTTTTTCAAAAGATCCTTTAATTCCTTGGTTAGTTTGTTAAGGATTGTTTTATCAAAGGGTGATCTTGTTGATTGCCATTTTTTTCTTTGTTTTCTCTTTGCCTTAATCTTTTCTTTGATGAATGGTGATATACTATATTTATTTGATTTATGAGTTATTATGGGTGTAGAAGTATTTGGGGCACCGCATAACTGCAGAGGTTATATAAACCGATAAAGGTAAGATTCGGGCTGTAAAATATTGGCATCGCCCGAAAAATCTACATGAGCATTCCTAAGGCTCAAGGAGTTATTATGTACGGCACCGCTTATTGGATATCCTGTGGCCGGGGAAAAATTTGTGTTGGATAGCGATGCAAGCGGATACGGAATAGGAGGTGTGCTTTCGCAGGTGATCAATGGAACCGAAAAAGTCATAGGCTGTTACAGTCGAGTACTTTCGAAGCCTGAAAGAAACTACTGCAGCACTTCTAACTAAGAACCGACCATTCTGCACTCAGGTGACTGCTGCAATTTAAACAACCAGAAGGGCAGCTAGCTCGTTGGATTGACCGACTTCAAAGCTATGATTTTAGCATCGATCACAGAAAAGGCATAAAACATTGTAATGCGGACGCTTTTCAAGACGCCCCTGTTACATACAGTGCAAACATTGTTACATTGAATAAGAAAAACAAGAACCACCCCGCTGCATCCGCAATCTGATGGTATGGTCGAAAGATTCAATCGCACTTTAGAGGAATACTTAAGAAAAGTGGTCACTACTCATCAGAAGGACTGGGACGAACACATCCCCAAATTTCTGCTGGCATATAGATCGGCTGTTCGCGATTCCACCTCCCGGACGCCTGCAAAAATTATTTTCGGAACGGAACTTAAATTGCCTGGCATCTTAGAATTTGGTGTTAAGCCCGTGCTATAGATAAAGACAACGCTTCCCGGGAAAAAGAAGACCTTAACGATCTTCATGAGTTTGTTATCAATCGAATTAAAATAATCAGCGATAAGATGAAGGCGAGGTATGATAGGGCAGCAATTCTGAAGGATTTAATGAGGATCAGCTGGTTTTACTATTTAACCCGCAACGAAAGAAAGGATTATCTCCCAAACTACAAACGCATTGGGACGGACCCTATACAGAATACAGAAAGATCAGAGCGCAAGGTCCAAAATAAAGGTTGTGCATCTAGAGCGACTTGCCAACTATGAAAAAGGAATAGCTTTGTCTGTTCGTGACGAACAGGCTTAAGTGGGCGGCAGTGTTACATAAATTTATAAACACTAGAAATTTCATCACAAGCTCTTTGACAGCTGGAAAAGTCTAGTGAAGTAATAACTGGAAATAACTAGAATACCTGACATAAAAATATTTTTTACACTAAAATAAGTACACTTTATTTAAATAAGAGCGCCCCGGTAGGCTAGTTGGTAGCGTGCTAGCTTATCAGTGCGGGGGTCGTGGGTTCAGTTCCCACCAGAGGCTCTGGTCTGTTTTCGCTACAACGAGCCGAAGGCCTTTGTTGCTAGTGCTCGGTTAGGGTATTAACATATAATTTGTAATTATATGCTTAATAAATAAAATAAATAAATTTAAATAAACACTATTATTCATTTGTTTTTCATTTTTTATGTTTTTTCTTTATATTAAATTAATTTAAAAATATTAATAATAAAATTTTTAGTCAATTACATTTAAATATTACTATTATAATTAAAAAAAAATATATAAAAATGTTTTTTTGTATTTTTTAATACATTTTTCTATCATCTATCTATTTTAAAAAATATATTAACATATAAAGTGTGTTTAATTCATAATTTTGTTATACAAAATCCTTATTATACACTTTGTGGCATTTAAATGTGTCGATTAGGTCTCTGCATTTTATTCATTCACTTTGTTGAATTGTCTATGCAAAAAGTGCTAAGACTTTTATGCATTGTATTTTATTCATTGAAGTCGTTCTATTCGTCGTTTTAGTACTATTCGTTGTTTTAGTTGTTTCAATTCGTCGTTTTTGTTTTATTCGTTGTTTTCTTCTTTAACACGCCAACGAGGACCTGTATGGTGTGGATCATTGTGCCATATTTCTTCGAAAATGAGCAAGGAGCCGCCGTTACCGTCAACGGTGAGCGTTACCGTGCCATGCTCAACGAATTTTTGTTTCCAAAAATTCAAGAGAATGACATGGACGACATTTGGTTTCAACAAGACTGGGCCACATGCCACACAGCCAACGCAACCATCGCTTTGGCAGCCTCGAATGTGATTTTCGCCATTTGGGTTATTTTCTGTGGGGAGCCATTAAGGATAAATGTTACGCAAAACATCCAGAGACAATTAAAGCTTTGGAACATAAATTCGAAGTTGCCATTAAAAGATTCGAGCCGAAACAATGGAAAATGCACTGAAAAATTGGGTTAATCGGATGAGGTACTACCGAGCCAGTCGTGGTAGTCATATGAATGATATTGTGTTCCATTCTTGAATGAAAAAGTTCAACCTTTCCAATAAAACCAGAAATTTGGAAAAAATAATCAGTACTTTTTTATAGCCGATTCAAATTCAAAACTTTAAATGGCCCATCAGCTTGTCATTCCGTTTGCAACATGTAGAAATATAGAGTTAAGACCCCATAAAGTATATATATTCGTGATCCTTATGCAATTTTAAGTCGATTTTGCGATGTCCGTCTATCTGTCCATCTGTCTGTTGAAATGACGATCACGGCGCGAATACGCCCGAATACTGCCGGCTACTACTTGAGCAGTTTGCCATTGAAAATGAGAGAAATTGGGTTAGCGGTTAAAAGGTTTTTAGTGAAAATGTGAAGGTACCTCTAATTTTTCCATACAAATTGGTGTATTTTAGTACAACTTCATAGTAGCGACTGTACCATAATATATTTTCTCAAATTTTTTTACCAGTCGCTTCGAAGTGAATAATATTTTGTATTCACCTTAAATATTTTACACGTTTTTTCACCACTAAATTTTTTTTCAGCACAAAAAATTGTTTCCATCAAAATTTTTTTCCTAATTATTTTAGTTTTCTTCGATCTTCTCTATTTATATTATATTCCTTATTGAGCCAAAGATCCTTTATTTATAAAAAATTTAATTATAAATCTTTATTTATCCCAATATTTCGTCACCACATTGGGTGACTTCTTCAGGGGAAATTGTCTTTTTTTATAATTAATAAATTAAAATTATAAAACTGAAAACTTATATATAACAATTTTTTTAAAAAAGGCGGTAAATCAAAAATTATTTTTTTTTGTCAATATTAAAAATTAAAAATATCACAGAAACCAAAAATAACAATATTTGAAAAATTAAAATATTACATGAACAAAAATATTTTATATACATTTCATTTAACATAATAATATTTATCCTAGTTTTTATTAACTAAATGTCTGTAATTTTGTGCAATATTTGCTATATCTGTTTTATAATTAATTCGTTGTGTAGATGGTACCTTCATAATTTGTAACATTTCTAACATATATCTACGTCTGTAATTATTTTCCGTGTTTAAAATTGACGTCCTATCAAAATCAGGATAATGATTAAAATTCGTGCAATGTAATGATAATGCTGTTTTTTGTGTAGAAGTAGTGTTCCTGTATTTTTGATCAGATCTGTGTCCTGCAATTCTTGTTTTTAATTTATTCTTTGTTGTACCTACATATAATTTACTACAATTCTCATTATCATTTCCACTACAAGGTATTTTATAAACTAAATTGGACATTTCAGATTTATCTATTTTATCTTTCGTTTTGCTAAATAATCTACCTAATGTGTAATATGTTCTATGTGATACTATATATTTCTTATTATCATAAATTTTCGATTTTTCTAATCTTTCAGATCTAAGAGGAACATAAGTTAAAGATTTATAAATTTTAGGTTCAGTAACCGTTCTCGTAACTAAATTATTCTGTTTTTTACATTGTCTTATCAATCTACAGATTAATTGAATTGGGTAATTATTATTTAACAAAATATTTTTGATCTTTTCTATATTAGTTTTATGAAATTTTGTATCGCTAATCTTTAATATCCTTTCAATCAAATTCTTAGCCGTATTAAGTATGATTCTCTTCGGGTGTTTAGAAAAATAGTTAATAACTCTTCCAGAAGCTGTTGGTTTCTGATACCAATCTATTAATAAACTCTCACCCTTTCTTATTATCAATGTATCTAAATAAGGAATTTTAGAATTACATTCTTTCTCAATCGTAAATTTTATATTGTTATGAAATGAGTTAAAAGTTGATAAAATATCACTAATTGAATCATTCGAAATAATGCAAAATAAATCATCAACATATTTTGTGATGATTTTTGGTTTCACATTTAATTTTTTTATACAAGAACCTAATAATTTTTCCATTACAATATCAGCTATAATTGGTGAAGCTGGAGATCCCATTGGAAGTCCTTGTTGTTGTAAATATATTTTATTATCATATTTAAAATATCTGTTGTCTATTATACAAAATTTTATAATACGTATAAAAAGGTTCTTTTCAATTCCTGTGTAATCCTTTATAACATCCCACTTTTCTTCGATAATATCCAAAGCTATATCAATTGGTATACTCGGAAATAAAGATACAACATCAAGTGAAATTAATTTTTCATTATTTTGTATCTTTAAATTTTGTATCTTTTCTCTAAAATGTAAGGAATCTTTTACATTATATTTAGAGTTTTCAGTTATCTTTTTAAGAATGTTTGTAATATATTTACAAATTTCATATGATGGGAAATTAATAAATGAACATATTGGTCTTAAAGGAAAATTTTCCTTATGGATTTTAGGTAACCCAAATAATCTAGGTGCAACAGATATATTTGTCTTAAGTTTGTTCTTTTCCAAAGATGTTATAATCTTTAATTTGAAAAGATCTTCAACTAAATTATTATTTTTTGTCTGTAATTTGCTTGTGAGGACTTTATAAAAACTTTAACAGGAACAGAGGAACAAGAGATAGCGAGGAATAAATTTACAAATATTTTAAGTATCCATTTAAATAGGGAAAGTTTAACGAATAGAGATAAAAATTTTTGTTAGATAAGGTGGAAAAAATTCTTAAAAAATAATAAGGATCTACTTATTTTAAATGCAGACAAGGGAAATACCACTGTGGCAATGAATAAGTGTGATTATATTTTGAGAATGAATGATATTGTGGATAATATTACCACATACAGATTATCAAATAGGGATAAAACAAGCAAATTACAGACAAAAAATAATAATTTAGTTGAAGATCTTTTCAAATTAAAGATTATAACATCTTTGGAAAAGAACAAACTTAAGACAAATATATCTGTTGCACCTAGATTATTTGGGTTACCTAAAATCCATAAGGAAAATTTTCCTTTAAGACCAATATGTTCATTTATTAATTCCCCATCATATGAACTTTGTAAATATATTACAAACATTCTTAAAAAGATAACTGAAAACTCTAAATATAATGTAAAAGATTCCTTACATTTTAGAGAAAAGATACAAAATTTAAAGATACAAAATGATGAAAAATTAATTTCACTTGATGTTGTATCTTTATTTACGAGTATACCAATTGATATAGCTTTGGATATTATCGAAGAAAAGTGGGATGTTATAAAGGATTATACAGGAATTGAAAAGAACCTTTTTATACGTATTCTAAAATTTTGTATAATAGACAACAGATATTTTAAATATGATAATAAAATATATTTACAACAACAAGGACTTCCAATGGGATCTCCAGCTTCACCAATTATAGCTGATATTGTAATGGAAAAATTATTAGATTCTTGTATAGAAAAATTAAATGTGAAACCAAAAATCATCACAAAATATGTTGATGATTTATTTTGCATTATTTCGAATGATTCAATTAGTGATATTTTATCAACTTTTAACTCATTTCATAACAATATAGAATTTACGATTGAGAAAGAATGTAATTCTAAAATTCCTTATTTAGATACATTGATAATAAGAAAGGGTGAGAGTTTATTAATAGATTGGTATCAGAAACCAACAGCTTCTGGAAGCGTTATTAACTATTTTTCTAAACACCCGAAGAGAATCATACTTAATACGGCTAAGAATTTGATTGAAAGGATATTAAAGATTAGCGATACAAAATTTCATAAAACTAATATAGAAAAGATTAAAAATATTTTGGTAAATAATAATTACCCAATTCAATTAATCTGTAGATTGATAAGACAATGTAAAAAACAGAATAATTTAGTTACGAGAACGGTTACTGAACCTAAAATTTATAAATCTTTAACTTATGTTCCTCTTATATCTGAAAGATTAGAAAAATCGAAAATTTATGATAATAAGAAATATATAGTATCACATAGAACATATTACACATTAGGTAGATTATTTAGCAAAACGAAAGATAAAATAGATAAATCTGAAATGTCCAATTTAGTTTATAAAATACCTTGTAGTGGAAATGATAATGAGAATTGTAGTAAAGTATATGTAGGTACAACAAAGAATAAATTAAAAACAAGAATTGCAGGACACAGATCTGATCAATAATACAGGAACACTACTTCTACACAGAAAACAGCATTATCATTACATTGCACGAATTTTAATCATTATCCTGATTTTGATAGGACGTCAATTTTAAACACGGAAAATAATTACAGACGTAGATATATGTTAAAAATGTTACAAATTATGAAGGTACCATCTACACAACGAATTAATTATAAAACAGATATAGCAAATATTGCACAAAATTACAGACATTTAGTTAATAAAAACTAGGATAAATATTATTATGTTAAATGAAATGTATATAAAATATTTTTGTTCATGTAATGTTTTAATTTTTCAAATATTGTTATTTTTGTTTTCTGTGATATTTTTATTTTTTAATATTGACAAAAAAAAAATAATTTTTGATTTACCGCCTTTTTTAAAAAAATTGTTATATATAAATTTTTCAGTTTTATAATTTTAATTTATTAATTATAAAAAAAGACAATTTCCCCTGAATAAGTCACCCAATGTGGTGACAAAATATTGGGATAAATAAAGATTTATAATTAAATTTTTTATAAATAAAGGATCTTTGGCTCAATAAGGAATATAATATAAAATTTTTTTCCACCACAAAATTTGTTTTCACACCAAAAAATTTTTTCTCCTTAAATTTTTTTTTCACCTCCACAATTTTACTTCAAAAGTTTTTTACATTTCACCCAGAAAAAAGATTGGTTGCAATTCGATCAAATTCATTAAAATTTGTTTGTAATCACGTTTTTTATTTGGACTTACCTGTAATCCATTAATAAAGCAAAAATATTGTATTGGGAATTAAAAATAGGGAAAAGGAACTAAAAAACAATCCAATTATTGGCATTTCCAAACAACTTCAAAAACGTACAGTAAGGACAATCATTTATTAAAATATTGTCGGTATTTAAAAGTTGTAACTACAAATACGGTTATCCTTATCAAATATGCTATCAATGGAACCAACCGAATTGTGGATTGTACTGATTATAGACGCCACTAGTGATTGTTATTGGCAAAGGAATTTTAAACTATATTTATTTTGCTAACAAATTAATTAAATTCAAAATGAGCCATCAACATTTATAAGTGTTTGTGGTGTATTGGGTAGAGAGCTAAGCTAGCCTAGTACTCAGAATATCCGAGTTCAAATCTCGGAAAAGGCAAACATTTAAGCTTTTTTTAAATTAAAATTAAGTATTAAAATGTTTAAATATCAAATTAAGCAAAGAAAGTTATAAGTAGTAGTGGTGCAGTAAGCAAGTGTGTGAATTATGAATCTGAATGTTCAGGTTCGAAACCGGAAAAATTAAAAAATAAAGTTATGTGTAACATAATAATATTTTTGTGGAATATAAATTTTATTTAGACAACTGAATATTGGCTTTGATGACTGAAAATATAATTTAATATGAATATGGTTATCGTAACCGCCATAATTCGATTGGCAATAAATTCGGTAGCCACAACTGATACTGTTTTCTGGGTGTGGGGAACATCTTTTAACATATTGTTGGAGGGTATTCAAAGATTCGGCACAGCCGAATTTAAGCCTCTTTTTACTTGTTTTATTAAAAAGCCTAAATTAAAACGAGATGATGAATGGTAATTGGTTTCTTCGAGTGTTTTCTTTGTGTTGTTTATTTTTTTTTCTGTTTTAATAAATCTAAAAAAAAATATGTACTACTCAAAATTAATAAAAAATATATAGAATAAAATAAGGTAAGTCTTCAAGACCGTTTTTAATATTAAAAAACGGTAAGGATACTGACCGAATACGGCGTTCTAAAAACGTAGTCATTCCGTACTTTACACGTCACAACGGTCCTTCAATGACTGGCTTTCAACGGACTCAACCCCGGTTTTTACACCACACAAAGGCACGTAAGCCTTCCGTCTTTAACGGTCTTTCAACAAATTCGAATTAGTTTCCATGTTCCTTAAAATCCGTTTTCTGGTACGTATACGGATCCAGAAAACGGTACGTAACCGGAGTTGGATTCCGTTTATGACGTACTGAAAACGGTACATAAGCGGAAGGTTTTTTTGTTGGGTTGTATTGGGTTTTTATTGAAAAAGACTGCAGTGAATGCAAATAGGGAATCCGAAGATTTATCATGAATGAACGCGACAATGAAAGCAGGTAATTTAATTTTTCATAAATTTTTGCTATAAAATAATATTTCCAGTAGAAATTAAAAAAAAAAACATAATATCTTAATATATTTAAATAAAAACATAAAACTTAAAATGTAAATATGGAAACACAAAGTGAATTCATTTTTGTAAATGGGAATGTGATGGTTCTTCCGGACAAAAACAATACAAACAAGCAGTATGTGAATGTTCATGGTATCATTTGTACCTTTGCGATTGAAAAAGACTTTGGAAGAATAAGAGCCTTCGACTAGTACAACACAAACAAAGGATATTTGGAAAAATGAGACACCATCTTCTACGAAATACTGTCGGCCAATCAAATTTGAATTTAAAAAAGAAATTGATTATGCCATTAACAAAGACGTTACTGATATCAAGGCCCAAATGGCAGCACTACAACCATTAAATGAGCAGCAAATTAAAGAAAGCTACCAATTAATGCTAACAATGATAGATGGAAAAGTACGGCAGGCTTAGACTAAGAAAATTAAACAAAGTTCCTACAAAATCATTAGATAATCTGACTAAGAAAATTAAACAAAGTTCCTACAAAATCATTAGATAATCTGAAAATTTTAGGATTATGCTAAGGAAACTTCAAAAATATATACAACCCATGGAGAAATATGTCTGCAACAGTTAGCAAAATCCTTTATCATGGAGAAGATGTCATTTAATATCATTTGGTGGCACTTGGAGATCTATCAGAGGAAGCTCAAAAAACGGAATAAGGATTACAGATTTTATAGAGAGCACAATACTAGAAATATTTCACGAAATTCCACAAATGAAGATCTATTTTATATATTATTGACAACGTCAGATCCGTTCATCTCCAATATTCGAAATCAACGGAAAGTGGAACATCGGGACTTATATGAAGAAGTCAAAAAAACTACTAAAGAACTAAAATAACACAGAACAGAATATGGAATATTCAATATTTGAATAAAATAAATAATAATTATAATTGTTATTTAAGTACGAAAAACTTAGTAGTTATAAGTAAAAAATAATAATAAACAAAACCTCCCATTGTTACAAAGGCTATTTCTAAAAGGTTTTTTTATCGACACATGTATGAAATGTTTTAATAAATAATGTAAATATTTTTTGAGTGTAAACAAATTTGCAAATTTGATAGCAAAGTTTCCAGCTGATTTTACTATTTTTTTGAGTGTTAACATTAAAAAAAATCCCATTATTACAAAAAATTTTTATAACTATTATTAAAATCCAAATACGACATTTTTTAATAGATAAAAGCAAAATAAAAAATCCATATTTCACGCTAAAATTTAAAATAAAATCAAAAGTTCAACTATGACCTAGAATTCCTTAAAAATTACTCCATCAATTTTAATGAAATTAAAACTTAGTCAAGTTCAACTAAAGGCCTATCCACTAAAAAAATTACTAAAATATTTTGATCGGTTCAAAAGTTACAGATTTACGATTTTCAGCCACTGTGCACCAGTATTATTTTGTTCTTTATTTCGGTTACGGTTATGGATGTTTTAGTTTTCCACGGTATACCACAACTGAAATATTGATAACGGTATATTTAAAAACCGTTACAAAAACCGAATTGTGAATAGCAGTGGAGTGACCAGGATTTTGTTTCCGGAGGACCCAATTTATATTTTCTTTTTTTAAAAAGGTGGTCATTTTAAAACCTAATTTTTCAACCTATTTGAAGTACTTAAAACAAAATTTACAGCTTTTTAATTTATATAAAATTTTTATTTAAATCTTATGTATCACACTGACAGATCTAACCCAGGAAAAAAGATCCTACGAGATAATGGGTTTTAGAATGAGCTGTAACTGGGGGAAGTTTGCGTGACAAGTAGAGTATTCGAAAAACCGGCCTTTTGAAAAAACCGGTTTCGGTTTACCTCGAAAAATAGTATTTAAAAAAAAACCGATTTCGGTTTTTGCAAAAAAACCGGTCAACAGGTTTTTTCGTTTTTTTTTTAATTTGAATAAAAAGCTATATAATTTGTTAATTATGTAAAAAAACAGAAATTTAATATATAAAGTAATAAAAATAAAAAAATACCTTCTTTGAAAAAAAAAAATAATTGTACCTTTTTCGTTTTTAAATTGAAATAACTTTTTTTCCATAAGTAATAGATATCTGATGTTCTGTGACATCTCCAAACTTTTAATTAAGATTAAATTTTCGAAATTTCAGAGAAATATGTCGGTTAATAAGAACTAGTTGTTTTGACACCCTTAGAAGGCTGAAAAGGTACAATTGTACCTTTAATATATTTTGTATGAGATAGAAACAAAATAAAATCAGTTTTACTATATTTACATATTTATAAGAACGTTTCAATATACATAAACATGAATTTACATGATACATTGTTTACGTGAAATGCAAATAGGTTTCACGCAGACCATACATGACTTTCTAGTTTTACGTTATTTTCGTTTCTCACGTTGACAAACATAACAGCTTCCCACAATAGGGGAGGCTCCACGTCTGCCATGAGGTACTTTGGAACCAGCTTCAAGATTTGGCGTTGGAACAATATGTCGTCTAAATACAATTTCTATACCACTTCGTATAAAATATTTACTTATAGTTGCTTGGAAAGATCTTTCAAAAATTTTCTTCGCTGATCCTTTGTTTTGCACCTTGGATGATGTATTATATCTACATATATATTACGTAAGATGCTAAGCAGCGACGTCTATCATATTATAGAACATTGCATTTAGTTTTGTTATAGTATTTGATTATTTCTGGCTTTGATTATTTCTGACTTTGCTAATTCTCCTGTCTGCATAGTTGAGAGTAGTATGACTGCTTTGTTTTTTTTTGTGAGCATATGAACAGATTGTACGTCACTGTTATAGACAAAATTGGCCGAATAAATAGGCCAAACTTTTGTATGCTGCGCTTGGTATGAACTTTTTTTTTTCTTACCGTACCAACTAATTGTCATATTCCAATAATTAAATTTCTTGGATAATTTTAAAGACGTAAAAAATTTATCTGTTATCACGTTTCTTTCAAAACCTTTCTAACATACAGTTCAACTAGGTATAAATTGTTATTCATCATGGTCCATATGTCCCGAATTGGCGCAGCTTTATCTGTTTTCATCCGGTCTGCACGTGTATTATCATTGTCAAATCGGATGGATCTCAGCATCATCTTGAAGCGGTCACGAGACATTGGTGCACGTACAAGAGGCAGTGAATCAGCATTTCACATATCAGATAAATTGTCTCTATATACAACGGATGCAATAAGTATACCCAAATATGCACAACATTCAGTTGCAGTAAATGGCTGAAACAATTTTTTGGATATTGTTTCAGAAGATTTAGAAAACGTTTGTGCTGAGTTATAGTTATAATCTTCACAATCTTTTAGCTTTTTGAATTGTTTTCTCAAAATAATGCCACATATTTCTGAAAAGTTTTGAAAAGTTATTTTTCTGTAAATGAAATACTATTTTCTGACGGTCCACCTCTTTGGCGTAAAACGTTACGTGGTTTGGTTTGTGAATTCGGCATTGGTGCAATATACCAATGTGTTCCATCTTTACTGGTCAAAATACTGTCGACACTTTGAATTGCAGCGTCATCTTCAGCACTTTCATCTGAGTCGTGTTCTTCTTCACTTCTATGACACATTTAATATTGATCTTAAAGATTAATGCGACGATTTTTCGACATAAAACTGTCAAAAATTTTGTCTGGGTCTGCCTCTTCACAACATATAGATATTAGAGCTAATGCAAAAAGTCTTCGCCCGTTGAATTTTTAAGTACGTTTTGTTTCTTTTTGTGTTGTAATGCTACTCCCCGCTTTAAGATAATTTTGATAAAATTCTAAGATGCTACAAAATTCTTTTGACGAAACGTCAACAACTAAGCTTGGTACAATATTGTGTTAATGCTTTACCGCATTTTTATGGCCGGAAAATCTATTTGTCATACATGAGGTTATTTGATCTGAATATGTAATGAATAAAAATGATCTGTAATATTCCGTTGGATCATCTGTTTGTAAATTTTAACGGTATTTTTGTGTACCTTTCCTTTTATGGGCAATTTGAAGTAAAAAATAAATACAATTAACTAGTTCTAAATGTCTGCAGTAATATGCAACTACAATTTTTAAAATGTTCTCCAACTTAAAATCTTATTTCAAAAAAATGTCAAATACTTTCTATCGATTCAGAAAGCTTCAATAAGGGCTTCGATTCTGAGAAAATAATTACTTAATATTATACTTCTACTAAAAAACGACATACATCTATACACAGCTTATTTCGTGTGAGAAACATTTTTGAAAAACAATGCATAAAAGTGGTATATTATATTATGAACTCTTCAAATAAATGATGCAGTTTTGTAGATTACTTAGTCTTCAATATAAAACATAAAAAATACAGAAATATCAATATTAAAATAAAATTAAACAAACACATAGTTTATGTCACAGCTTATACCAGATTTGTGCTTGGAATTGTTATCTTGGTAGAAGCGGAATGTGTCACGTATGCCCAAGTCTTCAGCTCTTTGGGGTTAACTTCGCTGCAGCAAGTCTAGGAATACCTCTTTAGTCATAGTGGATTCTATGCATACAAATTTACTGACACCTGCTCACGACATGCACCCCAAACCATTACATGTCTGCATGCATGTTTTACTGTAATACGCATACAGTCCATCGATCGGGTAAAAGATGTCGTCAGAATCCAAAGTTTGGAAGAGCTATAGGCTCATAATTACTGTTTTTAAAGGCAAATCACAAACAAAAATCTACTACAAACATTTTGTTGTCTATATTTGTTCATAACATTAAATATGTGTAAATGCAAAAGACTTTAAAATTAATGAAAAATAAAGAAGTTTTTTATGTATTGATCTGTTATTTTGGTAAATGTATGGTATTAATAGGATTATAGATCATATAATCATATTATTTTTTATAAATTGTTTTTTATTGCAAAGAAACATGAAAATTTTTATTAGTAAATTATAGAGAATAAAAATTAAAAATTTCCACAGAGCCAGCAGGATAGAATACGTAGTATTTTCGGTGGCCGCAACACAACCTTTTTCAGTATTAAGGAGCGTTTGTTGGGTTAATGCTTTGATGATTGTCTATTTTATATTGAGTGTTTAGAAACAAATTAACAAACCCGAAAGCAACACACAATTAGACTAACATCAACGAAATTTATCAATTTATATTTATCCTCCATTTTTATAATCAAAAACAATCCTTGGAAGTAGTCGGATTATTTATTTATTTAAAAAATTTAAAAAAATACATAACTAAATAAAGCTAAAGCAATAGCAACAAGGCCTTAAGCTTAAAAGATGGTAATATTATAATATGATATATCATAAATAATACAATATAATGTATTAGCGTAATATATATATACACATACATACATACTAGTTACAGAAGATATCTTTACTCAATATATTCGCTATTTATTTTTAAAGAATCTAAATTTCATTAAATAATTTAATGTTTTTTAAAAATTGTATTATTAGTTTAATAAAATGGGTGGATGGGAAGGATAATAAATTAAGCGGATTGATGTCGGAAAATATTTGGTGTCTTTGAAATTCATAGATTGAACAATCGGAAAGAATGTGTTAAATACTCAGTCGGCAGATGTTATCGCAATCACAGGTAGGGGGACTCGCTCTCGAGATTATGTAGCCGTGAGTTAGTTTAGTATGTCCCAGTCAGAGTCTAATAAATTTTATCATATCTAATCTATTTATATCATAGTTATCTGGTAGCCACTTAAATAGGTTAATTTTTGTTGGGTTAATCGATCTGTACCACCTGCTTGTAATACTCCATGTGAGTGAATTTAAGCTATAGGTCTGTGAATTTATCATTTTCTTAATGTCAGAAAAGTTCATATTCACTGCCTTACACCATGGGGATGCAAGTGCCTGCTTAGCAGAATAATCAGCAAATTCATAACCGACTATTGATGAATGACCTGGAATCCAAATTACAATAATGTCCGGAAATATTTGATTAATGAATTTCTAATATTCATTGCATAATAGTTATTGTTGTTAATATTAGTTTTAGCATGAACTGCTGAGAGTGAATCAGAGCATATGCCGATTTTTCCAGTTCCTCGATATAGTCTAATCCCCTTGTATATTGTCATTATCTCAGCGGTAAAGACAGTACTAAATTCGGGAAGTAGGGAAGGAAAAACTACGCTGTCCTCTAGGGTAACAGCAAATGATACCGTTTCCCTGGTTTTAAAACCATCTGTATAAACAAATGTTCTGTCATGGTAATCACTAAGAATTTGCTGAAACAGTATTCGATACTGATATGATGGCGTGTCTTCCTTTCTATAAGAAGAAAGGGATGAGTTTACAGACTCCATATTAAGAAGCCATGGGGGTGAGTTAAAGTACCCGGTTTAAGAATCTTTGTAGGGAGATCGAAATTTGGAGTGTTCCTTAGGGTATTGTATAAAGCAGAACGAATTTTATGCGGATTTCTAGATTTAGAATAATTATCTACAATCGATTGTAAAGGGGTATCTTGACAAAAAATAATGGACTTGATAAGTTTACCCGATTCCATTTGGTATAACAAATCTAAACTTAAGATATTTGTTTCAAATAATATATTATTCACCGGAGTAGTACGAAGAGCTCCCAGGGCACAACGCGAGTAGCTGCGTTAATAATCGTTTTCACCGTCCCAAGGGAGGTTTTGGGAGCATTGCCATAGAGAAATAAACCATATCTAATCCTTGAAATAATCAGGGATTTTATCACGTTTATTAAGGTGGCCGTACTGGAATTGAACTTATGATATGATAAGCATTTGATTATATTAACCCGATTTGCTAAAACATTAGTCAGGTATTCGATGTGAACATTCTATCTGAGGGTCCTACTAAAAATCACTCCCAATATTTCCAATCTATCAGTCTGAGTTAGCCGTATGTTTCCCGTAACCAAATTACAATTACAGTTATGTTTCCTACAAACGTGCATGAACTGGCATTTCGTTTGCGATAGCACTGCACCAGAAATTTCACACCATTGTAAAATATTATCGAAAAGATAACTGACATCATGGTTTGGATTTTTCCTCCTATTAGATTTTATCAGTATATTGAAATCGTCCGCATATGCGCAGAATTTAATATTCCTATTCACGGATATAATATCACACAGTTTATTGTATGCAATTAGAAATAGGATTACAGATAATGGAGACCCCTGTGGAATTCCGTTGTATAAGTTGAAAGTTCGTGACTGTTTCCTTCGCAGCCTTACAATAAATTTCCTATTAATCATAAAATTAATTATATAGTTAATAATCCTTGATCCTAATTTCCATGCAATGAATTGATCAACCACTGTGTGGATGCCTATCTTGTCGTATACCTTTTCGAAGTCAAGGGAAATTATGGTTAATGGCCTCTAGTGGCCAAGCTACTTTTTGCCAAGTGCTCGACATATAGTAGAGCATCGGTCGTAGATTTACCCCTCTTAAAACCTATTTGACTCTCATTCAGAAGCCTACCTGAGGTGACAAACCACCACAGTCTATTGGCAATTATCTTGTCCAGTATCTTCCCCATACGAGAATTTAGAGAAATCGGTCTGTAAGACCCAGTTCTCGTCCGATCACCGTTAGGCTTTAACATCGGTACTATCAAGCTGGTTTTATACTGCTGGGGTATATAGGTGTTTAAAATATTATTGAAGAACTTTAAGGTTCTCTTTTTTAAGTTATCGGGCGAATTACTAATCATAATATATGTAATTCTGTCTAAACCCGGCATCTTCCCTCTGAGCCGGTTAAGAGTAGATAATAGTTCAATATTATTTATATCCTGTTCTATAAGTTTAGCCCTATTTTCCGGATTAGTATTCACTAAGCGTTCCCCGAAAGTTGTCTTATTGTCCCTGAATTTATCAGGGAATTTTTGATCGGAAGAGTTGAGGACCAAAACTCACCCAGCTCATTTGCAATATCAATTTGATTAGTCAAATTGTTGAAAGGTCTTATAGCCGCAGAATCTTCTGATATAATTCCATACCTTCTTCGGAAAAGAATTAGGGTTAATCTCAGATGTAAAGTCCTGTAGTGCTTCACGTTTAGCTATTTATATTTCCCTTTTAAAACGAGCATTTGCTCTTTTATAGTTTATCATATTCTCATTATTGATGTTTCCTCTGAATATATACCATAACCTGATCTTCTCGGTTCTCAAACTTTCGATTTTTCGGTTCCACCATGGGACCGGTGAACGACTAGCGATTGGTCTGGATTGTGGGATCGATTCATTCGAGGATTGGATAATGATTTTTTTCAGATTCGAAGCTTCCCTATTAACATTCGATTCGGGATGTCTAATAGTTTCATAAAAGGTACACCTACTCTTATACAAGTTCCAATTGGCACCGTCAGTCTTGAACCGAGGTTTAACGGGTTGAAAGCTTTCACTACGATTATGGAATAATGTACACTAAGTTCAGGAAAACAAAATGACAGATCAATATGTGTCAGAGTACTACGAGTGGAAAGATGTGTAGGTGATTTATCATTCAAAATTACAAGATTAGAATTGTTAATAAATTTGGCCAAAATTTTACCTTTCTTGATACTTTTATTAGATCCCCACATTTGGTGCCAGCTATTAAAATCTCCGGTTATCAGTGTAGGTATGGAAAAGTTGTCTAAAACATTTAGCAGATTTCGATAATTAAAGTTTACCGAGGGGGAAATATAAGCTGATATAATATTTTATTTTAGAATGAATTTCCAAGCATATTGCCTCAAACTCATTATTTATGGGTAAATATCTATGTTGAATGGAGTTATGGATTAGTAAAGATACACCTCCATAGGAGTTTGAAGAATTGTGATTATATAAGGAGAAATTGAGAGGAATGGGAATTTTGTTATTCTTATTAGTGATATGAAATTCTTGAATTGATATAAGTTTAATACTATGTTTTTTAATTAGAATTTGTAATTTATTGTAGTTTTGAAGATAGCCTCTGATGTTCCATTGTAAAATGTTTAGAAACAATATGATAAAAATAAATAGAAGGTAAATTTTTAGATGTATACTAATGTTAAGAATTACATTAGAAAATTAAAACAAAATTATATATTCGTCTATGTTTTTACTAATTTTAGGCTGTTGATTTTTTTAATTGTATCTAAAATATTTAAAAAAAAAAATTAAATAATGTTCGATAAAAAACTAAATTTAAAATTTTTTTCTTAAGGCAATTTTAAAAAAAAATTAGCAGCTTCAAAGTGTAAGAAGTGTATTTAAGATACACTTGTTACACTTTGAATTAATTGAGTTAATTTTTGCATTTTTAATACTTTTTTTTATTAATTGTAATTTATCTATATTTTACAATTCGTTGAGTTTAGTTCACTTATATTTTTACAAATCTTTGTTAATTAAAGCAAATTTATTTTAATAAACTTTGTACTTTATTTTACCAATGATTAGAGTGGTTATTAACTTTCCTATTTCCATTTCACTACTATTAAGTAAAATTTGTGGCCGATTTTAGCAGATCTATTTTAAATTGCAGTTTACAGCATTTACAAAAATTAAAAACATTTAGTTATTTTAAATTCTACTTTACAAAAAGTTTAGTAAAATTTACTAGCGGCTACTAATTTCATTTTACTGCACGTCAGCAGACATGTGTTGCTAAAATTAGCAAAAAAATACCTCTAGGATCAAATTAGCAAATTTTACCGTAAAAACAGCAAAATTTGCAGTTGCTATTGCAGACTTTTTTGGTGAGTGCATTTGATAATAACTTTTTTGTATTCTTTAATCCAAAAGTACTTAGGTAAGAGGTATTTTGATCTTGTGTTTTGCTTACTTGTTTTTAATTAATTCCATATAGATAAGAATTTTTAAACACTTTTAAACAGAATTTTTAAACACTGTTTTATTTGTAATTAATTTATTTACATTAAAAATATAAACAATTTAAATTTATAGCGTCAGCACCAATATTGACATAAGAGAGGCTTATAGGTAACAAGTGTTAATCCATTTGAATAAATTATTATATTGTTACAGAAGTTTCTAAACACTAGAAACTTCATCACAAACTTTTTGGCAGCTGGAAAAATCTAGTGAAGTAATAACTGGAAATAACTAGAATACCTGACTACTCATATAAATACTGGTACTTGGTGACGCAGTAGTTCAGTTTATAAGAAAACTCTGTGCTGAGAACTAAAGTGTGGCTAACGTTTAGTCTTTCTACACCGTGTAAATAAAGTGTGCTATTAAAATGTTTTTCTGTAATTTTTGGTGACAGTTATAAATAAATAGAGCTATAAATAATTTCAAACAGTGTTTATTATTTGCAATAAAGAAAGAACTGGATTTAATTAACCCTCGAAGTGGCACATGGTTCTGGCCAGACATATTTAATTTTCATGCTTCAATTTAGCATATTTCTATTTTAGGTACATGGCTGTAATTTCATGTAATCTCCCAAAATATTGTTGGCTTTCGATGTATAAATTAATAATTGAAAAAAAGTCCTTGGAACAGGACAAAAAAGCCAAATAAAAAATCTTCACCTTACTTTTGATACATGGTGTCTGGCCAGACCCCTATGCATTTTGTATGAACGCATAGGCAAAGCACATGGCACGAGTTGGAAATTTGTATTTACTTTATTCTTTTATGCTTCTTTCTTTCTTCTGATTTTGTTTGTGAGTTAGTTATTCATTGAACGTTGAACAGTGAAGAAGTAATCTAGTTTTTGTGCGGTAATTTTGAACTTGTGAATAATTTTACGCAGGTAGATTTGTTGCGTTGTTAGTATATTATGGCTGATGAACTGGAATTTATTTATAATACACGCTTGTGAAGCGCGAATTTGCAACCCCAATTGTCAGAGGCATTAGTGCGTGATTTTCAAAGTCAGGTAGAAGCTGATGAAAATTATGATGTTTTTGAAAACGATGGTGACGACACTGCTGATTATGTGCCAGAAGATGATGCATCAGACATAGAAAATGATTTGGAAATTGAACCTAACGAACTTTATGATAGTGATGAAGACGTAGATGAAGAAGAAGAAAGTGGAAATGATGCTGAAGCAGCAAATGAAGTCTACTCAGGCTGTTTTTATGGTAAAGACGGTACTAAATGGAACGAAACTGAACCCCCTGCATCTCGTTTGCGCCAGCATAATATCATGCGTTTTCGATCTGGAACAAAAACAAGGCTCACCAATCCAGTTGAGGTATTCAAGCTATTTTTCTCAACCAATATTACGTTCGTCATCATTAGTGAAACAAATCGGCATGGGCGAGAATCAATTAGAAAATGGAATAAAGAACATCCAGAGTATACCCAAAGAAAATGGATTGATTTGACAAGCTCTGAGCTAGATGCATTCATTGGGATTTTGTTGGCTTCTGGTCTCAGCCATAATAATATGCAAGACTCCAGTATATCGTGGCGTTCTGATTCGCTGCACATATTCCGTGCAGCTATGTCGCACAAACGATTTATTACTCTGTCCAGATATATTCGTTTCGATAATAGTCGTACGCGGGCATTCCAACAGCAAACAGATAAAGCAGCTCCTATACGGGACCTTTGGAATTTTCTCAATGAAAATCTGCAAAATTATTATGAACCTTATGAAAATATCACCATCGATGAGCAGTTGTTTCCGTATCGTGGGCGCACAAAGTTCAAAACCTGCAAGGTATGGGATCAAAGTTTGGTGGGCATGCGATGCTAAGACTAAATTTCCATTGAAAGGAAAACTATACACTGGAAAGGAAGGAGACAATCGGGAGATAAATCAAGGTGAAAACGTTCTAATGTATTTCGCAAATTGTTACGCAAACAGCAGCAGAACAATTATTTCTGATAATTTGTTCACCTCATTGAACGGCGCTAAACGACTGGCTGCTATGGGACTGGCATTTGTTGGCACCATTCGAGCAAACAAAAGATGTCTTCCTAAGGAAGTTATGAAGAGCACCAGACGACCAATTCTTTCAGGTGTGTTTGGTTTTCATGAAAATCTTGTTGCACTTTGCAGCTACGTGCTCAAAAAAAATAAGGCAGTCAATTTAATTTCAACCGTGCATTACACGAAATATGTTGAAGGCGTAGCCATGAAACCGGAAGCAATTTTATTTTATAATTCAACTAAAGCCGGAGTCGATACGATGGATCAAATGCTAACTCATTACACAACAAAACGGTCAACCAGACGCTGGACATACGCGTTTTTCTGCAACATGATTGATGTGATGGCATTGGCAAGTTACATTATATGTAAGCTAAATGATGAAAATACAAGAAAAGAAAGAAGACGCATATTTTTATATAAACTTGCAAAGCAATTGGTACTGGCCAACGTTGAAAATCGCATCAATAATCCGCACATTGTGGCTCAACCAACAACTCGTATAGCATTTGAAGCGCACTTTGGGAGACCTCTCAATATAGCAAACCGTAATGTGGCTTCACGCAGTGGTCCAGACACACTAGCTGCCAAAAAAAGATTGCAGAATTTGCCTGCAGCAAGGTGACAAAATACGCCGTAAGACACGCTTTTTTTTTGCTGCAAATGCAACAATACTGTTTGTCAGCAACATTCAAAAGTAGATTATTTATGTTTTTGTTGCCTTCCGCAAAATTCTGAATAAAAAAATCAATGTATTCTTCATAATAATTTTCTATTTTGTCATAAACATTTATTACTTTACCCATAATAAAGAGAAATATATATAGAACAAAAAATTGTTTTCCTTTTCATTCCAAAGAATTTTTCAGGTCTATTTTTTCTTCCTCAGGTAGCTAATAACATAGTAAAAAGAAATAGAAACACAAAATATAACAAATATTTTCCTATCTTAGTAAAAAATTTAACGGCAAACAGCTCTTATTTCCATACAAATGCATGTAAATGTATAGGGGTCTGGCCAGACACCATGTGTAAGAACTAAAGGCTCAAAATATGTGCCTGACGAAGGGTTAAAAGGTAAATAAATCAACGATTTTATAAAGGGTAAAATTGTAACAATTGGTGTCAGAAGTGGGATTGCAAAATAATAAGCAATCATGAAATTGGAGGAGCTTAAGGTGGAACAGCTCAAGAAGGAATTGAGCAAATTGGCGCTACCGACAGTAGGAAATAAAGTCGAATTGCAAAAGAGGCTCATAGAGGAATTTGAGAGGCGTAACATTGACATTGTAACTTACGAATTTGACGAAAAAGAAGTAATGGAGGTTAGTACCCGTAAAACAGAAGGTAATATGGAGTTAAGCACAATGTTGGCTGCTATGATGCAAAAGATGGAAACAACAAAAAACTGCTAGAAACTTCTAAAGCAGACAACATGAAAATGTTAGAAGCTTCTAGAGCAGACAACGAAAAATTATTAGCTAAACTTCAAGCGACATCTAGAGCCGACAACGAGAAACTGCTAACTAAGATGAAAATGGAACTGCTAGAAACATCGAAAGCAGACAACGAGAAATTTTTAGCTAAGGTGGAAGAAACGCTTCAGGAAACCTCTAAAGCTACTAATGAACAAATTTCTGTGGTTGAAAAACGAGTTCCCTACTTAGACGTCGAGAAAAAAGTGCAAGATCTGGAAAATAAAGTAAATAATCTCCAATGTCAAGAGGGTCCAGTACGAATTATTCAAGAAATTTCTGGAAGAGCAAAGGCATACCGTTCAATGTTTTTAAGTTCCAGTTCGAGACAGTTGCCTCCAGAAATATGTGAAATATCGAAGAAAAAGCTATAGAGTTGATTCTGGCCTTTAAAGGAAAGCAAATGAGTCGAGGCAAGATTTTGTAACAGAAATGGAACGATTGGTGCAGCTGTCATATCCAGGCGAAAATCATCCATTATTAGATGAATTCAAAATTGAAACGTTTGTGAGTGGAATTCGTAATCCTGATGTAAGGTACGCGGTGTGTGCGGAAACTCTTTCATTTGCGCTGTCACAGGAGACTGCGAAAATAATTGCTAAGCCGCAAATATTTAATGTGCGAAACTTCCAAGTAACTGCTGAAAAAGAGGAAGATATACATAGGTACCATGTTAAGAAAGCTGAAAGAGGCAGTTCTGAAGGCTTTAGGTGAAAAGCGAGGCAAACTGAAGGACAACTGCGGTAAAGTGGGACACTTTCAGCAAAACTTTAAAGCACAAAGGAAATAGCCTTCGGGCCGATCACCGATTAACCCAGGAGTCACCGTTAAAACTAAAGAGAGCTAGCACTGCGGGTCACGATCCAGCTTGTGCAAATGAGGGCCCCGCAATCTCCATATCAGTAATACAGCAGGGAAACAGCAATCTTACTGCTTGCGGATATATCAACGGCAGAAAGCACATTTGTATTATAGACACAGGAGCATCACAGTCTGTCATCAGACCCGATTTAGTTAAGGAGGCAATTGAACCATTATATGGGTGAGACTGCGTACAGCTACTGAGGAGACTGGTTCTGTCTATGGCAAAGTAAATGTAAAACTAACGATTTCCAACGTAGGCGTCAATCATGTATTTATTGTTGCCGATATTGTGGACGAAGTAATCATTGGTGCAGATTTCATGATTAGTCACGCATATGGGGCAAAAAGTTATGATTTGGCGGAATGTTGAAACACCCCTTGATGACGGATATGAGCGCAAGGTTCAAGTAAAAAAACCGGTTACCATTAAGCACATCAAGGGTAGGAAGCATGGCAAACACAGTCCAAAGGCTGAGGGAAAAGACCGTATCGTGGAAATTCGACAAACGCATATTGAGTTGATTGAAGCCTGGTCAGCGGCGCAATGGAGTGACCCCATGTTGGCAATGATTTTATCAGCCAAGGAAGAAAATAGGAGGCCTACCCGCGAACAGATATCAGCTGAAAGTTCGCTGATGAAGGCATATTGGGCCCAGTGGAATAGCCTAAAAGTGTTAAATGGTTGCTTATACCGTACATGGGAAAGTGACGACGGCAAAAATGTGGCCAATTTAATTGTGGTGCCGGCATCTAGAATAAACGAGGTATTGAGGGAGTTCCATGACGGTCCCAGTGGTGGTCATCTTGGTGTCACAAAAACCATAGAGAAGTTAAAACAACGGTTTTACTGGGTCGGCTGTCAACAAGCTGTAGGCGATTGGATAGCAAATTGGGCGCAATGCATTGCAGCCAAAGGACCAGTAAGAAGAAGTCGTGGACAACTTCAGGAGTGCAAATCGACCGCTCATGACTCCACCTCCCGGACACTTGCAAGAACAATCTTTGGAACGGAACTCAAATTACCTGGCGATTTAGAATTTGGTGTTAAGCCTGCCGCTGTAGATAAAGACAACGATATCGCTTCCCGGGAACAAGAAGACCTTAACGAGATTCATGAGTTTGTGCGCAATCGAATTAAAATAGGCAGCGATAAGACGAAGGCGAGGTACGATCGAGCAGCGAATTCTGAAATATTTAATGAAGGCGAGATGGTTCTGATGTTTAACCTGCAACGAAAGAAAGGATAATCTCCCAAACTACAAATGCATTGAGATGGACCTTTCAGGGTGATAAAAAGGTTTAATGATGTGGTTTATAGAATACAGAAAGATCAGAGCCCATGGTCCAAAATGAAGGTTGTGCATCTAGAGCGACTAGCCAACTATGGAAAAGGAATAGCTATGTCTGTTCGGGATGAACAGGCTTAAGTGGGCCGGCAGTGTTACAGAAGATTCTAAACACTGGAAACTTCATCACAAACTCTTTGACAGCTGGAAAAATCTAGTGAAGTAATAACTGAAAATAAATAGAATACCTGACCACTCATATAAATACTGGTACTTGGTGACGCAGTAGTTCAGTTGATAATAAAACTCTGTGCTAAGAACTAAAGTATGGCTAACGTTTAGTCTATCTACACCGTGTAAATAAAGTGTGCTATAAATAATTTTAAAAGGTAAATAAATCAACGATTGTATAAAGGGTAAAATCTTAACAATATATCTACATTATTTAATTTTTTTAAGAAATTTTTCATATTTACTAAAGAAGCGTTTCTAGTTTGTCCAATAACAGTAGTTTCAGTTCCCGTTTGAATGTTAAAAGGGTTTAAATATTTTTCAGTGTAATTGTTAAATTCATTTGGACCAACAAAACGGATACGTTGTTTCGATAACTCAAGACGACATCTTGTTATCGATAGATTTTTCACTTGAGTGATTTGCATATTCTGTTGTAGTGTTATTGAAGAATTTCTAATACTCCTGATTGATTTGAAAACAAATTTCAGAATGTGCATTTTATACATCCCTTTTGCAGGTAATATATTCGTTACCTTGTATTTAAATAGATTCAATGTGTGATTTCTAATATGTAAATTAAAAGTCAACTTAAGAGCTTTAGTTTGAGCTGATTGAAGGCCTTTTAATGCAGTACTATTTTTACATTCATAAATAATATTTAGTTTGCTTTTAAACTTGAATAAAGCATCAACAACAGATGATATTTTTGATTTAATGGACTCTTTATGGTAATCCCATGACAAGTTACTACAAAAATGGATTCCTAAATATTTAACTGTATCAGACTCTGTTATTGGAACACCATCAATATGAACAGTCAAGATTTGATGGCTTCTTAAATTGTATGGTCTGAATCTGATGAATTTTGTTTTATCGGTGTTTAAAATTAGCTTATTCAGATAATATTGCTGCATAATTGTAATGAACGATTTTTTTTCTTTAACAAATATTTTAGTAATACTTCTGTTAAATTTTCTTTAAATAATTTACATAATATTTATTTTCTTTTTTGGACAAAACCCATTTTGTCTTACTACCGTTTTGTTCAACAGAAAAATAGTAGTATTGTATATTAAATTCGGGTGAAGGTTTCAAGTGAAATTTGTTTAACATGAAATTCAAGTAACTGAATGTGTTTTAATAAAAACTCCCTTTTTAACCCATATTAAACCTCCATGTGAAATTTTACACGATAGTTTCAAAGAATATTCAAATTTACTAAATAAATACTCTTAATAAAATATTGATTTGTTTAATTTAACGGAATTTGTTTTATTGACTTTTAAATCGATAACTTTATTTGGTACAGCTGGTTATCTTGTATGAAGTGTAAATACGGTATATGACGGTGTAAAACCGAGTTTGAATCGGTTAAATATTTCTTGATATACAACATTTTTTATACTTCCTTTTTCATCTACACGTTGTGTTGTAAAGAAGTTTTTCTACAATAAGCTCCAAAAAGTAATATTGATTCCAAAAGAAAAAAAAAATTAATTAAAATCTTTAGGCATCCGAAGCACTTTTAATGTAAAAAATTTAAAGAATTTTTAAAATAAAATTATCGAAATAGAAACAGGTAATATTTTTGTGATTTTTAAGTTTCTGACAGGTTGCTAAAATGTGCGTGATTTTCTTTCTGATTTGTATCCATAGACCACCTAAATACAATGAACGTAAGAAAACGGGAATTTCATTTCCCTGAACAAGAAGGCTCTTTCCTCCCTTGTTCGGATTATATCCAAAGATCGAATATATACCGGACCCTAAAAATTTTAATTGGTAATCTCCATTGCCACTGTAAAGTGAATATTTGCTGGCCTCGAAGGGGTTAACTATATTTGGTTATCCCATGTCCAATTATTTTTTTTATTAACTACAGCATATAGACGAAAGTATGGAGAGGGAATTTCACAGCGTCTTGTAACCACACAGAACATCTCAACTTCATACCATTCTGGTGACGTCATCGAACGAAAAAACTAAAACCAAAAGAAGTAAAAAGAAACGGTGCACAGAAAGTACATCCGAACTTCTATATTAAAAACATCATAACGCCACGAGTCAGAAGTTAAACAATTTTTCTTTAATAATTTCTAAATTTTGTGGATTTAGGAAATTAAAGTTAAAATAGGAAAGAACAATTTTTTGTTAAAAATCATTTATATTTGCTAAAAACAATATCAAAATCTGCACAAAGAGGTAAATTTTAAAGTAGTTTATGTAAATGGGTTATATTCCCATGTAAAAACATCAGAAGACTAGAACCCGAAATAGTGTATTAAAATTTTAGGTGTTTAAAAAAAAAGACTTTCACGTGATGGGAATCTTTAACAATTAAAAGAAAAAGAAGTAATAAAGTGTAACACCAGTTACATGTTTAATTTTCATTAAAAACCATTTAATATTCTTTTTTTTTAATTTGTTAAATTTTCAATATCACACATATTTTGTCAAATGGAAATGCATCAAATTTCATAAAGTCAGAAACTCATAAAATCAGGAAAAATGTTTAAGAAACTCATAATCACAGATGATTAAAATATTTTAAAATAATAATATAAACTTGTCAACTATCATCACAAATAAAAGAATATATAAATAATTAAAATTATGAATTAATTGTGTAATAATTAAAACTATAAAACGATACCTAAATCTAAATTCCCTACTTTCGAAGTAAAATCAAAATGACAGACAGTTTTGTCTACCATTGTAATATGCAAGAGGTAATTAAATGATCATCAAAACAACAAAAACATCATTAGTACATCATTAGTCATCGAACTTGCTGAAGGCCTTCATCGAACTTCGAGATTTCTGCTGGTTAGTTACAACATGTTTGATAATAATTAACTTGTGTTTTTTTTCCCTTGCATATAATTAACAAACTTAAAATACCATAAAAAGCAACAACTAAGGTTTCAAACAAACCTCTCTTTTGGATTTGAGTGTCATACTATATTTGTTTTTCATAGTTTTTGCTTTTTACTTTAATAATTTAATATATTGATAATATAGGTCAAATGGAATTGAAATCCTATTTACTTTAAAAGTTCAATGAACTTGGTTTTTTTATGTTAAATTAAGAAATCGGAATCGTTATAAAAGCGTTTTAGATAAACCGTTAGTCAGATGTTATTATATATAATTAATATATAAATGCACTTTCATTCGAATTTATTAATAGTAGTTAAAGAATATTTCTAAGAAAATTAAACCTTTTCTTTCTCGAATTTTGTTAATTAAGTTAGAATTTTTTTATAACTATTTAATGTCAAACCCTAGATTGGGACTAGTTTTATACCTATATTTTTAAATAACTTTAATATTTTATTGGTCACTTTTTTTCGTTGAGTTTAAGCTATTCCTAGCAATGCTATTTAAAAAAAAAAAAACATTTATGGGTTATATATACATTGAACTGGTAAATTTCAAATTTAGTGTTTTTTTACGGAAATGTGGTTAATTTGATTTAGGATTGAATGACGCCTTTTGGGGTCCTGCAAAATATAATTAAGCGCCCTCAGGACACAGGCATGGGAGGGATATGATGCGCATTATTCCTGCAACATCTTGGAATAAATACGGTTAGTATTGCAAATCGATTGTTACTATTTAATACTTTTGTTTTTTTATATATTGATAGAGGTTAACTTTTGTTTGTTTTGGTGTGGTTATCCATTCTATCTTAGAGTAGCATTTCAATAACAAAATAAGGAGTCTAAAATAAAATTTTGTAGTAAATAATTCATGCTTTTTGGGAGAGGACCCAGACCCCCCACACGACTGAAGCTAGCAGCTCAATGGCTCCCGCAGACCTCCTTCCAGAGGAATCCTTTACCATCTTAGTCGACAGTGAACTTTTAAGTAACACTGTGGATTTTTCTTTCGCCCATTTATTGGGCATATTTACACTACAAATGGCGCCCAACGTGGGGCACGACGAAGTGCAATCTAATTGTATTTTTCCGGCTCTGCATTTTTTAACTAAATAATAATCTTTTAAGTAGATTTCAATATGTCGCTCGAAGATTTGAGAATGTTGGTTTTCGAAACGTTGGTATGGAATACATTTTTTAATATTTTCGGACTATCGATTATCTGAGGTTTAAAGTTCGGGTACATTGACCAATTTATTATCTAATATGATTTTCCATATGAACGTAGAGATTTTCAAAATTCCTTAAATTTTCTTGCATGGTTTTGTTAAAATCGCAAAAATTATAAAGTAATTAATCTCAGGTATCAGAACTTGCTTTTATTCGGATTATATTTAAGTTGCTGTATGCATTTAGATAACCAGTAAATTTTTGCTTTGTTTCAAACTATATGTTACATAGCCTGAATTTGCTTCCTTGTAACAATCGAATTATTTGCATTTCCTTTCAATCCTAACCAAAAACCATCATTTAGTAAGAAAACACGAATTCAAGAATCTTGTTTAATATACACTTAAGTCCTACTTTGTGAAAGTGGGAAATATAGATTTTATTACTATTTTATAAAATAATTTTTTTTCTAACATATCTTATGTTATTTCAACATTACGTTTGACTCTTTTCGAAAAATTTTTAGCAGTTTTTTTAAATAAATAACTGATTCTAGCAGTTACTTCAGCACTTTCAAATTTCTGTATTGCAATAATATAATTGTGAGCATTTTTACAACTTATTAAATTTTCGGCGCTATATCGAATTAAATTTTGTAATTGTACCAATTGAACAATCATTTACGAAACGAGTTCGTTCATGAATTTATTGCGTTAGCATCTAGGAACAATACGAAATCCAATGGGTTTTTTTTTGTCTTTAAGTGTCAATATTACGGAGCAGTACATCACAGTGGTTAATTAAGAAGAAATAGTTCTTCTTGTGATATTTTTTGTTCTTCTATTATTCATGAAAATCTAACTACCCAGTTCAAACTTGGAGGTATAATTTTTTTTAAATCTTTTTTCCTAGAAAATGGCGGAGGGTAAGGACGCCGTTGAAAAATGTACTCTGTGTAATGAACTATTATCTGAGGTTAATGATTGCCTTATTATTTCTCAATGCAACCACTCTTTTCATAGTAACTGCATTGAAAACCATTTGTGTCAAACGTCCAAGTGCCCGATATGTCAACGACCTTGTGAGTTGAATCAATTACGAAAGATTAACATTCAGACTAAATTTCAGGCAAGCCAAGTACCAAGTGCTCAAGTACCCTTGGATCAGCATGATCAACCACTAGGTCAGGTACACCAACCGCAAGCTGTTCTAAAGTCTAAATTTAATCGTGCTAGGGGCCGTGGTGCACAGGCTAAACGACCTAACACTCGAAACACCGTTCGAACCCTATTTGAAGATCCTAATCACACTGAATTGGGAAACTCGGGTGCTAATAATTTGATAAATGTAGAACAAGAGACACAAGGAGTTTTGACTCCTATGACAAATGCACCTACAGGTCAAAATCACTTTTTTAATTCCCCATATATACTGAATGAATCGGTAAGTTTACCTCAGCGGGTAGAAAATGACAATGGTGTAGGCTATGGAAGAATCAACCAAATGATTGAGGCAAGTATTTCAAAGTTGTTAAGAAATCTTAACTTGAATACAAATTTGGATGACCGAAATAGCGGCGTAAACTCTCAACAACTACCATCACCACCACCACAACTAACCCCTGTGGCACAAAGACCAGAATTTCGACCTCCTTTGGGGAATAATGCTAATCCACAACCGATTTCCCAGAACGGTTCTTTTTTCGGTAATGGTAATAATAATTCTGTTTTGCGAGTAGATAAAATTACTGGCATTATTCAAAATTGGAACCTTAAATTTGATGGTTCCGCAAATGGTCTTAGATCTCTAACCGCTGCTTATTTTGAAAATGATTTTAATATAATTTGCAACAATTTACATATACTGTTGGCTGGGAAAGCTAAATTGGTTTTGGCCCTACCACAAAAAAGTTCAAAGAATTATCTGGGCAGACTTTTGTGATGCCTTCCGATTTCAATATAAAGACTTTAAGTGAGATTTTGATATTCGCGAAGAAATTCGCAATCGGAAACAACGGCCTGGCGAAAGTTTTGAGTCTTTTTATGAATCAGTTAGCAATATTCAGGAACAATGCTGTACACCCATACCAGAAACAGAATTGATTGAAATTTTAACTAGAAATCTCCGCCCTCATATTAGGCATGAGTTACTTTATGTCCCCATTTCTTCGCAAATTAGTTCAAAAAAGGGAGCATTTGTTTAGTGAGGAGCAATTTCGTCGCTCTCTACCTAATTCCAACAGTTTTAATGGACCTCGTAGGAATGTAGCAGAACTTGATTTTATAGATAATGAGAGTGTGGATATTCCTATTGATCAGGAATTTTCTGTTGATGCTATACAAAAGCCACCGTATGTTGCTATCTGTTGGAATTGTGATGAACCCGGTCATTACTGAGAAGACTGATATTTTGTTATGGCTGCGGAGCTAAAAATACCTACAAACCAAATTGCCAAAAATGTAAGGAAAAACGGGTTAATCATTCAAAAATCTACCTTCAAAAAGCGGAAAAGGATCGACCTCAGAGTCCCCTTGTCCTACTAAATCGTCATTATCAAATCCAGATTCGTCAAAAATAATAAACACTGATTTACACCCAATTTAAATTTAAAAACGTGATCATAATAAACCATTAACTAAAAAATATCAAATAATATTATTTATCCCATTCGTCCGTATCATCAACGATGGTCTGAATATCTCTACAAGAGAGATGAAATCTTTGATATTTCTGCATTGTCTATTTCTCAACCTAAGAAATTTAAGCGTTCTACACTTAGACTTCGTCGTTATTTAAAATGTCGTAATTTTGCGTCACAATATGTTATTTCTGCCATAGTTTCGAATTCACATGATCAGAGGTACTATGCAAAAGTTTCCTTTTTAGATTTTACAGAACTCGGTCTTTTGGATACGGGAGCAAACGTTACCTGCATAGGTTCCGATTTGGCGTTATTTGAGTTTTCTCAGTTTAGTGAATTTCATACCTTTAAAACTTGCGTCAAAACAGCTGATGGCAGGCTTCAAAAAGTTTCAGGTTTTTTAGATGTTAATGTTTGTTTTAAAAATCAGGTGAAGCGGCTAAAAATATTAATCGTGCCATCTTTATCTCAAAGACTGATTTAGATTTTTGGAAAGAATTCAATTTATCACCTGATGTTTTCGAATCAGTAATTGTGTCTAATCCGTCTGCCTGTAAAAGTATAAATGATCTGTCTGCATTTTCTGATGTTAAGTCTGAAGTCTTGTCTGAGAAGAAGGAGGAATCTAAATCAGTGGATTTAGATAACAAAAATTACCCACTAACACCATATCAGCATCAACAGTTAGCGGCTATTGTTGCCTATTCCCAAATTTTGAGAAACAGGGATTGGGAAGAACCGCAAGGATTCATCATGAAATCCGTGACCAAGAAAGATGCTTGTCCATTGCCAAGTATTGAGGGTATTTTTGCACGTCTCCCTAAAGCCAACTTAATATCAAAACTTGATTTAAAAGACACATATTGGCAGATCGGCTTAGCCGATGAGGCAAGACCTCTAACAGCATTTACAGTCCCTGGTAGGCCATTATACCAGTTTGTGGTCATGCCACTTGGACTGTGTAACGCGCCTCAAACAATGTGTCGGTTAATGGACGAATTGATTCCGGCTGACCTAAGACATTGCGTTTTCGGGTATCTTGCCGATCTCGTAATCGTATCAGAGTAGTTTTCTACTTATTTGTTCTCGTAAGAATTGCTGAGCAGTTCCGAAAGGCTAATTTAACACTCAACATCACGAAAAGCAAATTCTGTGTAACCGAAGTAGGATATCTAGGTTACGTGATAGGTCATGGCGGTATTAAAACTGACCAGGAAAAGATCGATGCTATTCTGTCTTGGCCAGTTCCTAAAAATCTTAAACAGGTTCGCGGTATCTTGGGTTTGGCAGGATGGTATCGTCGTTTTATTGAGAATTTTTCATCCGTAGTTTTTCCTATTACAGAATGTTTGGCAACTAAAAAGAAATTCGCTTGGACACCTGAAGCCCAGAAGTCATTTGAAAGGGTTAAACAGCTTCTCACATCGGCACCTGTTTTAATTAATCCCGACTTTTCCAGAAAGTTTTACCTCCACGGTGATGCAAGTGACTACGGGATTGGAGCGGTTTTAGTGCAGCTGGAATATGATGGCACAGAAAAACCTATAGCTTATATGTCCAAGAAGCTGAATTCTGCTCAACGGAATTATAGTGTCACGGAGCGGGAGTGTTTGGCGGCCTTGGAAGGAATTAAAAAATTTCGGTGTTATTTAGAGCTTTAAGAGTTCGAAGTTGTCACTGACCATTCAAGCTTGGTCTGGTTAATGAAGCAGCCCGATCTCAGTGGAAGGCTTGCTCGATGGGTTCTTAAGCTCCAGGCATATAAATTTACTATCAGCCACCGTAAAGGAAAATACCATATCGTTCCCGACGCCTTGTCCAGAATTCACTGTGAAGAAATCACGTCCGTAGAATTTGCAGAACCTGAAATAGATTTGAATTCTCAGCATTTCTTTGATGAGGATTATAAGATTTTAAAAGTTTAAATAACTACAAATCCAGCGAAATATCCAGGCTTAAAAATTGTGGATCACTACGTATACATTTGAACCCAACACTATAGTGGCAACTCCGAAGAATATGAGCTTGCTTGGAAGCTATGGATCCCGCTTCAGCTCCGCCACACTGTGATTTCCCGCTTCCATGATTCTAAAGTCGCTTGCCATGGTGGTTTGGCCAAAACTTTAATCCGCAGAAATTTTTTTTGGCCGGAAATGATTAGAGAAGTTCGTGATTATATTAGGGCTTGTGAGACATGCAAAACAACAAAATCGCCTAACTTCATTTTGAAGCCCGAAATGGGTAAAGCTGCCTTTTCTATTCGTCCATTCCAACGTTTATACGTAGATATATTGGGTCCATCATGGAGTAAAAATGGTAACATAGGTCTTTAAATAGTGCTCGATCACCTCTCAAAATTTCATTGGTTGTGTCCTCTTCGGAAGTTCACGTCATCGGTAATACAAGACTTTCTTTTAAAATATATATTTCACGTATACGAAGTGCCGGAGATTCTCGTTAGCGACAATGGCTCACAATTTCGAATGCTTTTCTGGCCGCTTTTGGAATATCTCACACTTACACCGCAATTTATTCCCCGCTATCAAACGCATCTGAGCGGGTTAATCGTTCGATAATAAGTGGTATTCGTTGATTTTTAAAGGGAGATCAGAAACTATGGGATGAAAATTTAAGTTTTATCAGTTGCGCTCTTAGAAATTCTAACCACCAGGCTATCAATTGTTCCCCGTATCACGCTCTTTTCGGATTCGACATGGTTACTCATGGAGAAACCTATAATTTGTTAAAAAACGTCAAACTGTTAGATGAACCCTCTTATGTGATTTCACGTGACGATAAATTAAAATTTCTTCGCTTTACAATTCGAAAACATATTTCCGCTGCGTATAACCGTAATCAGTCCCAATATAAACATAGGCCCACCCTGTTTCTTTTCATATTGGGCAGGAAGTATTCCGGAGAAATTTTTCTCAAAGTTCAAAAGAAAAACACTGTAATGCTAAGTTATCGCCACTTTTTATTAAATGCAGGATAAAAGAGAAAGTAGGAAATAATTACTACATACTGGAGGATATGAACTGTAAAGTAGTTGGTACATACCACGCCAAGGACAATCGCCCATAATCGTTTTTTCCGATTAACATTTTCCCCGAACGGGTTTTGTAATGAACGATTTTTTTCTTTAACAAATATTTTAGTAATACTTCTGTTAAATTTTCATTAAATAATTTACATCATATTTATTTTTCCCTGCCGTATGGCAGGGAACTTTATCGGTAACTTTATTTGGTACAGCTGGTTATCTTGTATGAAGTGTAAATACGGTATATGACGGTGTAAAACTGAGTTTGAATCGGTTAAATATTTCTTGGTATACAACATTTTTTTATACTTTCTGTTTCAACTACACGTTGTGTTGTAAAGAAGTTTTTCTACCATAAGCTCCAAAAAGTAATATTGATTCCAAAAGAAAAAAAAATTAATTAAAATCTTTTGGCATCCGAAGCACTTTTAATGTAAAAAATTTTAAGAATTTTTAAAATAAAATTATCGAAATAGAAACTGGTAATATTTTTATGATTTTTAAGTTTCTGACAGGTTGGTAAAATGTGCGTGATTTTCTTTCTGATTTGTATCCATAGGCCCCCTAAATACAGGAGACGTAAGAAAACGTTTGGGGAATTTTATTTCCCTGAACAAGAAGGCTCTTGCCTCCCTTGTTCGGATTATATCCAAAGATCGAATATATACCGGACCCTAAAAATTTTAATTGGTAATCTCCATTGCCACTGTAAAGTGAATATTTGCTGGTCTCGAAGGGGTTAACTATATTTAGTTATCCCATATTTTTTTTAAATCATTTATATTTGCTAAAAACAATATCAAAATCTGCACAAAGAGGTAAAATTTAAAGTAGTTTATGTAAATGGGTTATATTCCCATGTAAAAACATCAGAAGACTAGAACTTGAAATAGTGTATTACAATTTTAGGTGTTTAAAAAAAAAGACGTAATGGGAATCTTTAACAATTAAAAAAAAGAAAAAGAAGTAATAAAGTGGTACAACAGTTAGATGTTCCATATTTAATTTTCATTAAGAAATCATTTAATATTCTTTTTTTTTGTTAAATTTTCAATATCACACATTTTTTGTCAAATGGAAGTGCATGAAATTTCATAAAGTCAGAAATTCATAAAATCAGGAAAAATGTTTAAGAAACTCATAATCACAGCTGATTAAAATATTTTAAATTAATAATATAAACTTAACAACTACCATCACAGATAAAAGAATATATAAATAATTAAAATAATGAATTAATTGTGTAATAATTAAAACTATAAAACGATACCTAAACCTACTATCGAAATAAAATCAAAATGATAGGCAGTTTTGTCTACCACTGTACTATGCAAGAGGTAATTTAATGATCATCAAAACAACAAAAACATCATTAGTACATCATTAGTCATCGAACTTGCTGAAGGCCTTCATCGAACTTCGAGATTTCTGCTGGTGAGTTACAACATGTTTGATAATAACTAACTTGTGTTTTTTTTACCCTTGCATGTAATTAAAAAATTTAAAATACCATAAAATTTAAAATACCATATTTTTTTCATAGTTTTTGCTTTTTACTTTAATAATATAATATATTGATAATATAGGTCAAATGAAATTGAAATCCTATTTACTTTAAAAGTTCAATGAACTTGGTTTTTTTATGTTAAATTAAGGAATCGGAATCGTTATAAAAGCTTTTTTGATAAACCGTTTGTCAGATGTTATTATAGTTAATATATAAATGCACTTTCATCGAATTTATTAATAGTAGTTAACGAATTTTTCTAAGAAAATTAAACCTTTTCTCTCTCGAATTTTGTTAATTAAGTTAGAATTTTTTTTATAACTCTTTAATGTCAAACCCTAGATTGGGACTAGTTTTATACCTATATTTTTAAATAACTTTAATAAATTATTGGTCACTTTTCTTCGTTAAGTTTAAGATATTCCTAGCAATGCTATTTAAAAAAAAATTTATGGGTTAAATATATATTGAACTGTTCAATCATGAATTTTTTAAATTTCAAATTTAGTGTTTTCCTATGGAAATGTGGTTAATTTGATTTAGGATTGAATGTCGCCTTTTGGGGTCCTGCAAACTAAAATTAAGCGCCCTCAGGACACAGGTATGGAGGGATATGATGCGCATTATTAATGCAACATCTTGGAATAAATACGGTTAGTATTGCAAATCGATCGTTGCTATTTAATACTTTTGTTTTTTTATATTGATAGGGTTTAACTTTTGTTTGTTTTGGTGTGGTTATCCAGTCTATCTTAGAGTAGCCTTTCAATAACAAAGTAGGGAGTCTAAAATAAAATTTTGTAGTAAATAATTCATTCTTTATGGGAGAGGACCCGAACCCCCACCCGACTGAAGCTAGCAGCTCAATGGCTCCCGCAGTCCTCCTTCCAGAGGAATCCTTTACCATTTTAGTCGACAGTGAACTTTTAAGTAACTCTGTGGTTTTTCTTTCGCCCATTTATTGGGCATATTTACATTACATAATATTCTACTTGAGTTTGTAACACAGTTGCGTGCAAACATGAAAAGTCTACCATAAATATAATGTTCTGAATACTATTAATAAAATTTTTAAAGAGAAGTGGTCCGAGGACACTACCCTTAGGTACTCCACATTTCAACCTGCACAAATTGCTATCGATTTGTCAAGTAATCTTGTAATAAATCAAGAGAGTTATTCGACACACCAATGATCTTCAATTTCTTTATCAGTATTACGTGATCAACTAAATTAAAGGCTTTTGACAAATCAAAAAACAAACCAGCAACACCATTAAAACCATTACCGAATCCGCCACAAATATAATCTACAAAATTCACAACAGCTTCTTCTACCGCAACCTTTGCAGAATCCAAATTGTCGCTCAAGCAATATTTTGCTTCTATCCAGATAATCAGACTGTTGGCTAAACAAATTTTTTTCCAGCACTTTGTTAATGATTGATAATATCGAAACAGGTCGGAACATATGAACCTTATTACATCCAATACCAATACAAAAGGGTATTCACGACAATCAATCATATTTCCAAATAAATTACAGATTATTCCTGCCACTTTACTATTTTTGCATAAAATCATTTTTGGTGAAATGTTATCGTACACTGAACATTTATTCATTGATATTCCATTCAAAATAGTTTCACATATTCTTTGTTTACTTTAACAATATCAAATCTTGTTGTCATTGGACTTAACGTTCTCAAGTTACTAATATCATCTACTGGATAAAATGCTATATTGCTTCTTAGATTTTCAATTTTTATCTAAAAGTACTGGTTAAAACCAGTTGCTTTGTCTTTATCAGTAATTAAAAGAGTACCATCCTGTAGAACAATTTCCCAAATAGATTGAGGATTTCTTCCATGCTCATTATTAAGAAATCACCAAGTGGAAGGTGATACACTTGTTTCGAGAATAATATTCATTCATTACTTATTTTTATGACTTTGCTTATCTCTTTAAGTTTTTCAGAAACAAATCTATAATTTTTGTTCTTTTTTCTATCTTTCAATAATTTTTCTTTAATCTGCGGTAGTGAAAATGAGTTATTTGTAATTCACGGTGTCATTTTAGCTCTAATGTTCATTGAAGCATTGATTGCCGGTGTATACTGCAACGCTGCCGTGGTGATAGTATTCATTAATTGCTTGCATTGTTGCGAAGGGTTTGTAATGTCAATATTCTGGTTTAAATTTTTTCAAGAAATGGCTCAAATTTATTATTATCTAATCCATATTTTCAATACAATTTCTATGAGTTGTCAGATTATAACTTATAACATTATGATCTGAAAACTTAATTTCTATTTAATTCACAGAAGTGTGCTTAATCAAATTACTAAATACACAGTCAATAGAAGTTTTGCTAACCAGTCTAGTAATCAGGTTATGATAGTGTTTCCAATTATTCGACCCTGCCGTTTAATCTGTTAGGTCATTATTCGAGGAATGAAGAAAATTAATTAATCGGTTATTCGGGTCGATTAATCGGAAATGTTGGCGAATAATCGTTTAATGCAAATTAAATGTATTTCTTTCATAAATAAGAACACAAAGAGCTGCTTTGTGCTAAAATATCAAGTAAAGTATATTGCATTGGTTTCTAAAGTGTTTGGTTAAGACAATTCAAAGCACCCTGATTTTTTTTTAAAGAATTATGCCTTATAATCTTGGGGTTTTTTCAGAGGAATCTGACGACCCTTTAAAAAGAAAATGTCAGACGTGGAAGTAAACCCTTCAAAACGCAGTGTAGATAGTTGATAAAGTTGGTTTTTATTTTCTTTATATGATACTGTCCAGAATAAAAAAAGCCTAAATAAACAAGAGCAAAATTTCCAAAGTTTGATAGAACTGCTACCGTTTCCTGACTCTTTGACTACCTGGATTAATTCTTTGCGGTTTGGGGGTCAGTTATCTGACCAGCTAGACAATGGAGAAAGAAATGAGATAACTTGTCCTGACGCTGTGATAGAATACAACAATTGTATGAACTATGTGGACAAATTCGACCAAATAAAAAGTACTTATGCCATCGACCGAAAGTTCCACAAATGGTAGCATCGACTGCGCTGTCATAAACTCCTTTTTAATTTACAAATAGCTCCAGAAAGAACACCTTAAAAAACTTTATCAATTGAACACAAAAAACTTCTGCAGTAGTGTGTATCAAGTCATTCTAGCAACACCTAAAGCAAAAACCTGAAAATCAAGCTATAAACACTACCCGAGTAGCTCTGCGGGTCTTCTCTACTACAGGGTTTCCGCCGGGAATATATACTACATTGTTTGTTTATAAATTTTGATTAAATGAAAGAAAATGGATCTTATATTGATAACTCTTTTATTTAATGTCGGCAATTATGTATGCAATACAATATCAGATAAATGTCCGCCTCTGTTAGCCTCACAAATGCAAGCCCTTTTGTATTTGTAGTACCAAAAAGAGCCCATCGCGTACTGTATGACAATGCTGCACTTGTATAGTCCCGCTCTGTATCCGCAAAGGCAAAACGTGTTTTTTATATTTTCATAAAAAATGAGATTTCGTATACTTCTGACTGTAAATACTAAACTTGTACTGATTACTTTTTATGTCAACCTCCACGGTGGTTAGTAAACTAACCATCCTATTACTTAAAACCTCAAGTGTTAATATTGTTACGATTTTACCCTTTATAAAATCGTTGATTTATTTACCTTTTAAATAAATCGAGTTCTTTCTATATTGCAAATAATAAACACTGTTTGAAATTATTTATAGCTCTATTTATTTATAACCATCACTAAAAATTACAGAAATACACTTTAATAGCACACATTATTTACACGATTTTAATAAACTAAACGTTAGCCACACTTTAGTTCTTCACACTCTGCGTTTTCTTAGAAACTGATCTACTGCGTCACCGAGTACCAGTTTTTATATGAGTAGTCAGGTATTCTAGTTTATTACAACACTAGATTTTTCCAGCTGTCAAAATTCGTGTGGAGAAATTTCTGGTTGTGGAAATTTCTTGAAACACTGCCGCCCACTTAAGCCTGTTCGTCCCGAACAGACATAGCTATTCCTTTTCTATAGTTGGCTAGTCGTTCTAGATGAACAACCTTCATTTTGGACCTTGAGCTCTGATCTTTCTGTATTCTGTATACCACATCATTCAACCTTTTAATTACTCTATAGGCGCCAATGCGTTTGTGATTTGGGAGATAGTCCTTTTTTTCGTTGCGGGTTAAATAGCAGAACCAGCTGACCCACATTAAATCCTTCGGAATTTGCTGCCCTATCATTCCTCGCCTTCATCTTATCGCTGACTATTTTAATTCGATTGCGTACAAACTCATGAAGCTCGTTAAGGTCTTCTTGTTCCTGGGAAGTGTTGTCTTTATCTATAGCGGCGGGCTTAACACCAAATTCTAGATCGCCAGGCAATTTAAGTTCCGTTCCAAAAATTATTTTTGCAGGTGTCTGGGAGGTGGAATCGTGAAAAGCCGATCTATATGCCAGCAGAAATTTTGGGATGTGTTCGTCCCAGTCCTTCTGATGAGAACTGACCACTTTCCTTAAGTATTCTTCTAAAGTGTGATTGAATCTTTCGACCATACCATCAGATTGTGGATGCAAAGGGGTGGTTCTTGTTTTTCTTATACCATACAACTCACACATTTCCTTAAAGATAGCAGATTCGAAATTCCTTTCCTGGTCAGAGTGTAATTCTAAAGAAACACCGTAGCGGCACACGCAGTTGTTCACAAATGCGCTTATTATTGTTCTGGCTTCCTGGTTCGGTATAGCGTATACCTCAGGCCATTTAGTGAAATAGTCGATCACCACCAGAACATAACGGTTTCCGGAATCACTGACGGGGAAAGGGCCTTCTACATCCATTGCTATCCGCTCAAATGGGGCACCCGAGTTATATTGTTGAAGTTGCCCATGACTTCTCCTTACTGGTCCTTTAGCTGCGATGCATTGCTGGCAGCCGATCCAGTATAATCGTTGTTTTAACTTCTTTTGTGTTTTAGTGACACCGAGATGACCACCACTGGGACCGTCATGGAACTCTTTTAACACTTCGTCTATTTTGCTTGACGGCACCACAATTAGCTTTGTCTCAGTTTTGCCGTCAGCACTTTCCCATATACGGTATAATCATTAGCGGACTTTCAGCTGATATTTGTTCACGGGTAGGCCTCCTGTCCTCTGCTTTGGCTGACATAATTTTTGACGGTATGGGGTCATTTTGTTGCGCCGCTGACCAGCCTTCACTTGACTCAATATGCGTTAGTCTTTTATCAACGATTTTTCCTTCAGCCCTCGAATGCATCGCTATCCAGCACAAATTTTTCCCCGGCCACAGTATATCCAAGAATCGGTGCCGTACATAATGACTCCTTGCGCCTTAGGAATGCTTGTTCTTGGGCTTCACCCCAATGAAATGGTCGCGCCTTCTTAGTCAGCTCATGTAGACTCGCAGCCACACTGGCAAAGTTTGGTACAAATCGTCGATAGTATGTGCAGAGGCCTAGAAAGCTGCGCAGCTCGTGCAAATTTTTCGGGCGAGGCCAATCTTTTACAGCCCGAATCTTATCTTCATCGGTTGATATACCCTCTGCAGTTACGCGGTGCCCTAAATACTTGACTTCCCTCTGGAACAGTGTACATTTCTTTGCGCTAAGCTTCAGTCCTGCTGCAGATATTCGCCTTAAGACTTCTTCTAAGTTCTTCAGGTGTTCATCGAAAGTTTTCCCATGACAATTATGTCATCAAGGTACACTAGGCAAGTTTTCCAGTGGAGTCCTTTCAGCACATTTTCCATTACCCTCTCGAATGTTGCTGGAGCACTGCAGAGTCCAAAGGCATCACATTAAACTGCCATAATCCGTCACCTGTGCTAAAGGCAGTTTTCTCCTTGTCTTGGTTACAAATTTCTACTTGCCAGTAACCACTTTGCAAGTCCAATGTAGAGAACATTTGGTTCCTGCTAGCGTGTCTAGAGTGTCGTCAATTCTCGGTAGTGGATAGCTGTCCTTCTTGGTGATATCGTTTAGTTTTCTGTAATCAACACAGAATCGGGTGCTGCCAATTTTTTTCTTAACTAAAACTATAGACGGGCTCCATGAGCTAGAAGATGGTTCGATTACTCCACTACGCTCCATTTCGTTGACTAACTCCTTTATTTCATTTCGTTTTGCTAGAGGAATACTTCTGGGCGCCTGCTTTATTGGCCTAGCTTCACCAGTATTTATTCGGTGTTTTACAATCGCCGTTCTTCCTTGACTTTGGTTTTTCATGGCGAAAACAGAGCCGTATTTCTTAATTAGCTGTTTGGCTTTATTTCTATCAGGCGGCGCCAGTTCTTTTACCCATTTTTCCACATATTTTGCCAGCATCTCTCGATCTTCAACGGACCCTTTGGAAGGTTCCAAGTTCGTTTCGCAACTGATTATTGCTTCTCACGCAGTACATTTGGCTATTTTAGAGTTCGCTTTGAAAACTTTTTCACAATTTAATAGGTTCAGTACTCTTACAGGTACTCTTTTGTCTTTGCTGGTTTTAACGAGGGCTTTCGCTGTTATTAGGTCACTTTTTATTTCTGATGGTTCTGTCTTCACAATCTCCCTCTATACGTACCCATACTAAAGTTTCTGCCCGTGCTGGTAGTTTTTGGTGGCTGATGGTAACTAGCTTTCTTACCTGATCCTCGCGTTCATATCCAACACAAAGGGGTATTACAACATTCTGCCAAATCATAACTTTTTGCCCCATATGCAGGTCAATGCCGTGACGAATCATAAAATCTGCACCAATAATTACTTCGTCCACAATATTGGCAACAATAAATACGTGACTGACGCTTATGTTGGCAATTGTTAGTTTCACATTAACCTTACCGTAGGCAGATGCCTGCTTTGCAGTAGCTGTTTTTGCAAACTTACCCCGTGCAATGGTTCAACTGGCTTTCTAACTATATCGGGCCTGATGATGGACTGTGATGCTCCTGTATCTATAGTTAAAATGTGCTTTTGTCCGTTGATGCACCCATAAGCAGTAAGATTGCTTTTCCCCTGCTGTGCTATTGATATGGAGATTGTGGGGCCATCGGTTGTGGGAGCTAGCTCATGCCCCGTAGTGCTAGCTCTTTTTAGTTTAACGCTGACTCTTGAGGTGATTGCTGATCGGCTCGGAGGCTTTTTTCCACTTTACCGCAGTTGGAGCATTTGTCCTTCGGTTTGCTTCGCTTTTCACCTAATGCCTTCATAACTGCCTCTGTTAACTCCGTTAACTTTGTACTTATATCCTTTTCAGCAGTTACTTCGAGGTTACGCACCTTGAATATTTGTGGCTTGGAAATCACCTTCGCAGTCTCTTGGGCCAGCGCGAATGAGACAGTTTCAGCGAAAGTCGATTTCTGCGTAGCGCATACTGCATGTCTCACATCAGAATCCCGAATTCCATTCACAAATGCTTCAATTTTGAACTGATCTAAGAATGGATGATTTTCGCCCGGATAAGTCAACTGCACCAGCCGTTCAATTTCTGTTGCAAAATCTTGCAACGACTCCTTTGCTTTCTGAAGTCTACCTCTAAGTTTCATTCGGTAAATTTCCTTTTTGTGTTCGCCACCATACTTTCGCTGCAGTGCCACCATTATGTCGTCATAATTATTTCTGCAGGTGATTGGCACACTTTCTAGAATTTCTACAGCGTTCCTTTTAAGGCCAGAATCAACTCTATAGCCTTTTCTTCGATATTCCACATATATCTGGTGGCAACTGTATCGAACTGGAACTTAAAAATATTAAACGGTATGCTGCCAACAAAAGTAGGGGACTTTCCTATACCAGAACTTTCCTGAATAATTCGTACTGGACCCTCTTGACATTGGAGATTATTTACTTTATTTTCTAGATCTTATATTTTTTTCTCAACGTCATGCTCTAAGTCAGATACTCGTTTTTCAACTACAGAAATTTTTCGTTAGTAGCTTTAGAAGTTTCCTGAAGTTTTTCTTCCATCTTAGCAAACATTTTCTCGTTATCTGCCCTCGAAGTCTCTATCTTAGCTAACAGTTTCTCGTTGTCAGCTCTAGAAGTTGCTTGAAGTTTAGCTAAAAATTTTTCGTTGTCTGCTCTAGAAGTTTCTAGCAGTTTTGTGTTGTCTTCCATCTTTTGCATTATAGCAGCCAACATTGTGCTTAACTCCATGTTACCTTCTATTTTACGGGTACCAAGTAGCTATGTCAATGTTTAGCCGCTCCAATTCCTCTATGAGCCTCTTTTGCAGTTCGACTTTATTTCCTGCTGTCGGTAGCGCCAATTTGCTCAATTCCTTCTTGAGCTGTTCCACCTTAAGCTCCTCCAATTTCATGACTGCTTATTATTTTGCAATCCCACTTCTGACACCAATTGTTACGATTTTACCCTTTATAAAATCGTTTATTTATTTACCTTTTAAATAAATCAAGTTCTTTCTATATTGCAAATAATTAACACTGTTTAAAATTATTTATAGCTCTATTTATTTATAACCGTCACTAAAAATTACAGAAATACACTTTAATAGCACACTTTAATTACACGATTTAGATAAACTAAACGTTAGCCACACTTTAGTTCTTCACACTCTGCGTTTTCTTATAAACTGAACTACTGCGTCACCGAGTATTTATATGAGTAGTCAGGTATTATAGTTATTTCTAGTTTGTTAGGACACTAGATTTTTCCAGCTGTCAAAATTCGTGTGAAGAAATTTCTGGTTGTGGAAATTTCTTGTAACAATATTTTAAAATCTATTAGAAAATATATAAAAATCACGAATATTCCTGGCAAGTCCTCACAGATTTTTCTGTGAGGACTTGCCACTTGTGTGTGGAATTAAGAATTCAAATAAGCGAATTCTTAAATATTTTCGACTAAACAACTTAATCCTACTAAAGTTCCTACTTCATCAAAATTTGTTGATAAATCAAATGAGAAACAAAATTCCATGTTATTTTTAGTTGTTATAAATTTTTTCATAGAATATTAAATGAAACTGTTTTTTTAGAAAATACAGGTTTCGAATTTTAATAAATTTTATATTATTATTTTATAACATAAGTAACTTCATAGTGCTTGTTAGGAATATGCCTTGTCACGTGTTTTATTGCTAAGGAGATAAATATATATTTTAATAGGTTTTTTGTTAAAGCTGTGCTTAGAAGCTCTAGCTTTTCTAAAACTTCGACATCTGATGAGATATTTTGTCAGCTCGAAATACATGTAATACATGTATACGGAGGTTTAAAGCCCTATTTAAATTTTTTGGATATGAAAACAATTTATATTTGGATATGAAAATAATTTATATATATTTTAAATTTAATTTATGTTATTTTAAATTTATTTTTTTAAAGGAATTGAAACAAAAATAAAAATGGTCTATCATATTTCCTAAAACCTATATAACATTTGCTTTGGTTCAGTCGATTTAAAAACATAATTTGATTTTATTTTAGATGATGTTTTTTTCTACGATTTTCTTGCGAAAGTTAATAAAATTAAGAAGATTTAAGAAAAACAACAGAAAAATTCATATTAAAAATTTAACCAGTTAATTGACCTATTTAAATCGCTTATTCAAGTCGAATAATTACTTGAGTTTTAAAATTATTTGTTTCGAGATTAACCGAAATCGACTAATCTGTTAATTGATTAACTTAATTGGAAACACTAGGTTATAACATGTATCTGAAGTATATTCAGAAAATAAATTTCTCAAACTTTTGCTATGAAAGTCATTGTATAGGAGATCTACACCCAGAAAACAGTCTCAATTGTGGCCACCGAATTTATGGCCAGTCGAATTCTGGCGGTTACGACAACTATCTCCGTAATTATCTATATTTTTAGTTGTGAAAGTCAATATGCAGTTGCCTAATTTAATATTTATATTCCACATAAATATTATTACGTTTCATAATTATATAACTTTATTTGATCTTAATTTAATATCTTATTTATTAAGCTAAAGATCTTTCCTTTGTTCTATAAAAATTCTTATTTTATTTTCAATATTTCGCTAACAATTTGTTAGCATCTTTAGGAAGGCAGATAAAGGTAACACTACTGTGGCTATGTATGTATAAACAGGATTATGACTTGAGAATTAATAATATTGTATGTGATAGTACAAAGTATAAATTAGTAAATAAGGATCCTACCGGTAAATTAGAAAGGATAAATAACAGTTTAGTTGTAGAATTATTTAAGAAGAAAATTTTGACGAGTAATGAGAAAAATAGAATAAAGACTAACATTGCTATTGCACCTAGGTTATATGGACTACCGAAGTTCCACAAAGAAAATTTTCCATTATGACCTATTTGTTCCGTTATTAATTCACCTTCTTACGAATTATATAAATATATTGTAAATATTCTAAAGGAAATTACTTAATTTTCTAGAAACAATATTAAGAATTCTTTACAATTTAAAGATAGAATTAGAGGACAACATACAGAGAATGTGAGATTTTAGTTTCATTTGATGTTGTTTCACTATTTCCTAGTATACCAGTTGATTTAGCAATGAGTACTATAGAAGAAAAGTGGGACGTAATAATGCAACATACAGAGATGGAAAATGTTTATTTTTACGTATTTTCAAATTTTGTATAGAGGACAATAGCTATTTTCAGTGCAATGATTTTTATATACAACAAATGGGACTTCCAATGGGAGCTCCATCCTCTCCAATCATAGCGGATATAATAATGGAGATATTGTAAGATGAGTCTATAGGAAAATTAAATGTAAAACCATGTATGTATATGACTTATTTTGTATCATTCCAGAATTAGCAGTTGACGATATGCTTACAACATTAAATAGTTTTGATTCCAAGATTAAATTTACAATGGAGAGGGAATGTAATTCGATACTCCCATATTTAGATACATTCATAATTAAGAAAGACAACAGATTAATAATGGATTGGATCAGGGAGAATAATTAATTATTATTCTAAACATAGTAAGAACATTATCATGAACACAGCTAACAATTTTATAGAGAGAGTACTGACAATAAGTGATGTAGAATTTCATAGAAGGAACATTATACAAATTAGGGATATATTAAGAGCTAATAGTTTTCCAAGTGAGTTATCTTATTGATTAGTAGGTCAATATTGAAATATGATGACACAAGATAGAACACACATAATTGAACCACGAATTTTTAAATCTTTGACATATGTTCGTGGATTATTAGAAAGATTGGCGGGATCTAACATCTTTGATAAAGGAAAATATGGAATAGCTTACCGTAATTTTAATACATTAGGTAAATTATTTAGTAAAACTAAGGATAGAATTGAAAAGTGGGATATGTCAAATTTAGTTTACAAAATACCTTGTCAGGGAAATGATCAGAAAAATTGTAATAAGGTATATATAGGTACGACAAAGAATAAGCTAAGGACCAAATTTTAGGACATAAATCAGACCAAAACATAGGAATATTAATTCAGAAAAAACTGCATTGTCATCTCATTGTTCTATATTAAATCACTATCTTTACTTTGAAAATGTTTCAATATTAAGAACAGAAAATAATTATAAAAAACGTTACATGTTAGAGATGTTAGAAATCATTAATACACCTTTAACACAGTGAATGAACTTCAAAGCAAACACAGAAAATTTAGCTCAGAATTATAGATATTTAATTAGTAAAAAATTAAGAAGCTCAAATGTATAGATAGTTTTTAATAATTATATTAGGTAGTATAATTTCATTATGTTATTTTATTTTATAAACAACATTGGTGAAATACAGCTGCGCACAATCGATAATGTGCTTAAAAATTGGACCGATTAAAATTCTTACAAATAAATGTTAATGGTTTTGATCGAATTGCAACCAATCTCTTCTCTGGGTGTACACTAAAATCACCCAAAACTAAACACGGAGCGTTCCCAATTTCTTAAAGAATATTCTCTAATCCATTAATTAACTGGTGAAACATAAAGGTTGTTCACGGTAGGTTGGTTATCAGCATATTTGGTTATAAAATTAAAAATAACCTCTGGGCACCGTGAACACCCTTTAATATTGGTTATCTACTTATGTTTTTCAATCAGCTGTGCTTACACCAGAGAAAGAAAGAATATAAATATATGGTGATTTACACCGTAAGAAATTATTTTATCTTTCTAGATAAATGAATAAATTAATCGTTAAGAGAATATCCGTATTCATTGAATTAAAATAGTTCATGTTTTTGTTTTCTTTATTATAAAAAATTATTCAAAATAATAATTTTTTGATTACATAAGGGGCACTCTGCCTCATTTAATATATTTAAAAAAAATAATTCTTCCCACTCAACGTTCCACATTTTTAATTTAAAATGTAAATAAAAAATAAAATAAATACCTACAATAAAAAAATACTTATAATGAAAAAACAAATGTTTAGATTGTACTTTATTTCTTCAACAAAGCGGCATATACATTCTCTGTTGAAATTTGGCATGCTACTGAATGAAATATGTATTTTTTGTGCTCTAGATGTGAGATTTGTTGACATTCGTGTTGTGTTCGGCTTTTGTGTGCTATGAGTCCCGATGACTGGCTTACACTCATAAAAATCCATGCTTAAAAATACATATATACTTTTCGTACAATATACAAATATTTTGTATATAAATACCCAGCAAAAATTAAGCTGCCAAAAAAGCAATAAAAGCATCACTACTATGGCAAAGGCATCACTTCTTTTCTAATGGTTTCATCGATGAATTTAACATTAGCGTGTCATAGGATGGAAGTATTCAAATGTAGCTACTAGCATTACTCATACTTTACTCTAAGGAAGCAATGATAATACAATGATTAGATATTCTGATGCTTGAGTGGAAAATTTTCATATACTTTGTAGTATTTAAGCTTTAATTAAAATTTAATTCGTAAGAATGCAGAAAAAATAAGTTGAAAGAAGCGAAATTTATGCATTGATATACAAATACTCTTTATTAAAACAAATAAATAATTCTGCATTAGTGAAAAAGCATTTTTGAAAAATTTTTCAAAAATTTTAATGAATTTTTAGACAAATTTTAAAATATTTTTGTATAATTTAAAAACTGGTTGTAGAATTTGAAAACATTTTTAGACAATTTTAAAATATTTTTGAACAATTTTAAATAATTTTTGCACAGTTTTAAAACATTTTTGGGCAATTTGAAATAATTTTTACACAATTTTGAAATTATTTTGAAAAATTCTGAATTAAAACTGGAAATGGTGTATTGTTAAATAATAAACATAATGCAAAAATGTACAGATTGCGTCGTCATAAATATTTAAGGCTGAAAAAATCCAAATGACAGGCCAGCTAGTTTCAATTAAAGGTTAAAAAAATCTGTTTTTCTTGATATTTCAAAATTTTTATAAAATTGCAAAACTGCATAAATTCTAACCCTTATGAAATTTTAAACTAAAATAAAAAAAATTAAAAAAATTCATCAGAACTATTTTTTCAATTTGAGATCACTGCATTTGAAATATGAACACATGAATTCTTTTGGAAGTGCCTTAGAATAACATCAAAAAATCATAAAAGAATGTTAACTGAAGTTTAGGAAGCAATGAAAGAAGTTATAGTCACAGAATGACTACCATTCTTTTTTGCTGGGTATTACAAAACTTTTGTATATTACAAATTTTATAAAATTATAAATTTTGTAAATAATACAATGATTCCGTAAATTATTGTTAGTATAAAATAATAACATCACAAAATTTTCGTAATCAGCTGATGGTAATAGCTTTCTTAAGTTTAGAAATTTCGTAAATAATACAAACGAAGTTTTGTTTTTACACAAATTTATTTTGCATTTTAACAAAATATTCATATTTTTATATATATGTTTATTATTTTTATGAAATTTCGTAAAATATAGAAATAAAAATTTACTACTATTGCGAATTCTTCGTAATGTCAAATTAATCAAATCTTTGGAAAAATGAACCACAGTTTCTGTGTATTTTACCTATTGATAATTATGAGTGTAATTCCTTCTTCTCATTTTTATTAATTTTTATAAATAAAAGCCATATGTGAATGCCAATGCTTCCAACATTTAATATAAAATTTGAGATGCCATTTGCTGAAAAGTTGCTTTTTTTTGTGTTGCCAGTTAGTTCAATTTATACTATTTTCCAACACTACAAATAAGCACATAACCACATTATCTGTAAAAAAGGGTATAGGTTGCGCAAAGTTGGTTATTTTAATTTAATGTATTTTGTTGTTGATATAAGCATTTGACCACATAACCTGATAACCAGCCTACCGTGAACAACCTTATACATTTCGGAGGTCTATATATTGAAACCACACGAAGAGATTTATCGTTTAATAATAAACCAGATATTTAAACTGCTCTAAATCATAGACGACATTTTCTCTTTCTTTCAAATTAAAAAATTTTGTTTAATTTAACAATATTCTACAAATTGAAATTCAGTTTTGAGATATTTCCAAGAAAAAAACTAGCTTTATTAAAAAAAAAACGAAAAGGGACACGGGTGTCTCTGTGGTCGTCAATGGTAACTTTTCGTTTGATGAATTTGAATTTAACTGCTAATAGTGGTGAGAGTTGGCATATTAAAAAAACTAAAAAGGGACTTCCCCATTTAGTTTGTAAACTTTATCAGGTGACTGAATTCGTAGAATTTGTATTCTAATTACTTACCCTACGCTGTGAGAAGTGGTCGTGTTTTCTAATTTGCTAAAAAAAGTGATATTTGAGAGAAACATTTTTGTTCTTTGATTTGCTGATTCATTTTGGTAAGTTTGGTGAATGTAAATTCTATAGCACGTTGTAACAACATTTTTTTAGAAGAATGGCTTTCCAGCGTCGTAGATTTTTTAAACTGAATGAAGAAGAAATATTGCAATTTCTTACTGCGGAAAATAGCGAAGATGAAGACGATTTGTGTCTAGATGAAGAAGACCAGATTTTTCTTGAAGGTGATGTTGATGCAGGTGCAGCATTTTGTGAAATCGATGATAATGCGGTTGAGACAAGAGAACAAGTCGTTGAGATAACGGAACAAGCGCCTCGTATTCCAGAAAATTACAAGAAAAAAACGACAGAAAAAAGTGAACCAAATTTTAGATGGAGAAATTCATACACTGCAAACGTATTCCCTAACAGTGACTATGAGTTTGGAAAAGTGCAAATCTGCGATGTTGGGGACCCCAACTGTAATCTTTTACCATTTCAGATCTTTTTACTGACTACGAACTTTGATGTTTTGATAGAACTTATAGTTCATGAATCCTGTAGATATGCTGAACAAAATGGAAAAGATTTGATGTTACTGCTGACGAAATGAAAGCATTTCTTGGTATCAATCTGGTAATGACATATCACGTTTTACCATCCATTCGTGATTATTGGTCAACAGAACCTGATATGGGTGTACCCTTCATAAGTAATGTAATGACAAGAAAAAGATTTGAAGATATCCGTCAAAATTTGCACTTCAGCAATAACGATGAAGAAGGAAACAGAAATGATCGGGCTTTTAAGATCAGACCTGTCATAAGTCATTTCAACAAAGCATTTCAAAATGCAATGAACAACACATACAAACAGGCTGTCGATGAACACATGATCAAATTTAAAGGTCATAATGCTATGAAACAGTATATCAAGAACAAACCAATAAAATGGGGATTTAAGATGTGGTGTAGATGTGACTCTGCTTCCGGATATCTTTTTGAATTTGATCTATACACTGGAAGAAAAGAGTATGGAACTGAATATGGACTTGGGGAATCAGTCGTGCTTCAGTTGACAGAAAAACTCACAGGTTTGGGCTCCGAGGTCTACATTGATAACTTCTTCAACTCGCCTTTGTTACAATATGAGTTGAAAAAACGTCAAATAAAGTCCTGTGGAACAGTAAGAAGCAACCGAAAAAATATGCCAAAAAATGTGCCTCTCGATAAGAATATGAAGCGAGGAGACATTTACACATCAAGCTTTGATGGCATATCCTTTGTGAAGTGGATGGACAACAGAGCTGTGACTCTTCTCACAAATTTTCTTTTGCCAGTGGAGACAGACACCGTCAGACGTCGCATAGCTGGTAGTGCTGAGAAAATCAACGTAAAATGCCCGAAAGCTATTATGCATTACAACAAAAATATGGGTGGAGTAGATTTAATGGATCAGCGCAAGTCTTTTTATGAACTAGACCGCAAATCAAAAATAAAATATTACCTCCGGTTATTTTTTGACTTACTTGATATAAGCGTAAACAATTCCTTCGTTATTTACACCGAATGTAAAGCAAAAAATCTTGTTGAAGGGACTCAACTTAACTCCCTTGAGTTTAGACGATTGGTGGCCAGAAATTTAATCGCTGGCTATTCTTCTCGTCAGAGAGAATTTCCAATATTCCAGTCATCAAAAATCACTGTCAACAAGAGACCAGATTCTTCGCACTCTATGCTCAAAGCCAACGTAAAAAAGAGATGTGTTCAATGCGCAAAAATTAATGTAGAAAATCGCACTAATAACTATTGTAATGAATGCAATGTGCATCTATGTTTTACTACTAACCGTAATTGTTTCGCAGAACATCATAATTAACCATAATTTATCGCAAAATAAAACATAAATTTTTATTAAAAGCGTATTATAACATTAAAAATGTAACTTTTATTGAAAAACCTATGTATAATAAAAAAGACATTTTGGCTCCCTTAAGGACCACAGGGACACATGTGTCCCATAAAAAAACTCGTATACGAATTTTTTTTTTCACATTTTTGAATGGTTTTGCTTTAGTTGGGTTCTGACAAGCTTATTTCATATCAAAATGATTAAGGGAAAGTCCCCAGAAGCTTATGGTCCTGAAAGGGTTAACATCCAAAAACTCCACACTTTGATTATCAGGACTTTTTAATTCAAATTGGTTATTAAATCTATATATAAAGGAATAACGTTACTTACTGACCCACTCAACACCGCCCAGCCCAAACTGCAAGAGTTAGGAGGCTGAAATTTGGTATGTAGGTTCCCCCTCTGGCGTAGACATCCGTTAAGACGGGGTTTTTGGAAATTCCTTTGGAGAGGCAAAAAGGGTAAAGCTCCCCTTTCACGTCCTGGCTAAACCCCTTTAGCTAGAAACTTGAAATTTGAAATATGTCTTCTTGGGAGTATGTGCTAAGTCCATGATAAGGTAAATTTTAGAATTTTGGCCACTGATGTTTCAAAAATGGGGTTAAAAGGGCGAAAAGTCTCCCCCTTTACGACCTGCCCAAACCGTTGCACCTAGGAAGTTGAAATTTGGTATGCAGGCTCCTTTTCCAGTGTAGATAACAGCTAAGACATTTTTTTTTTTTTTGAAAAATCAAACGGGGAGGGGCAGACAAGGGTGAAATTCACCCCTCGACGGCCTGCCGTCCTGAGGGGTAGATATTCACCCAGGTGGGATTTTTGGAATTTCCTACTGGAAGATGCAACAAGGGAAAAGTCTCTCCCCGAACGCTCTGCCCAAACCGCTGAAACTAGAAAGTGAAACTTTGGTATGAGGTTCCTTCTTCAGTATAGATAACAGATAAGACGTAACTTTTGGAAAATCTAACGCGGAAGGACAAAAAGCGAAAATTCCCCGCCTTGACGACCTGACAAAACCGCTTGAGTTGGCAAGTTAAAATTTGGTACATAGATTCCTCCTCCAATGTAAATGTACATATGTGCAAATGCGAAAATGTGCAAATGTGCAAATTTTCACTTTCGCAAATGGGCAAATTTGCAAAAGTGCAAATTTGAAAATTTGCATATGTGCAAATTTGCAAAAGTGCAAATGAGCATGTAGGTGTTTCCAAATATGTATCCTTCTCAATTTGTACTTTGTTATTTTAAAATTACTTTTGCCTTGATTTATTTGAATTATTTTTGAAAATTTGTGTTTCAACAAACTTCAACTTTTTATAACATTTTTTTAAAACTGTTTTTTACTACAATTGGCGATCCTACCAGGTTTTGGTCAAGATATTTTTGCATTAAAAAAAAATAAACAATATACTTGTGTTTATCTGGGATCAATTTTATTATGTTTGATACCATTAAAAGGACAACTTTAATTTGAAGATTTTTTACGCTGTTATCCACATATTACATTCAAGATCAATTCTTACAATTCAATATCAACAGACTGCTGTAAACATTCCATCATATTTAAAGAAAAATTTTGAAATTTGGAATATTCAAGAATTAAGATTAGCAACTGGATTTTGTGACCTTCAAGAATTACAGGAAATCTTCGCTATACATCAACTTAAGTATACATTGCTATTTATAAATTTGTTACATGCGTTTATATTTCATTGTGAAAATTGCAATATATATATATACATTTAATTGTTACTTTTATTTGATTTTGTTACTCGTTAATTCTTCATTATTTTATTTTTTTCGTTGATTGTTAACTCTTTCTCCGGAATTAATATGTTGTAACACTCGCCAGCTCGCTTAGGTTAAACCGCAGACACACATACACCATCTCTTACTAGAGATAGTAATGTCCCCTTAACACACTCTAACATGGAAACTAATTCGGAAAATACTAATACACATCCTTCAACTGAATCAGTCAGTCAATCAGATAATCGTTCTTCTTTTTCTTCTAAACCTCCACCTAACATTGAAGTTGCTGCCACTTCCATTTAACTTCCTCAATTTTGGACAAGTTGTCAAGAAGCGTGGTTTGTTTATGCTGAAATGCAATTTGCAACTAGAAGAGTTAATCAGGATAAGACAAAATATGAATATATTGTAACTTCTTTACCACAAGAGGTCATAATTACAGTACTTGACGTTATTCAAAATATTAATTAACCGCCATTCAATTAGCGAAAATAGGAAATTTGACAAAATTATATCTGATTCCGAGATTGGAGATTGAAGACCACCTGAGTTTTACCGGTCGTTATCATGGCTTGCTGGTTCTAATTTTAAGTTCTGACTTTTTGAGAAAACTTTGGTTGAAGAAATTACCAAAATGTTTAAATGTTGCGTTAACTGACTCAAATTTGTCAGATATTAACGAACTAATGCGATTGGCTGATAGTATTTGGGAAGTTTTACATTGTGATGATGTTGCTTGTGTTAAAGAATCTACTTCTGCAGCAAGACATTCTAATTCCTCATGTGTAGCTTCGGCATTACATTTAGTTCCCAAAAGATTGGCGCCCTTGTGGCGATTTTAGACGTTTGAACTTTGTCACAGTTCCGGATAGGTAACCTTTGCCTCATATTCATGACTTCAGTTTAAATATAAGAAACAAAAAGTATTTTTCAAAGTTAGAATTGGTTCTAGCTTATCATCTTATTCTAATGGCAGAAGAAGATATTTATAAAACCACGATCACAACACCATTCGGCTTATTTGAGTTTATACGTATGCCATTTGGATTAAGAAATTCGGCTCAAACTTTCCAGAGGTTTATTAATGAAGTTTTCAAAGGACTTGATTTTGTTTATATCGATGACGTACTTATTGCAAGTGAAAGTGAAGAAGAACATTTAGATCATTTGAGATTAGTTTTCGAACGCTTAGACGAATTTGGTTTCAAATATAGATTTTCATAGCCATAACATCTCATAGAGAGGTATACAACCATCAGAAGATAAAGTTTCAGCGATTCGAAATTTTGAACGTCCAACATTCTTTAAACAGATGCAAAAATTTACAGGTATGGTAAATTATTATCATAGGTACATCCCTAAATTAGCAGAATTGTCTAGTTCAAATTAGCAGAATTGTCTAGCCAACCATGGTTGGCATACTTTAAAAAAGAAAAAAAAGTTGTTAGAATGGAGTGATGAAAGTTGTTATGCTTTTCAGCGTATTAAATGTCAATTTTCTTCACGAGTTTTATTAAATCATTTTAATGATGAAGCAAAAATTACTTTGACAGTTGACACCTCAAATATTGCAATCGGTGGTGTTTTTCACCAAGTTCATAAAGGTGTTTCTGAACCATTAGCTTTCTTTTCGAAGAAATTCTCTCCGAGTCGTAATATAGTGCATTTTATAATGAATTGTTAGCTATTTATTTGAATGTTGAACACTTTCGGTATATGTTTATACAGACCATAAACCCTTGGTGTTTGCATTGAATTCCAAAACGGAGAGACGTCCTAGGTAAACTAGACACCTTAAGTACATTTCGCAGTTAACACATGACATTCAACATATACGTGGGGATTCTAATGTAGTAGCTGACACACCATCTAGGGCCTTTGAGCTGAATGCGTTTCAAAATTTAGATATTAATTTGAAATTATTGTATGTCGAACAACATAAAGATAATGAACTTATGGAAATCTCTTAAGATAAGGACAAACATCTAAACTTAAAATTAATTAAAATTGATCTCTTTCATGTTGAATTATGGTGTGAAATTTCTCAAGATTCACCCAGACCTTTTGTACCAAACTCTTTACGTAAGGTTGTATTCGAAAAATTACATTCCATTTCACATCCAGGTATCAGAGCTACACGTCGACTGATTTCGTTTCGGAGTACCTCTTAAAATATCAAGTGATCAGGGAACACAATTTACCTAAAAAATCTTTTCGGAATTAACAACACTGCTAGGTAGTCATAAAAATACTACAACACCGTATCATCCTCAGGCCAATGATATTATTGAAAGGTTTTACCGACAGTTAAAGGCAACAATTATTGTAAGTGAACATTCTGAAAATTGGCGTGATATTCTTCCGGTGGCTTTACTTGGTCTTCGATCTGTTTTTAAGGAACATTTACGGTCAACTCCTGCCGAGATGGTTTATGGTTAAAGCATTCGATTACCTGGAGAAATTGTTGTTTCAAACATGAAAGATCAATCGTCTGATTTTTTGAATAAATTAACAGAACATTGCAAAAATGTTTGATCTAAATTATCTCACCATAAAAATCAGGATTCAGGTGTTTATCTACCAAAAAGTTGTTCTACTTGTAAATATGTTTTTGTACGTGTTGAACAAAATAGCTCATTGCAGCAACCGTTGGTTGAAAATGATACAAAATATTTGAAACTTGATATTAACTGAAATATTAAGACAATTCCTATTGATAGACTGAAACCAGCATTCATTGAAAACAGTGTCACTGAACCTACTTTACACAAAAATAAAAAAAGAGTCACATTTAACTTATTAGACATTAATTTTTCTGGAGGGGAGTATTGTAGGTGTTTCTAAATATGTATCCTTCTCAATTTGTACTTTGTTATTTTGAAATTACTTTTGCCTTGATTTATATGACCTATTTTTGAAAATTTGTTTTCCAGTTTTGTTTAAGTTTTTGTTAAGAAAATTATAATTTTGTTTCAATAAACTTCAACTTTTTATAACGTTTTTAAAAAAACAGATTTTCGCTACAGTGCATATGGGCAAATTTGTGTGTGAATTTGCAAAAGTGTAAATGTGCAAATTTGCAAATGTGAAAATCTGCAAAAGAGCAAATGTGAAAATTTGATTGTTTGATAGATTGATGGTAATGTAAATGTGCTAATGTGTAAATATGCACATGTGTAAATGTGCAAATGGGTAAATGTGCAAATGGACAAATGTGTAAATGTAAAAATGTGTAAATATTTATTTATTTCATTCAACATCGCCCAGCCCAAACCATAGGAGGTAGGACGCAGAAATTTGGTGTGTAGGTTCCCCCTGCGACGTAGACATTCGCTAATACGAGGTTCTTGGAAATTCCTTAGGGGAAGAACAAAACGGGGAAAAACCTCTTTCACGGTCTGCCCAAACTCCTATAGCTAGAATGAAATTTGAAATATGCATCTCTTGGAGTATGTCCTAAATCATCGATGAAGTCTCCCCCTTAACAGCCTTCAAACTCCGTTGAACCTAGGAAGTTAAAATTTAGTATGCAGGCTCAATATGCAGTGTAGATAACAGCTAACCCTACTACTAACTTTTCAACGTGTTTATTTATTATGTTATCGGACCAAAAAAATAATGCAATATCTCTATTCCTACGCGAAATTTGATGTTCTTTCAGAATCTGAGCTCAAAATCGATTAGACACCGAGAAAAAAAAATATGGCCGATTAAAACGTGAAAATTTTCGAAAAAATTTCTTTTCGCATTTTTATTTTTTTCACATTGATATCGCTAAGATATCAACTTTTTACTATGATCAGAAGTGATCATGGCACTCGAACATTAAGAGCATTTTTTTTCAGAAAATTTCATCGACGCGTTTTTCAAAATGGCGGCGAGAATGAAAATTTTGATAAAAATCTTAATCTATCGTTTTCTCAAAAACTATAAACTTTAGAAACAAATTTAGTCAAAGAACACTCTCTCACTCAAATTTTTTCAAAAATTTTTCAGGTATTTTTGAAAAATTTTATTTTTTGATATTTTCGAAAATCAAAAATAAAAAAATTCTGAAAAAATTTGAGAGTGTTCTTTGACTAATTTTAAGACATTTTTTTCTTAAATTTTTTTTCTAAAGTTTATAGTTTTTGAGAAAACGATAGATTAAGATCATAGTAAAAATTTGATACCTTTGCGGTATCATTGTGAAAAAAATGCGAAAAAAAATTTTCGAAAATGTTCACGTTTTTCTTGGTGAGACATTGCGTTATTTTTTTGGTCCGATAACATAATAAATAAACACGTTAAAAAGTTAGTTAGAATTTAAATATGTGTTAACTGGAGTAGGTGCTAGGTACGAGTAAAATTGAAACACTAGACAAGGGATACGAAATGGAATGAAACGGGTACGAGTGAATTTAAAATACTTGACATTGGGATTAAAATGGAATGAAATGAGGAACGAGTGAAATAGATACACTTGATAGGGTAAAAATTAAATGAAATGGGGAACGAGTGAAAATGAAACATTAGACAAGGAAAAATAAATGGAATGGTAACGAGTGAAAATGAATCATTAGACAAGGAGAACGAAATGGAATGGAAAGCGGAAAAGTGATATTAAAACAGTTAACACTGGGTACGCCCTTTTAAATGACCTATAAACAAGAAATTCAAAACTTGAAATTTAAACATCTACTTCAAAAGATGAAACAAATTTATTTAAATAGTAAAATCTTTAGAATAGAATAATATTTTCTTCTCAATGTATTTTGATATTTAAAACTACTGATAACGAAGTGTCGGGCTTGTAAGCTAGTATACATACATATATAGATGTACCACCACCACCATCTTCAGGACAAAAATTTACCACACGATATGCAGGAGTTAAATATAATTTTAAACAGTTACTACTGAACCAAATTTCCTGAACAGCAATAAGGTCAAGAAGTTTATGCATTTGACGAAACACTTCTTACGTAAAAAATTAAATTTAAATTTATTTTTGAAAAAACATCATTATATAATTTTAAATTAACGAAATATTTATAATTATCCATAAAAATTCAAAAGAAATTTTAATTTATAACTAAATTCAAAAATAGTTTATTTGAAAAAAGATATTAACGAATTATGCTATTCACCGCAGGCAAATTTCCATCCAATATAACAGCGTCTTGATGTACCTCCTCCTTGGGAAGATTTCAGTAGCATTCTGTCAACATCATCCATATTTTTAATAAAAACTGCTCGAAACTTATCATCATTCTTAACAAACACTTTATTATATCTTATATAAATGTATGAATAGCCCACAGATTTGAGTGATTTGGTACAATTAAAAAGTTCCATAGACTCCTTGCACAAAAAGCCGTTGATATAAATAGTTTTTAATGAATTATTTTGATTGAGTTTTGCTTTTTCAGCCATAAATTTTTGTTTTTGAACTTTAGTTGCAAACTAAACAACAACTGATTTTTTATAAGTATTATTATTTTTATTATTAGCATTGTTACTGTTATTATGAACAAAATGCGCATCATCAACTTGATCAGTGGTTATCTCTGCACCAATTTTTTAGCAATATCAATTACCACATCAATAGCCTTTATTTCATTATTAATTTTTAACTCTGTTATCAAATATTCAACATAATGATTTTAAATATTCAACAGATGATTTGATTCGCGTTCTGTGAAAAAAATGTAAAGAAATATCAAAACGGTTTCATCCCAGGTGAAAATGTTCATATATGTTCATATATCATCATATGTGGCTTCATATATGATCGTATATGTTTTCATATATGAGCATATATGAACATATATGTTCATATATGAGTACATATATTATTCCATATATGGGGTAATATATTTTAATTTTTATCAGATATTGCCATATATGAGGGAAATTTAAACCTTTGTTGTACCGAATTAAGATACAGTTTGAATTCTTAACTGAACATAAAGGCAGAAACGTAATTAGATTAAGTGACTTATACTAGGTATTGTATTTGCGTTATATACAAAATTTTTTAAAATTAAAAATTTGTATTTCCAAAAATTTTTTGGATACCAAAGCAAAGCTTAAGTCACTTAAGCCAAATGTAGTTGAGTCTTAAGACTATTAATAATTTTCAGTCTTTTTTATCCTTATACGTAACCAAAAAAAAAAAAGGATTGAGATTAATAATACAAATTTCAAAATCTTTCTTATTGAAGAAATATAAATGAAATTTCTAATAAAAAATTAAATAAAAATTTTTATTAATAAACGAAAATATATTTCGAATTTTAAATAAACTTCTGCCGACGACAGTAATAAAGAGTTAATAAAGAAACGGAATTTTATGATTTCAAATGTTATTATTTTTTTGTTTACATGCTCTTAAATAACTGTGTTATATGTGTTTAATGGCTTACATAAATAATTTTCAATTTGAATAATGTGGTTAATACTTAATATATCATCAATTTTTATTATTTTAAAATCATCAGTAGTTTTGAAGGGAATAATGTGTTAAATTTAAAGTAAAAAACACACATAAATATTTGGAAAAACTACCAATATTATTTTTTTAGATTATAGTACAACAACTCTTCATTTAATGTAACAATTCACACTTTGTGGTTTATTTTTTATTTATTTATACAATTTTTATTACTGTTTTTTAATAATAACAAGAAATTTTTAATTGTTATATAAAATGAAGATACTATAATCTAAAAATAATATTGGTAGTCTTTTCCCAAAATTTATGTGTGTTTTTTTACCTTAAATTTATTGCATTAAAATATCCCTTTTTCCCTTGAATGTTGATTTAATGTTACTTCATTTAATTTTAATAAAGAAAGCAATATTTTTGTTTAAAAATAAAAAAAGCATTTTTAACATACCGGGATATAGAAAAAGTACTCATATATGACCATAAATGAACACTCATATATGTCTATATATGACCATATACCCTCAAATTTCGGATCCGAGCATATATTGAATAATATATGAACCCATATATGTAGCCATATATGACCAGATATGAAAAAAAAGTGGAACGAAACAAGATTTTTTCACGATTGCACAGCACAGGCGATTCTTGTTTTGTGTAACAGTGCAAACAACTGTCAAAATATTTTCATATTGTTAATAGATGCAAAGGGTGGATTCAATCCCAAGCGCATAAGCTTGTATTGACACTGACTTTGTATCTATTTTTGTTACCCTTCAAGCAATTGTAACTTGAAAGGGGAACTCAACAAATATTCTGAGTGAAAAGATCAGAGGTTTCTCCAAAGTTTTCTTTATTTCCATTTCTTTTATACAAAAATATTGCTGATCAATGAAATACAAATAATAAATAATAAAGTACAATAAAAAATAAAATAAAATGTTGATCTCGGTATTTTCTCATGGTCTGTGGAACTTCATATTTTTTGTTTATCACAGTACGTTCTCATTGTACGTGAAATTTGATATCTTGTTTATGAAGTACTTGTGACCATGAAATCGTACATTGTCATCATGAGTTTAATAAACCGTACTTAAGCTAGTGTTAACAGAATTATAACAAAATGCATTTATATGTAGGACAGCATAATTGTATTGAAATACATTAGGGTGACATTTATTTATCTTAACACATATGAATAAATTGTTTACACAGACTATTTATAAGTGAAATAAGCATGGAGAAAGCTATAAGAGGAAAGCGTGCCAGCGAAAGCCAAAAGGGGTATTTAATTAATTATTTAGAAAAGCATGTGGACATTGCAAACGATAAGTAAGTAGTTTAATTACCATAATCAAACTTTTATTATTAGTCCCATATTTACAGATTTGTAACTGCAGATGGTGCCAAATTTAGAGACGAAAAGTGTAACGAATTAGCGGCGAGCCTTAACAGTTTTAGTGGGATCCAAAAGAACGGTGAAAAATGTAAAAAGTATTGGAGCGACTTAAGTTTTTTTTATGTATAGTTTATTTATATTCTTTATGAAATGTTTTTTTTTCTTTAAGTAATATTAGACTTCATACGCGCACCAAATTTATTTCACTTAAGCAAGCCGATATAAATCCATGTGCTCATCGGTTGTCATCTCGAGTGGATTTTCGCCATCACGAATTATGCGTCTCAGCACTCTCAAAAAATTCCTATAAATTATTATATTATTTACTGCAATGAAATGCTTGAAACATCATTGTCTTACCTTTGGTCATCCCAAATTTTTTGAGTAATATCCAATAATACAATTAATCCAGACATTTTTATAGAATTATTTAAAATAAATTTTACGAACTTAATTCACTTTTGTTTACGTTTTTCTCTGTTTTGACATTTGCTTTAAATTTTGGATAACACAGTTACAAAAGTTTCATGGGTGCAGTGCGAATAAAACATTTTTTTCATAATACATACGAGAATCGCAAATTATGTATTTGTGAAAAGTTCGAGTGAAAAGTGCTTATGAAAACGATAATGAGAAGTTTTTTTTCACTTTACATTATCACAGAACGGGAACTGACCCCCAGAGCAGTGTTTTTTAATAGATTATCAAACACCCTTTTATCAAACTTCGTACAAAATGAGTATAGAGTTTTCTTACAATAATCACATTCTATGGAATCCTCATTTTCTAATATTTGTAATCTACATTTGAAATAAACAATTTTATTTTGATTTACACTGCTACGCGTTCTGCCATTCATACTGAAGTTTTCCCTGAAATCACAGCTTTATATTTATAAGATTTTAAAACTTTTACAGCCGTATTTATAATGAAAAGTTGGCCACAGTGTATACATCGCAGACAACTGTTAGGCATACTATCATACCGGTTAGGCTAAGCAGAGAACATATATTTTACTTATAATGATTTTCTAGCTGTCAATTAATGGTTTGAAAACCAAATCTGAAAATTGTGATGCCATTGTGTTTTTTTTTTTTCATTATTGCCAAACTTTTGACTGAAATCGTAACATGTGATAAAGATGTTAAAATTTTAATTTAAGTTTTTCCCCTAATCTGTAAAGTGCTTCGTAAAGAAAATATAGAAAAACAAGTAAAAAAGGGCTATATTCGGCTGTGCCGAATCTTTGAATACCCTCCACCAATATCCTAAAAAGATGTTATCTTCTGTTTTTGATACAAATAATATAAAAAAAACTTTTGAAGTAAAATTATATAGGTGAAAAAATTTTTTGAGGTGAAAAGCTTTTTTAGATGTGAAAAGAACTTTTTGGTGGAGCAAAAATTTAGAGGTGAAAAAAAATTTTTAAGGTGAAAAAATTTTTTATGGTAAAAAACTTTTAGTGGTTAAAAAATGTTTGAGGTGAATATAAAATATTTACTGCTAATTGACTGGTGAAAAAAATATGAGAAAATATGTTATGTACCAGTCGCTACTATGAAATTGTACTAAATTTGTATGGGCAATTTAGAGGCACCTTTACATTTTCACTAGTTTTTTCAAACATGGACCGCACAAATAACACATTTTAAGGCATAGTTTTTGACAAATACTCAATATTGTTCCGGCTAATGGGGACTAGCTCTGCATCTGAATATGCCTAGTGGAGATAATGCACTTTCTGATGCGCCACGTATTTATAAATAGTTGCAACGAATGTTCTTTTTTTAAAAAATTTAAGTGTGTTTGTCTAATAGAGAGAATACAGCAAAGAAATTAATTTATTAAAGAAGGAACATGAGTTGTAAGTATTTGTCAATAGATGGCCCATTAGAAGGTGCATTCTCCATTGGGAATATTTTGGTGCAGAGCTAGTCTCCATTAGCCATATTGTGCTATTGTGCAGTAGAGTATTATTGATTTTCTATTTTCTTCGTAACATAAATGAATATTTGCCAAAAACTATAAAAATATATGTTTTATGTGCATATTATACCTTAATTTTTTAAATCAATATTCATTTAGATGTTTAAGAGCACAATATTGCACTTAATTCATGTGTATTTTTCTATAAAAAAAAATTAACATAAATATACATTTGCCAATCCCTCAATTCTCAAAAATACAAATGGAATAAAAAAAAATACTATTTTCCTCTATGAAAATTTTTTTTGTCATAAAAATGTGAAACAAATGCTTTTATTACGTCAAACATTTGAAAAATTTACTTTAAAATTATGTAATAAGTCTACTAGCAACATCTGAATGCATTATAATTTAAACTATGTAGTTAATTTAATATTTTTGGTAAATAAATTAATTGAAAGCCTAATCCAAGGCTATATCGCCATGGGCCAGGATATAGTTTCAATGTAATTCTGCGTCACCTATTCAAAAGTAGAGGCACTAAAGCAATTATGCATTTTGCTCTTTTTTTATATATAAATTTCTTTGGACCTAGTTATGGGGCCAAAGACATTAATTTATTAAAGAGAGAACATTAGTTGAAACTATTTCTCAATAGATGGCGCATCTGAAAATAAATTCTTCCTATTAGGCATATTTTGCTACAATATGCAACAGGGTATTATTGATTTTCTATTTCGTTCGTAACATAAGAGAATATTTGCCAAAAATGAATAGTCATTAAGATGTTTAAGAACACAGTATTACAATTTTTTGTATGTGTATTTATTTTTTTTTTTTTTTTTGAAAGAAAGAATTAACATAAATATGCAGTTTGCAATGGCTCAATACTTGAAAATTATACGAATTAACCGAAAAATACCATTTTGATCTATGAAAATTTGTTTTTAACATAAAAATGTGAAACAAGTGCTTTTATCACGTCGAACATTTAAAAAATTGACTTTTGTATTATTAAATAAGTCTGCTAGTGACAGTTTAATGTACTAGAATTTGAAATATGTATTCCTAAGATAATTAAAGCCAAATCCAAGGTCATGCCGACCTAAGCATGGCGCAGGCTATTGTTTTTTATTTACTTGAGCGCCATCTACTTCTAAGTATAGACACTAAAGCAATTATGCAATTTGCTCTATCTTTATATATACATTTCTTTGATCTTTATATATACATTTCTTTGATGGGGCAGGGTATTGTTTTAGTTAATTCAGCGCCACCTACTCAAAAGTAGCGGCACTAAAGCAATTATGCATTTTGCCATTTCTTAGATATAAATGTCTTTGATTACAAAAACAAAAAATACATTTTATGGAATAAAACGAAAAACCAACAAAGCTTAACAGAAAAACCCAATCTGGTTTACTTTTCTCTTATAGTAGCCAAAGAATTGGAGATATTTGAACGGAACATCCTAAGAAAATGCATCGGAAAAAATTATGAAAATTTCACAAAACGATTTTCAAATAGATACGTCTATGAAAATGCCGATGTTGTTTCACGCCAGATTTGTTGAGTAACTTGCGCTACACGATAATATGCTTCTCAGCCAAATATACGAAAGCGAGAAAAACACCATCTGAGGGTCAATTCTCGTTCTGTGATAATGTGAAGTGAAAAAAAACTTTTCATTTTCGTTTTCATAAGCACTTTTCACTCGAACTTTTCACAAATACATAAATTGCGATTCTCGTATGTATTATGAAAAAAATGTTTCATTCGCACTGTACCCATGAAAATTTTGTAACTGTGTTACCCAAAATTTAAAGCAAATGTCAAAACAGAGAAAAACGTAAACAAAAGTGAATTAAGTTCGTAAAATTTATGTTAAATAATTTTATAAAAATATCTGAATTAATTGTATGGATATTGCTCAAAGAATTCCGGATGAATAAAGGTAAGGCAATGATGTTACAAGCATTTAATTGCAGTAAATAATTTAATAATTTATAGGAATTTTTTGAGAGTGCTGAGACGCATACTTCGTGCTGACCACAATCCATTCGAGATGACAACCGACAAGCACTTCATTGACTTATATCGGCTTACTTTAAATGAACTATATTTGGTGCGCGTATGAAGTCTAATATTACTTAAAGAAAAAAAATTTCATAAAGAATATAAATAAACTATAAATAAATATGCCATACTTTTGCCATTTTTCACTGTCCTTTTGGGTCCCACTAAAACTGTTAAGGCTCGCCGCTAATTCGTTACACTTTTCGTCTCTAAATTTGGCACCATCTGCAGTTACAAATCTGTAAATATGGGATTAATAAAAGTGTGATTATGGTTATTAAGCTACTTACTTATCGTTTGCAATGTCCACATGCTTTTCTTAATAATTAATTAAATACGCCTTTTGGCTTTCGCTGGCACGCTTTCCTCTTACAATCTTCTCTTTTTTTTCACTTATAAATAGTCTGTGTAAACAATTTTTTCATATGAAAATATTTTGACAGTTGTTTGCACTGTTACACAAAACAAGAATCGCCAGTGCTGTGCAATCGTGAAAAAATCTTGTTTCGTTCCACTTTTTTTTCATATGAAAACGTTTTTGATATTTCTTTACATTTTTTCACAGAACGCGAATCAAAAGTACTATGAAAACGTGAAAAAACTTTTCATTACACTGTTTCACAGAACGAGAATTGACCCTCTGGGCTGGATCTACATATCTTTCTCTTGTCAGTATAATTAATTCTATATGAGCCCAGCCTCCGGCAATCATAGGGGCTGAAGATGATATACGTATGTACTAAATTTTGCATGAACTGTAATATGACTATGTTTTGTCAATTTATGTAACAGAACTTTTGTTATTTAGTTTTAGTAATGTTATTTACATAAGTCTGCTCTGTTAGCGACTTTAACAATGTTGCTTTTTACGTTAGCTTAGTTATTAGAGCAGTGCTGTTCAAAAATAAATATGTCGTGGTGTTAGTGAGAAAATGAGAATTGCACTGCAAGAAATGTTCAATGGGTTAATAGCAGTGTTAGTATATGTATGAATTTATTTTTTATTGAAAATATGAAACTGTTATGTTTTGTGTAAAACAGTTTTAAAGAAATATGAATTAAACAAAAAGTAAATTTTTGAAAGGAAAATAATAAATACATTGGCGTGCCTTTTTTTCATTTTATAAAAAACAAAAAGTTGTAAATTTTTTCCATTAATATTAATGATTTCATTATATTTACATATTAATAAAATATTTGTAATATGTATGTATTTATTATGATATGCTATTAAAAAAATGCTATTTTTGGAAGGAAAAAAATACAATACATTCGATCGGAATAAATGAATGAACGATCGGACTCCAATTTTTAAAAACATTTCAATTTTTATATTAAAAAAATGCGTTTTCTTATTAGGTTTATTAAAGATTTTTGTAGATCTTGTATTATCATAAAATATTTTTCTTACATTGCTATTAATTTTTCTCAGTGCATTAAAGAAAAATCAGCATACATACGCCACGCGTGTTCATTCGTCGCTGTTTCAGTGACGACTAAAGGCAAGAGCGTAAGAATACATGTGAGTTGAGCAGGGGACAATTGTCCCATGCAATGAACATTACTGTATTAGAGTACAACATATATAGCTCTAAAAATGTTATTATTCTCATAGTATGTAAGACAATAAATGTAATCGAACAAGAAGAAGACTTAATAACATTTTTACTTACTTAACAGAAAAAAAATAGATACAGAAAAATTTTAGAAATTTGTATGGAAAATTTAGAGGTACCTTCACATTTTTATTCATAACTTTTGAACCGCTTAATCGATTTTGCTCATTTTGAATACCAAACTGCTCGGGAGGATGTTAAATAATCTGGGTAAAAATAGCCACCCCCTCCCCTTGCGTCTTCGCGTCGTGATCCCCGTTT